>JAZGUH010000651.1:0-529641 GCA_037893225.1 Hippasteria phrygiana | reverse complement strand
CGACCCTTCAGAACCTCTGACTATGCCCCCCCCACCCATATTTCCCCTTGGCCCAACCCCTATGCACTATTCCAGAACCCATAACAGCACTAGTGTGGATTAAACGTGTGAAGGTTTCGATTAGAAAAGTCCCAACAAGGGCAATTCGAACAAAAGGACTACATCATAGGACAATCGTACCCACGTACTAAGGTAGAGCCCGCCAGCCCAAAAGAATCTCCATTCAGACGACAATCCCCACCAAAACCAGAACCCTCAGGCACGACCATAGCGAAACACACCCATTATACAAAACCCTCGTACATCTCTACAAAATGACCAAATTACCAAGCCCCCCCACCCGCCAGACACCAAACCCCCACCACACTAAGACCCCCACACCAGACTCCTTATCCCGAATACCAAAACTAACAATACCAAATAGTCCATTGTGTGTAAGCCTACCCCTTGAGTTATAGTTTAGGTTCAAAATGATGTTTATTGAACAACCAAAGAAAACTGCATTTGAAGCAACTCAACCCCAGAAGAAACAATACTGTTCCCATCCGTAGAGACCTAACAAAAAAAGCGCAGCAAAGGAGATAGCCTGCATCAACTCTCCCTGGCGCTCAATCAATACAAAACTAACTTCCCCCGCAAACCTACTCACAAATCCCCGTATTTTAGTGCGCAATAGGCCCCTAAAGTGATGGTAGTGGGAGTGGGGGGTGTAGTCATATCATATAGTTTCCGTTTCTCAGTGAAGAATTCTAAACAAATTGGTAATTACGCAATAAGCAAGAAGTCAAAGTTCTACTACTTGGTAAATTTAACCCGTTTTAAAACAAAAAATCCGCAAAGAATAAGACCCCAAGAAGTGACCGCAACCCCGGCAATGTCACTTCCGGGCCAATGTGTGTCGCTGACCCAAACTCACACCACCCCGCATGCTTGCGGCTACACGTCTCTTGTCCCCCCAGGCTGCCCCCACCCCAACACACGACCCCCCCACACCATGAGTACCTTATTCCCCCGGCCTCCCCCGTCATAGCTATAATTGAGTGTTTGCAAACATAGGTCAGTTCGTGTCAGTAGCACGAAACGACCTCACCCCCCCCCCCCCCGCCCCCCCCCCCCCGCATCGCTTCTATAAACCCCACACTTCCCCATTTGTCAGCCATCTTACAAAATTAAGATAAAAATACGCTCCACAACATCTCCAAGAACACCGCCCCTGATCCTTGCTCCGGCGAACAACCCAAACCAGCAAGGCAGTGCAGGTAAGAATGAACAGGTTTGGTCACGCCCAAACGTATTTGCCGCTCATTACCCTACCCTTCGCCCCCCGCGCCCCATATTCCCACCCTGCCGGTCGATACTCTCCGTATACTGCCGCATGAAACCGGACTGTAGAATAAATCTAATGGGGGCCCCATACGGTGATGCAAGTCCATCGCAGTTTACCTTCACCAGAACCTATTTATACTCCTGGGGACGGGAGAGGAGGTAAGTGGGGCTCCCCCGATTCGAAAACCCCCCCTGCCCCCCCCACAATGCCCACGCTTTAAAAATACCCCCCGATCCTGACGTCCACAGCGCACCTAGTGCGACGCCCCTCCACCCCCTTCCGCCCACTACACACGATGCCCCCTATGTCCCCCACCCACAACAAAATAGTAAACGACGCCTGAATAGCGGTGCTAATCACCAGATCCCCGCTCCTCCACATCACCTAAAGACCCGCCCGCCCCTGTACCTGTCCTCACTCGTGCCCATAAAATGCACCCAAAACAAACAGTGTCCCTAAACAAGACAATCCCCCCGGCCCACCCAGGAAGACCTGCTCCAACATACAGCGGACCCGAACACATGCCAACCACTCAACCGCTTAAAGAGCCACGAATAAATGAGCACAGAGCAATATATCACAGCCGTGCTCTTATTCTTACCCCCCCATAATATACACACTGTTAAACAAAACCCCCCCGACACGTTGGTTAGCCCCATCTGGCCTCACCACCCTAACGCCATCACGTTTACTCGTGGGAACCGCTAACTTTAACATGAATACCGAACGCGACGGAAAAACACCCTGTCCCCGAGCAAACCCCAAGTGCCGTTTCCCTCATAAACTCTTACCCCTCCCTCTCCCAATTACCTGGATCTTCTTTCAAATCGCCCATATATGCCCCCGTGAAATGTACCAGTCTCCCACACCGGATCTCGATCGACCCCCACCTGCGCACACAAGGGCCCAGTAAATCTTGAACCACGGACGTCATACTGGTCGCGGGTCCAAAAAATACCCCGAGTACAAAGAACCAGTGGGGGGTGTGGCGTATTCGTTCGGCGCTTGTCATTGAGGGGGGGCCCGACGGACATCCGTACATCCCCCCCGAGCAAGCCACAATCGCCTTGCACCCGCCCTTAATAAGGAACTACTAGGATACGAGACACACGGAACTATGTGAACACATAACAACGCACGATCTATCGAATTAAAAGTTAGAAAACGGACCAGTCAAAAGATCTGAGAATCGTACACCCGAGCCATCGTTCTTCCACGGAGGGAGAGAGTAGACCCGTGAAACTACAGATGTGTTTTTCTGAAGGGAGGACCCCCGTAGATCTAACGGTGGTCTCGAGTTTCGAAAAGTGGCCCACAAACGATAAATCCACGAGGAGTTAGTTTCATCCTAGAAGAAGTCAAGGGATAGCAGCGTTTAAGGGTACTAGGCTCTAGTATCTAAAATCAAGAAGGAAAACCATATGACCGCTTTCCTCTTTTTTCTCCAGCCAAGGCAAAATACGATCAGACCCCGACGCCCGAAGTGACCCCGCAGAGTCAGATAATGATAAGAAGTAATTGATATGCAAAATAAATAGACCATGAGTCTTCTAAACATGCTCCCACGCTGCAATCGCGCCGGGCCCGTGGCCGACTCCAACTCGCCTCTCCCCCACCATCGAGCGTACCAAACTCCTCCCCACGAACAATTCCTTCCCCCAGTGACAAACCAAACTAAACAAACACCAGCACGACCCACCAGACCAGTACAACCAAAAAAACATAGCCCGGCCCGCCCAACATATACCACCCTCCACCCCCGACCCCCCATCAATTGTAAATTAACTTCTCCGCAACCCAAATCGTCTTCCTAATATTCTCACACCTTGCGCCTAAATTTCCCTATTACACCCATCCTCTCTTTGGTCTAACTCCCCCTATCCACATACCCCTTTTCACCCCATAAATCCATTAATCGCCGTGCTTTACTAGAACCTTTCCCATGTCCTATTAAACTCTCACCAGTCTTGTGTGTGTTTAGTGAGTCCCTCCCCACAAATGCCTCCCCCCCAACCCAACAAAACAAAACCACACAGGGCCCCCCTCCTCCCACATGCCGCAGGGGCAAAGAGTATGGCTGCTGACAGCAAGTATTACAGCCCCGTCAGCATCAGTGTGCCCTCCGGAAATGGACCAGATTGGGTAAGATTCCGCAATTCGACGGGGCATCCCGATTATCCAGTTTCACTATTATCTACGAGCCTCTAGATGAAGTCCCTTCTCCCACCAATAGACCCCTTATGCCATGCACGCCCCAGACTAGCGCTCGTGTGAATGACGGCCGCCGCCCGTAGTCCCATCACTATCATTCCGCAGCCTCATCATCTTCTCCAATTCCTGTATCCGTAATGCTCTTCACTGACCATCCCATGCCCTGCTATCCTTTCCAACCATGCAATACCCCCGCCCATCTATACACGCAAAGCCAAAACCCCCACCGATCCAAATAAACCCATTCCACATCCTCCCAAAAAAAAAACCCAACCCCAACCCTTTCCTCCAGCCCCCCCCCAAACTGTATCCCTTGACGATAACCTCTTTATTACAGCCATCTGACTATTCCCTTTTATCTCCAAAGTACCTGCTAAAACACCATCAAACCAACTCCGCTTCAAAAAAAAATACGCTTCCAAAAAAAGTCACCAAACCCCTCGAAAAGAAACGCAGCCCTCCACAAGAAAGCCCACATTCCTAACCCGTCGTTGAGAGACACCCACCCGTGATATAAAAGAACTAAATGTACCCCCTGATCACACTCCCCTACTCCACTCCCAATGTTACAAAAACCCTTATCCAAAACAGCCCCACCCCCCGATGCCCGCGCCGAAATCATGCTTGGGACCTATGGAGTCCCCCCCAGGCCCCAGCCGCAGATCCCCTACTTGGATGTAACTCCCCTAACCCACAGCGAGAAAACCTAGCCCGCCTCCCCATCAATTTCCAGCAGTGCCGCAGATACGTGGACTCCAGTACCAGTTCACCGAGACCACAGCTCCTGAGGTCCACAGAACTACACCCTACCACAACCGAGGACCCCCAAGGGCCAGCTTCCCGGGGCCCATAAAATACTAGAACCCTGGGAAACAACCCCACAAAACACCAGCCCCTGGCAGCAAAAGTTGTGCTCTCTTCCAACTTGATAGTCTCAACCCTCGCCCGTATTGCTAGTGCCCCAGTAGAATTGCCCTTCCGCGCACGGCCTACCGATTCTCGACCACCCATAACACCCTCAAAAACCACCAATCCGGCTGAAAAAACGACAATGGAGTCTCCAGTACCTGCCGTCAATAAATATTACCATACTCCAATAAACCCCACACCAGACCATCATCCGCCCATCCCCTTACTAAACAGAAACCATAATACCAGATCCCCACTGAAAAAAACCCAAAAAATGCCGCCTTACACGCAAGAATGACACCCCCAGCCTACAAAGACGGAGGTAGTATTTAAAAAAATATCCCTTTACGACCTCCAAACCCCCCAACCCAAGCCGAACCGTCAGAAAAACCCCTCACGACACCCCGGCCACCCGGCTCAACCCACCAGTAAAACTCAAAAAAAAAATAGATCGAAACAATACCAGCACCCTATAAGAATGCTAGTCGGGATCTGTATACTTTTGTGATTAGCTACGGTGAGGCAGTGTGTACCATAATCCAGGGCAGTGGAGGTGTTTTATTTGTCCATGATAAATTTTGGTACGGGCTACTCAGTGCAGCCCACGGTCACGTAATTCAAACAAACCACCCTTCTCCCTGCCCACCCCACTCCCCACCACTATTCTGTGCCCCACAATAATAAAACAAAACCAATCGCACATAATCCCCCCATAATCCACGAATAAACATCACCAACATTACAATTAACCTATAACATCTTCAATATGTCCAGACAGCATGACCCCCTCGTCCGACGCCCCGGGTGTGTTGGTGTTGTTGTGGTTGTTAGTTGTTAGTGTGGGGGGGGTTGGGGGGGTGGGTTGGGGGGGGGTTGGGGGTGGTGGGGGTTGTGGTTTGGTGTGTTGGGGTTTTGGGGTGGGGGTGGGTGGGTTGGTGTTTGGGTAGTGGGTGTTGGGGGGGTGTTGTGGGGGTGTTTTGAGTTTTTGTGAAGGGGTTGTGTGGTGGTTGTGTGTTGGGGTGTGGTTGTTGGTTTTGTGTGGGGTGTTGTGGGTGGGGTTTTGGGTGTGGGAGAGGGTTGTTGGGTGGTTGGTTTGTGGGGTTTGGTTGTGGTTGGGTTTGTGGGTTGTGTATGGGTTGTTGTTTGGGGGGGGGGGGTAGTGGGTGTGGGGTGTTGGGTGTGGGGTGGTGGTTGGGTGGGGGGTTGGGTGGGGGGGGGTGGGTGGGGGGGGGGTGTGGTGGGTGGGTTGGTGGGTGTGGTTCCCTGCCGTGGGCCCCCCAATGAAGCACCCCCCCCCCGCGGGCCTCCCCCACCACCCCCCCAGGTTCTAACTTACCTATACTCGGAGAGGACCCGTGAATTGAGTAACCAAATCTACCAAACCACACTCCGCCCCGCCCCCCACTTCCCACCTCCCTACACCAATGGCCTAACGCGGCCGCGGCTAAAACCCCCCCACCCAGCCACCAAGCTCTCCCCGCCCTCAACAAAAGTACAAAAAAAACAACACGAAGGTAACCGCCGTCCCCACACTACCCGCAGCCCGCGCGTGACACGCTTGCCGCTTGGTTAGGGCACACCAGTCGTGTTTAACTATACCACTGAGGACTTGGGATGTTAATTCTTCCATTGTTCCCTTTGTAATCAACATGCCCCATAAGGTTTGGACATGACTCTCCCCCCCCCCCCCCCCCCCCCCCCCCCCCCCCCCCCCCCGGCTATGCCGCTGCAAATGTATAGGTACTGAATATCTTGCATAAAAAAATAGGTTTGCATGTTAAGAGGGAAAAATACAAAAATTATATTTGGTTGGCCTTGTGGTACTTTCCTCGCCTTCCACCGCTGTGACCCAGGTTCGAATCTCACCAGGGCCAAAATGTGGATTGGGGTTTCAGTCCCTGCCTGATTCCAATGGGTTTTCTCCAAAATTTCATTCTGGGTTTTCCTCCCACCTCTTAAACTGAAATTTCTTTGTCGTCTCCCTACAGGTTTCTTCAAGCCTTCAGGCTACAGTGCCGATATGCGCTTTCGAGGAATCCTTGGTTTCATTACCAGAAAGAATTAAATAAATAAATAAATATATATACCCGTGCCAAATCCCCCCACCCGTATTTGGGTTACGGATCCGCCCATCAAACTAATGAAAGGACGCCCTCGGGCGTTAAAGCCGATTGACCGCAAAAATGAATAGCGCCACCTATAGTCTGAAAAAATCCGCCTGTGAAACTAGTACCCAGTGCATTACACTATCTTTGATTGTGAAAACCTACTGGGGTGACATGCTATTTGAAGTTCCATCAGTCATTGTTGTACAACCGTCCTGTCTGATCTAGGAATTGAAGCTTCAGTCATCTGAAATTGCATGAGAATTTCTCTTTTTTAATTGAAGGTATTGTTGTTTAAACCTTAGTTTTATGAAGACACAATATAAGGAATCTAGAATTCAGATTGTGATCATAGACGCATAAAACTAGCATCATTACAACATGCAAGCAATGACAAGTTGAAGTCAAAACAAGCACAATTCTTTCTCATTGTATTTTATTTTATTTATTTTCTTTACAGACTTTTTGGGCAGCAACTTCACACAAAAAACGAGAAAATGAAAAGATGATTACTGTGTTCACTTCACTTACAGTTGTATTATTTACAGTCATGACAGTTGGTTGTCGTTTCCAATTGTTTTGCTCAGATATGCCGAGATTGAAGGGACCTATGCTGTTGCGGGCCGGGATCTAACCAAAAGATTGCTCTTAAGGAGAAGATACTAGATATCTACGATGCGTTTCTCAAGGTGAATGCTTGGCATAATTGCCGAAAGTTTATATTTGTAGCTGTGGTTTATTTCCTCTAGACCCACACTGACTTAATCCAAAATCAAGTCAACTGTGTTAAGGTTTTTCCCCAAGATTTAGAATGAAACTTTACTTTTAGCTATGAGAAGTTGAATAAATCAAAAAATCTTTTTGGAGACTAAATTATAGTGTTGTTACATTAAACACTACTATTTGGGCCTATTTGGGGAAAGAACACTTGATACAATGACAGTATAGCAGTACCCCCCCCCCCCCACATCTGCTTTTCTAATTTTCTGGCCAATTAAAAAAATTAATATATTGTGAATCAATACAGTTTGACCCCTCTCATGCTAATTCATTATGTGGTAAATATCAAAACAAGTATTGTAAAAACACACCCACCAATTTTCACACTTAATCATTTGTAGGGAGATTTGAAACATAGCAAACAGAAGTTTGTACCCAGTGAAAGATTATTTGAGTCCCTCTACACATAGTTATGCTTCAATTTACTTTATATTTCCTGTATGTCATCTTTTGTTTCAGGAATTGAGTTATTTTATTTGTTATTTACATGTATGCATTTATCAATTTATGTATTTATTTATTTATTTATTAATTTATTTAAAGTTTATTTGTGTCCCAGCTAATATTTTTTTCGGAGGTATTCCTCCATCCCTGGAAATATCATCCTTGTATTTGTTCTTTCCATCCTTCCCTTACCCTATGTTTTTGTTAGGTATTCTCCCATCCACCCTCCCCCCCCCCCCCCCACCCGTCTCCACTGCTACCCAACCCCCTCTAATATCCCTACCCCAACCCCAGGTTAATTTGTTTTCCTCATTTAACCCTAACTCCCAAGGGTGTGTGAAAAAAATTATATTGATATTGGATATTTTGACTCTTAGGGTTAATATTTTAATAAATAATTTTGTTTTATTTTAATATATTTATATATTTGTTATTTTTTAATATAGAGATTATTTTTCATATTTAATATGTTTATTATCCCATTCCTGCAATTGGCCATTCTTCCACTGTTGGATGTGGTTAATAAATAAATTAATAAATAAATACATTTTATTTCCAGGGGCAAGATCCGTCCAGAGGCAACCCCAATTTCTGGGACGAACTGTTCCTTCTGAAGGTATCAAATCCTAAATATTTCTATACCTCAGATTTTTTTATTGAATTATGTGACTCTTCATATCCTGCATACCTAAGTAGGCAATTTTGGTTCAAGAAGGTTCTTTAACCCTAACCTACTTAAATCCATCAAAATCCAAACCCTGTTTTGGAGGATTTTGGCAGATTCAGGATACCTCCATGTTGAAAACTGGGGGATTTTGATGGATTGAGGATTGTAAGCCTAGCGGTACTGCAGGATTTTGATGGATTCAGGATACCTCCATATTGAGCAGTCACCAAAACCAACTTTTTGTGCATGACAAAATAGGTGGATTTTGGCAGATTCAGGATACTTTCTAGTAAAGTTACCCAAGGGGTTAGGGTTAATATTCTCAGCAGAAAAGTTTCTTTATTGCACATGTTGATATTTTTCTTCTGTGGTTTGGAAGACTTGTGTTGGCCTAGTGGTACTTTCCCTCACCTTCTGCCACTGTGACCGGGGTTCGAATCCCACCCAAGGGTTACATGTGGATTGAGTTTTTTCAATCCCTACCTGATTCCATGGGTTTCCCAAGTTACAATGGTATTTTGTTTATTTCAATTACATCTTAATTATTAGCACTGTTCTCCCTCGGGGCCCAGTTTGAATTGAGAGAAGACGACGGAGGAAATTTCAGTTTTAGTAGTGGGAGGAAAACCCACACAAACAGATTGGGACTGAAAACCCAATCCACATAGTGCACCTAGTGGGAATCGAACCAGGGTCACCAGAGGTGGAAGGCAAGGAAAGAACCACTACACCAACCTGACTGCCCTTTGCTTTATAAGCTGACAATTTGTAAACATTTTTTAGTATCACTGTTTCTTTGGTTATTTTCAGGCAAATGTGAAGTACGTTGAGAGTGAACTCAGCTCCCTAGATCCCCAGCAGCTCCTCAAGATAAAGGTGAGAACATTTTGCATGTTTATTGTCTGTCAAAATTCCATTTTGAATCGGTCAAGCTTACGAATCAAAGAATTGGTGTGATTAATATTTCGAGATGTTTTTTTTTAATCTTCAGGACAACATCAATGCACTTTTCTACCACAGTGTGGCCACACTGAGACAAGACCACCCTATTAGGGTCGTGAATGCACTTCAGGTTAGTATATAAGACAACAAATGGAAACACCCATTGACATACACACAAATTGCATCCCTGTGGAGACATGGCATTGTTCTCCCCTTTGTCCCTGTACTTAAGCAAACCCCATAGAGACAACCTAACCCATAGAATTGCCTAGTGGAGACCTATTCAGTCCCTTTGTTCCCATTGTGTTTATGTCTCCACAGGGTATGGTATATCTCTCCAGTCATACACCCAGTGACACACTAATAATCCCCCCTCACCCCTTTATGTCATTCATTGTTGTTCCCGGTCCTCTGTATATTCTATAAGAATGTAGTGTGAAACTGATCTATGCACCTAGTGACATGACCCCAGATACACCTACTACAGAAGTTTATGATATCCATCAAGGACTTCCTATTTTTCTGATGCAGTCCCTCTCATTGGTTTTGTTAACGTCAATCTTGCCAATCCAGGACATATTCTCCTCGTGTAATTATTCCATGCCCTCTCCTCGATATACACCTTAAACATAGGCCGTGACAAACTCAGTAACATTCCCAGTAACGTATCCAGTGACACACCCACCCAGTCATGTAAACGGGTGCAATCGTGGACCTCCCATTGTTCCTCTTTTGTTTAGACTCTAACTTTTTCGGAAGGCCTCCCATTGGTTTTGTACACGATTTTCAATCGTGGACGTTAGGTCAAACGTGGACCCCTTTGTCTACTCCTGAATTCTTTTGTCCTAGGTCCACGATTGCCGGCATATACAAACTCAGTCACACACCCAGTCTCACACCCAGTCTCGCCCAATTATGCACCCAGTGACACAATCCCTGACCATTCAGACACCCATTTTACACCCATTTACACCCAGTCCACCCCTTCCTTTCTACACCCCTCACAAACATCAGTTTCTCCTGTGGTTCAATTTCACCAGTGTAAAAGTTTTCATCCCATATGTCATTAATATTCGTTTATGCCGACTTTGATAAACGTTTCTTTATCTGTAGACGCTGTGTGCTCTGGTGAGAGGAGTCCACAAAAGGATGATGTCGGATCATGGGTTTGAAGTCATCAATATTCTCATCGGATTTGACTCGGCAGAAATGCTCATGATGGTAATTCTCTCAAGCCGGTGTGGTTCTTTTTCAGCATAGAAAATGAGTTTTATTGACCCTAACCCTGTTAAATTCAACAAAATCCATCGGTGGTAAAAACTTGTAATGTTGGATTTAGCAGTCAACACAAACTACATGGTGTATTGGACATTGTCGTATTCAGCAGGGCAGCGGATAAATATACCTGTTGGATTGTGTCATATTCAGGAGGGGGGAAGCAGACTTGTAAAATTTCTTGCATTTTGTTATTTTGAAAAAGTACTTTTGGGTATATTGCTATATTTGGATTATTTTGGTAGAAACATTAATTATTTCTCTTCCATGACAGAATTTGGTGGAGAGGTTAAACTCAATCCTCATTGGAGTGTACTCCGTCAGTCTCAAGAACCTTGCTCTTAGACTCCTGCTTATCCTAGCCACGGTAAGTCCTAGTTGATGATTCACTCTTTCAAAGCCTGTTCAAATTTCGCCCTAAAGAATTGATTCCTCATTAAACCACACAGTGAGCCTTTTGTTGCATTCCAAAAAGAGTTGCACTCTGGACTGGATTCTAGGCCAAAACGGTTATTAAAAAAAAGCATATTTTAAGTTGAACTCCATGGGGTTGGAGGTCCAAATATGTTCATATTTTCCATTGTTCAATTTCATATTTTGCAATACTGGGCAGAAAATTTAAGATTGGAGGTAAATTTTCTTTGTAAAAAATATATCCGTTTCATTTGGACGGGATTCTTTGTTTTGCAGGTAACTGATAACGTCAGTCAGAACACGATTTTGGAATACCTCATGATCAACAGCGTATTCGAGTCGATCATTCAGGTCAGTTTGTGTTTATGCTCTGTGACTACATCTTCCCATCACAAACTTTTTCCTAGTGTGTCAATACCCCTATTAATGTTCATTACTTGGTATCTTAATTTGTATATTTTCAAGTATGGAAGCACTTTTCTCTCTTAAGAAGCAATTGTTTCTGTATTAAAGAAATAAAAGTAATTTGTAAAGGACAACACATTTCTAGTATGAAAGTCAAACAAAAATTAGATAATTTCCCCAATACCACTGTCGGGTAGAAAGCTGAAAAAAATTACACTGTCAACATTTTGACCCAAGTTGGATATGAACCCTGATCACTATAAAACTATAAAAACCTGAAAACTTGATGCACCACATGTTGAGTGGGGTTCGAACCCATTTCAATGTAGCAGTAGTCAGGAGTGCAGTACTCACCAACTTGACCTCTGTTTGTGGTTCCAGATCCTAGCTAATCCTACCTCCAGACAGAACCACGGCTACGAGGCCGTGCTGCTCCTCACTCTACTCGTCAACTACAGAAAATATGAGGTCTGATTGTTTGTCTCTCTGTCTGTTTGTCTGCCATACTTTAGATGTGTGATGCCAAAATTCAATTTACACATCTTTGAGTTTCTTTGTGTCGCAGTCTTCTTTTTCTAATAAATACTACAGGTTGTAGGTCCAAGCCTAGCCTGGGAATCAAGGTGCTTGTGTCCTTGAGCAAGACACTTTGCCATATACTTATCTAGGCCCAGTATAGAGTACCGAAGGCTGACGTCAGTTGGCAAGACAACTGGCTCCAAACAAATGTAGATTTCGACTTTTCCTTTGTTAACGGCCAGTCATGCAAACACATTGACACAAAATAACAAAAGTATTCTGGTTTCAAACATTGCATTGACGTCATCACTTCGGTACACTATTGAAAATGGGTACCTGTGATGACAGTTATGGATATCGGTTCATTGTGATATTTTGCATCATACAATATCCATAAGACACAAAAGTCATCTGCTGTGCAAGCCAGTGGTTAAGGGTGCTGTTGGATTTACTTGTGATGGTCCTCAGCTGATTTATGCTTGGCGGGAATTAGCATTATTTTGTGCTAAGCATTTTCATGTAATTGGGCCTAGGTCACACATCTCAGTGATACTGCACAACGGAAAATGTCGCCGCCATACAGTAATTTTTGCGATGTGCACAGAGCCGCTAAAAACATGACTTCTGCTTGTATTTTCTCACGACAGTCGGCCAATCCGTACATCGTCAAACTCTCCATTATGGATGATGAGCTGGCTCTCTCTGTAAGTATCTTCACTACCATTTCGCTCTGAAAGTTGTAAAATTATACCATCGGAAATACAAAAAAACAATTTTGCTTAAACTATGATTAACAAAAGTTAATCGAATAGTTGTACTAGCCTTAGGCCGTGTCCGAATTACTTGGCTACGGCTTGATGTTATACACAAGTCTATGGTAGCGGCTGCAGCCACTTCCCATAGACTTGAGTGTAATTTCAAGCCGTAGCCAAGTAATTTGATCACTAGCCTTAGTCTCTTTACAACCAGCCTGCTGAGATTGGGTCGCATAGCTGCAGCCTAAGACCATAGTTTGAAAAACTTATTTTTTTTCTTCCAGGGTTTGGGTGCTGTCATCTCATCAACATTGGCAAGATATAACAGGTGCAGTTTCTTGACATATTTAAAAAAAAATTTGCGTAACTTGATATTAGTGAAAAGTGTTTCCCATCGCAACCAAGGTTGCCTGCTTACTCGTGAAATATGCAAAATGTTAGCCACACCGAGCAGGGGTACTTCGCTTACCGTAAACAAAGTCATGAAGTTGGACCATGACGTAAACATACTGGTGCTTTTTCTATTTTTGAATACATGGGCCTAGTTTTTTCTCCAACCCAGTCCTATTTCTGCACTATAACCAGGGCTGAGATTTCTCCGGATTTTTCCTGATTTCAGGATTTTTATCGGGATTTCAGAATTTTTAAAGAATCTCTTTTGCAATCTGGAATTCCTGAGGTGTTGTCCTAAAGGTTTCTTTTTTACCTGTAAAAGTGGATATAGACCAATAAAAACGGATATTTTAAGGGGGTGCCTAAACCGTGCCTTTAGGCAAATACAAACTATATGTTAATCTGGCGTCCTCGTGGATTTTTCGTAGATTTTAAATTTGTTGCCAATCTCACCCCCTGTATGACTCGTAAATCATACATTGCTTCTCTTTCCATATTGCAGTCAGTTCAAGTTGGAGCAAGACGACACGGTGTACACAGGCTGGTTTTCAGCCTTCACGACCATGGTCAGTTTTTTTTTTATGGAAGTCGCCGAAGACGAGACTAAAAGCCACTCTAGGCAAAGGGCTACAACAGAGGTGGTGGGGTTGGCCACATTTTAGGTTGCCAGCCCCACCACCCTTTGTAGTTCTTGAATAACGAGATGTTAGGTGGATTTTTTCGCTCCATATCTTATTAATAAGTGATTTTATATTTTCTATTTTTTTACGGGCGGGAGCAGGATTTGAACCTGTAACCTGCAGAATACGTTACCGCTGCTCTTTAAACTGAGCTATCTTGCCCCATGTTGTGTGTGTGTGTGTGTGGGGGGGGGGTGCTAGTCATAAACCATAATGCTGTATTTATAAGGATTACACCCAAACTTTACGATACAACTGGGAAGCGACATTGTGGGGATCACTCAATGAGGATACGACTTTTTAACAAACCACAAGGGAAACTGACTGCACAATTTTTAATGAATTTTCTAAGTGATCAAAGACAACTGGCAGGGAGTGAATAACTTTCATATTGCGTCACACAATCCACAAGGGAAACTGACTAGGTAAATTTGAATACATTTTCAATGTGAACAAAGAAACTGGCACGAGCGGGATTCGAACCTGCGATCTGTGATCTCCACATTGTCGCTTCCCAGGTTGTATCGTAAAATTGGGTGTGATCCCTGGCTACACGGCATTCTGGGTTTATGACTTCTGACTAGCGCCCACTCGAACAAAGATACTGACAATTTGGGAGACCGCCAACATAGGGCAAGATAGCTCAGTTGGTAGAGCGCCGGTACGGTAACCCGGAGGTCGCAGGTTCGAATCCCGCTCGTGCCAGTTTCTTTGTTCACATTGAAAATGTATTCAAATTTACCTAGTCAGTTTCCCTTGTGGATTGTGTGACGTATTATAAAATTAAAAAGTCGTATCCTCATTGAGTGATCTCCACATTGTCGCTTCCCAGGTTGTATCGTAAAATTGGGTGTGATCCCTGGCTACACGGCATTCTGGGTTTATGACTTCTGACTAGCGCCCACTCGAACAAAGATACTGACAATTTGGGAGACCGCCAACATAGGGCAAGATAGCTCAGTTGGTAGAGCGCCGGTACGGTAACCCGGAGGTCGCAGGTTCGAATCCCGCTCGTGCCAGTTTCTTTGTTCACATTGAAAATGTATTCAAATTTACCTAGTCAGTTTCCCTTGTGGATTGTGTGACGTATTATAAAATTAAAAAGTCGTATCCTCATTGAGTGATCTCCACATTGTCGCTTCCCAGGTTGTATCGTAAAATTGGGTGTGATCCCTGGCTACACGGCATTCTGGGTTTATGACTTCTGACTAGCGCCCACTCGAACAAAGATACTGACAATTTGGGAGACCGCCAACATAGGGCAAGATAGCTCAGTTGGTAGAGCGCCGGTACGGTAACCCGGAGGTCGCAGGTTCGAATCCCGCTCGTGCCAGTTTCTTTGTTCACATTGAAAATGTATTCAAATTTACCTAGTCAGTTTCCCTTGTGGATTGTGTGACGTATTATAAAATTAAAAAGTCGTATCCTCATTGAGTGATCTCCACATTGTCGCTTCCCAGGTTGTATCGTAAAATTGGGTGTGATCCCTGGCTACACGGCATTCTGGGTTTATGACTTCTGACTAGCGCCCACTCGAACAAAGATACTGACAATTTGGGAGACCGCCAACATAGGGCAAGATAGCTCAGTTGGTAGAGCGCCGGTACGGTAACCCGGAGGTCGCAGGTTCGAATCCCGCTCGTGCCAGTTTCTTTGTTCACATTGAAAATGTATTCAAATTTACCTAGTCAGTTTCCCTTGTGGATTGTGTGACGTATTATAAAATTAAAAAGTCGTATCCTCATTGAGTGATCTCCACATTGTCGCTTCCCAGGTTGTATCGTAAAATTGGGTGTGATCCCTGGCTACACGGCATTCTGGGTTTATGACTTCTGACTAGCGCCCACTCGAACAAAGATACTGACAATTTGGGAGACCGCCAACATAGGGCAAGATAGCTCAGTTGGTAGAGCGCCGGTACGGTAACCCGGAGGTCGCAGGTTCGAATCCCGCTCGTGCCAGTTTCTTTGTTCACATTGAAAATGTATTCAAATTTACCTAGTCAGTTTCCCTTGTGGATTGTGTGACGTATTATAAAATTAAAAAGTCGTATCCTCATTGAGTGATCTCCACATTGTCGCTTCCCAGGTTGTATCGTAAAATTGGGTGTGATCCCTGGCTACACGGCATTCTGGGTTTATGACTTCTGACTAGCGCCCACTCGAACAAAGATACTGACAATTTGGGAGACCGCCAACATAGGGCAAGATAGCTCAGTTGGTAGAGCGCCGGTACGGTAACCCGGAGGTCGCAGGTTCGAATCCCGCTCGTGCCAGTTTCTTTGTTCACATTAAAAAACTTTCATATTGGCTAGAAAAATAATTTGAAAAAAGTAAATTTTTGGAGGTGAACCTGGGAAAGCAGGCAGACATTGTATAGTTGGAAGAAAAATTGTGGTATCACTCTCAAAGACGGAGTTAGCCATTTTATTTCAAAAAATTGCATATGTACATGTACAATCTGAACTTTTTTTGTGTCAAAGTGAGGTTACTCATGCCAATAGTGTACCTCATTACTGCTCAAAAAGGTGTTACATGACCCTCTAAGATGTAACAGGGATCAGATGGCAAACGTGTTTGTACGTAACAAAAAGGTTAACACGTCTCATGTATGCAACATGAATAACCAGTCATCACCTCCCATTTGAATCTTAAGAAGGATCAGAGCTGAGTCTGTGAAAAAATTGTGTCATAATAATATGTTCTCTTGATTTCCACGGTGGTGTAACATTTGCATATTTGACTTCCATATTCTTTGTCTCAATTTCGATTTTGTCAAAACCATATCTGGCAGAAGCCCTGAATTTTTGTGTGCAAGTTCAAAGCGAAAGGTTGCCGAAATCATTGCCGGTTCGGCCAACAGTGCGGAAAAGCTTTTTGTATGAATAATTCATGATGTAATTTGAATATGACCTGGGGGTCATCATTCCAGCAGCCTGTTCTGATCATATAGTCACACTGAAATGGTGTTTGTACTAAAGTGTTTTAAGATTTGGCCAATCACTTTTCTCCTTGCTCCATGTCCACATTTGTGGTGTTTCATCATTTTCTCTTCATTGTTTTCGTTTCATTAATTATCACGTCCGATTGAATTATTCATTTTGGTTGCTGACTTTTTACAGGTTGGAAATATGTTTGTTGCAGACACAAGCGAACGCATTCAAACAAGGTGAGATATTGACTACTTTAACCTCTTGAATACGGTCCATGACCATAGCTGCGGTTTAAAAAAAGACCACCTGGCCGGTTGTCCTGTATACGCGCATTCCTGCACATACTTAATCCATTCATTTTTCAGCTATATTGTTCTTGAATGGGGGTGTGATGAATAGAGCTTTTTCAAACAGAACTTTCATTCACACGAAAGGGGGGGCTCCAAGTGTGATGAATATGACCACTCTATTCAGTGTGGTGTCTATTGTTTGTGTTTATGCTTGGCTACACAGCCCTGTTCTTGGCATACCAGCACCCCATCAATAACGGCCGGACGGATGGGGTTAAACAAGATTAGACATAATTATAGACGCTAGGCAGAATAGCAGAAGAACTATTTTGCTTTGTGTGTTTTGTTTATCCACATCTTTTCTCTCTTCAATGCAGTATTGAACCTGATAATTGCATCCTTCTTGCTCTATACGAGGCTGTACATCTTAACAGGAACTTCCTCACTGTCTTATCACATGTAAGTGCAGCCCCTCTTCCCCTTCTTAAAAAGAGAAATTTGAGGACATATGTGACCCGCTCCGGAAAAAGGTATATTATGTCGCAAAATATGAAAAATGAGTTTTATGTATGTTTGGAAAGCCCGCAATGTAAGCTTTCATTTGGTACAAGATAGAGCTCCAAAGCCCTTTCCGTTCTGAAGTTATTACGTTTTTGCATATTAATTAGTTCTATGGAGTTCAAATTGCACAACAGAGAAAACAGGCTTTGAAATAGCTAGTTCTAAGGTGGTGCAATGGAAAAATACCCTCTAAAAAGGTTATTTTTTTCGCTTTATTCACTGAAATCAACATTGTTGTGCACCAAACCTGAAACTTTAGATATTTAAGATGTCATTAAAGACAAAAAACAAAAAATGAATTTGGACAAAAAATGTCATCCTCTCAACGTTGAAAAGGCCATTACATGTAAATGCATAGCGCGACTTATATCACCTTTTTCTGGAGCGGGTCACATATGTGACCAATATCAGTGTGGAGGGTGCAATGTCATCCAAAACGGCAATATTTTTTAATGCTTCTTTCATAACTTCCTTCCACATTTTTCAAATTTTCTTAAAGCTTAAAGAATTCTGTGAATCCTTTGAGATTCTGTAAAGATTGAAATGTAAAGATTAAAAAACTCTGACTTCATTTTTTTGGTACCATATTGACAACTGTAGAATCATGCTCATCCAGTGCAATCTCCGCCTTCGACCACTTGCCCGCCCTCACCGCCAGCTGTACCTAGCGCCGCTCAGAGTAAGTTCCTTGCTGTCCACTTCCTTGTTGAAGGTTGTGTACATGATTGGTCATTGTTGCAATTTTCAGAAATGGGCGGATTTGGGGGTTAGTATTTTATAGGAAATATCGTTCCACTGACCTGTTCAAAGTTTTGCGTTGTTGAATGGCGTAAAAAAACCGAGAGAAGAACGGCGCTCGTTTTCAACCGTCGGGCGCATGATAGCTTTTAGTCAAGGCGCGCGTGGCTACCTGGACGTGTGACGCCCCGAATGCCAGCATGCCTGGGGCGCGCATCTCGTCAGGGTAGCCACGCGTGCCTTGACTAAAGGCTACAGGGCGGTTTTCCAACGATTTCCAGCTGGAAATCGTTGGAAAACGATATAAATTTCCACTTTTCTTGACAACGACAGCACACCTGGTGCAATCATTTCACAGGATGATTGAGACTACTCTTAACTTACAATCTAGTAAGGTATTTCATAATAATTCAGTAAAACAAAATTGGAGGATTACTAATCGTGTACACTATGTTTAAATGGGACATTCTATAAATTTGGGTCCAACAGTGTGATTATTTTTTGGTGTTTCTGTTACACCTGACCTGTGTAATTTCCCATCAAATGTCATTAAAATTGACTTCACACTATTTTTTACTTGTTTGGCAGGTACTTTGCTTTACATAATCACTCTTGGCGATAGAAGGCATTAAAAATGTGTCCTGAATTGCAAAATCTTATACATGTCAGATGTAACAGGGACACCAAAATAGGACACCAAATGTATGGAATGACCCTAATATCACCCTTTGCAGCCGGAGTCAAAGACTAGATTTTTGTATTGTTTCCTTGCCACATGTTTCATATATTGATTGAACCGGTTGAAAATATGTTCGTGATTGATTTTTCGCATTTTCACAGGTATGAGCTTGCTAGCCAGTTCCTTGGAAGGTGTGGGTTCTTGTCATGTCATAATTAAAAGAAGACATTTTGACAGACTGGGGACCCAATGATTTCTTCCAACAGGAGACCTAATTTTTTTATTTACTCTTCCGGATCGTTTTGGTACTGACCTATAACTGACCCAAGCTCTGAAAAGTTCCTAGCCTTTTGGAACAACATTCTGTATTTCTCATTGCTAGGTCTTCATCCGGAGCCTTCCTCCCCTCCAGCTGTCAGCGAGTCTCCAACCAACATCCTCGTCACATTTCTCTCGTACTGTTCTATGGTCATGCAAGACCTTAAAGGTATACCCTGTTGATTTCAGTGACTGCACTATTTGCAGTGTGTGTCAAACCTCAACTACTCATTAGTTGTACACAATGTACTCTGCTAACTTTAATACTGTTTTTATTCCTGTAAAGAGGGGTTTGGTGTTGGGATGATGTCACAGGGCAGACCCTTGTGCCTCTCTACTCAGACCAAAAAAGCAAGGAATAAATCAAACGAACAGATTACTAAATGCAGGATTACCAATCGCAAAATGGAAAGATTTATTGCGAAAAAGAAACAAACCAAAATTCAATCACTATTTACATCTAATTACCAGCCCAATAAAATGTTCAGTTTGTATCCCTTGCGATATTTTAGTGTTTCGTTACATTGCACAATTACATTCAACGGAAGTCCGACAGCTCTATTGATTATAACATAATGACACAGCTCTATTAATACAATATAAGTGTCCGGCCTGACCGTCGCCTGGGACGATTCCCGCCTGGAACATGAGAACTTTAAATTAGACTTTTGCTCTTCAACAAGTACTAAGCACTGTATGCCCAGTGCTTTCCGAAAATCGAACCAACTCGAAACTCGAACCAACAGTCTCCTGTTTACAAGTGCAGATGTCTTAGATATCCGCACTGGTAAGCAGCAGGTTGTGGGTTCGAGTCCCGCCCAAGTAAGCATATGAATTTTTCCCCACAGGCTCTTGGGAAAGCATACACTTCTTAACATCAGAATCTTGTCTGTTTTATTACTGTTTTATCTTACAACAATCCTAATTTCTTTGTGTTTCAGATGAGCAGAGGCAGAACAACACCAAGCTGTGTTTAATCATTCTCACATGCATAGCTGAGGTGAGTGAAACTTGTACGAATGCGGACGTTGTAGTTGAATCCTGTGAAAAATATTCCTACTATAACTGAGCAGGCCACCCTTTTTCTTTCTTTTTTGGGGTTTGTTTTGGGTTTTTTGGTTTTGTTTTTTTAATGCAAGTTCCCCCTGCACAAGGCCACTCGTGGTACAGAGCTACAAAAAGAATCAAAGATACAAGAAGTAGGAATTAATATTCCTCTTGAAGCAGGAAATATCGTAAGATGAAGGTCAACATGCAAACACCACCCAAAAATTGAATATGCTAGCCATCACGACACATACCGTTCATGTTATTTCGGTCGAGAGGAAGTGTGGACTAAGCAGTAAGAAACGAAGAGTTCCGTTTTGAAGGCTTCAAAATATTTGTAATTATGCCCCTCCGACGAAGTCAAAGGGGCATAATGTTTCCGACTTGTCCTTCCGTGGGTGGATGTGTGGGAATGTTGGTGTGTCTGGATAAATCTTTTCAGAGCTATAACTTGGAAAATGCTGAATGTATGAACTTCAAATAGTTTTATGTGATATCTAAACTTGCACAGGACCAATATGCCAACTCATTTCTACACGATGCCAACCTGTCTTTCCGAGTTCCACTTTTTAGAGCGGTAAGTTTGGTTTTCTTATGTATCCCTAGCCCTTAGTATTTACAACTTTCTTGCATCCAGCCCTTAGTATTTACAACTTTCTTGCATCCAGCCCTTAGTATTTACAACTTTCTTGCATCCAGCCCTTAGTATTTACAACTTTCTTGCATCCAGCCCTTAGTATTTACAACTTTCATGCATCCAGCCCTTAGTATTTACAACTTTCTTGCATCCAGCCCTTAGTATTTACAACTTTCTTGCATCCAGCCCTTAGTATTTACAACTTTCTTGCATCCAGCCCTTAGTATTTACAACTTTCTTGCATCCAGCCCTTAGTATTTACAACTTTCATGCATCCAGCCCTTAGTATTTACAACTTTCTTGCATCCAGCCCTTAGTATTTACAACTTTCTTGCATCCAGCCCTTAGTATTTACAACTTTCTTGCATCTCCAGCCCTTAGTATTTACAACTTTCTTGCATCTCCAGCTCTTAGTATTTACAACTTTCTTGCATCCAGCCCTTAGTATTTACAACTTTCTTGCATCCAGCCCTTAGTATTTACAACTTTCCCTTAGTATTTACAACTTTCTTGCATCCAGCCCTTAGTATTTACAACTTTCTTGCATCTCCAGCCCTTAGTATTTACAACTTTCTTGCATCTCCAGCCCTTAGTATTTACAACTTTCTTGCATCCAGCCCTTAGTATTTACAACTTTCTTGCATCCAGCCCTTAGTATTTACAACTTTCTTGCATCCAGCCCTTAGTATTTACAACTTTCTTGCATCTCCAGCCCTTAGTATTTACAACTTTCTTGCATCCAGCCCTTAGTATTTACAACTTTCTTGCATCCAGCCCTTAGTATTTACAACTTTCTTGCATCTCCAGCCCTTAGTATTTACAACTTTCTTGCATCTCCAGCTCTTAGTATTTACAACTTTCTTGCATCCAGCCCTTAGTATTTACAACTTTCTTGCATCCAGCCCTTAGTATTTACAACTTTCCCTTAGTATTTACAACTTTCTTGCATCCAGCCCTTAGTATTTACAACTTTCTTGCATCTCCAGCCCTTAGTATTTACAACTTTCTTGCATCTCCAGCCCTTAGTATTTACAACTTTCTTGCATCCAGCCCTTAGTATTTACAACTTTCTTGCATCCAGCCCTTAGTATTTACAACTTTCTTGCATCTCCAGCCCTTAGTATTTACAACTTTCTTGCATCCAGCCCATAGTATTTACAACTTTCTTGCATCCAGCCCATAGTATTTACAACTTTCTTGCATCTCCAGCCCTTAGTATTTACAACTTTCTTGCATCCAGCCCTTAGTATTTACAACTTTCTTGCATCCAGCCCTTAGAATTTACAACTTTCTTGCATCCAGCCCTTAGTATTTACAACTTTCTTGCATCCAGCCCTTAGTATTTACAACTTTCTTGCATCCAGCCCTTATTTACAACTTTCTTGCATCCAGTCCTTAGTATTTACAACTTTCTTGCATCCAGTCCTTAGTATTTACAACTTCCTTGTGTCTTAGTCCTTTTGTATTTGTTATGTTCAAGATTGAATTCCCAGGCCATAGTATGCACAACCTTCTATGTCTTCCAGCCCGTAGTATTCTCAACCTTCTATGTCTCTAGCCCGTAGTATTCACAACCTTCTATGTCTTCCAGCCTGTAGTATTCTCAACCTTCTATGTCTTCCAGCCCGTAGTATTCTCAACCTTCTATGTCTCTAGCCCGTAGTATTCACAACCTTCTATGTCTCTAGCCCGTAGTATTCTCAACCTTCTATGTCTTCCAGCCCGTAGTATTCTCAACCTTCTATGTCTCTAGCCCGTAGTATTCTCAACCTTCTATGTCTTCCAGCCCGTAGTATTCTCAACCTTCTATGTCTCTAGCCCGTAGTATTCTCAACCTTCTATGTCTTCCAGCCCGTAGTATTCTCAACCTTCTATGTCTCTAGCCCGTAGTATTCTCAACCTTCTATGTCTTCCAGCCCGTAGTATTCTCAACCTTCTATGTCTCTAGCCCGTAGTATTCTCAACCTTCTATGTCTTCCAGCCCGTAGTATTCTCAACCTTCTATGTCTCTAGCCCGTAGTATTCACAACCTTCTATGTCTTCCAGCCCGTAGTATTCTCAACCTTCTATGTCTCTAGCCCGTAGTATTCACAACCTTCTATGTCTTCCAGCCCGTAGTATTCACAACCTTCTATGTCTTCCAGCCCGTAGTATTCTCAACCTTCTATGTCTCTAGCCCGTAGTATTCACAACCTTCTATGTCTTCCAGCCCGTAGTATTCTCAACCTTCTATGTCTCTAGCCCGTAGTATTCACAACCTTCTATGTCTCTAGCCCGTAGTATTCACAACCTTCTATGTCTTCCAGCCCGTAGTATTCTCAACCTTCTATGTCTCTAGCCCGTAATATTCACAACCTTCGTGTATACGTCTTTGTATCCCCCAGCCAATGAGACATCGTAAAGCAACCACTGAGATGGTCTGGGCGTCGAGACCGTTGGCATGTGCGCTCCTTGGTGAGTTAAGAAAGCCATAGCTTTTGTAGACCCTACTTCAACCCATACCTGATCAGGTAGATACTTGTATCAAACATGACTTTTTTGAGGGGTACATATATTTATCAAGCATTGACTGTGGGGAAATCATCTTAATCAATTTCAGATTTTTTGCTCAATTTTCAGATTTAATGGTCGAGTTCATTATGAGTCACATGATGAAATGTCTACCGCTGGAACTTTACCTGTAAGTTTAACATTTTTTCATTTTCGTATTGTAAATTGTCTTGAATTCCATTTTTACAAAGTCAAATATGAAATATTCTTTAGATTTAGGGAAAAGAGAGTACTAAAGTGACGTCACTGCAGTATTTTGATCCAGACTGATGTAGCGATATTTGTCAGTATGTTGGCATGACTAGTTTTTAACAAAGAAACAGTTTTAAAGCGATGATGTGTCAGCAAATGACAATCAGAAGTCGGTAGCCATTTGTAAAAGTTTGCAGAACCAGTTGCTATGCCAACTAATATCACAAATCTAAACTGCACCAAACAAACTTTCATAAAATCAATTCGACGAGGCCATTAATTCTGCCATAAAACAAATTGCAGTTTAAAACCCTTGGTATACAAGACAAGATTCGGTATATGGCTGTTTTGAAAGGTAACTGTAGATACGCCGTTCTTTTAATTGCATTCAGGAGATGTACAGGTGTAATCCACAGAATACTGTGTTACCAGAAGAAATGTCGTGTCAGGTTGCAGTATCCATGGAAAGAGGTCTGGACAGGTCAGTCAGTCAGTCAGTCAGTCATCAGTCTGTCAGTCAGTCAGTCTGTTTGATTGCTTTTACTGCAGGCTTTCAAGGTTTTTTTTTACCTTGTTCCTGCTGTTTCTTACTTTTTTGCCCCACAACTCTGAAAAATGAAAATACAGTGTTACACACTGTCATATGAAAATCACACAATGAAGGGCTTGGGTGCAGAAGTACTGCAACTTTACTTCCAAGAGCTTAGTTGAGGATGGAGCACAAGTGTTGTGAGGCTTGTATTGCTGTGGACATGGGTGAGTATCAACAAAAACTACTCCTAAAAGCCTGCAAAAGTCCTACTTTTATCCTGATTTTGTCCTCCAAAGTCCTACTTTTGTCCTGTTTTTTTTTTTTTTTTTTTTTATGTTGATCTTACTCTTCTCCTACTTGTTCACCTGGGTCTGCTTTCAAGTCTGTTTTCTATCTGCCGTCTTCCAGTTCCTATGTATGATCACTCTTTCTATCTATTTGTCAACCTAAGTTTGTCAGTGCTAAATGAACCAACAGTTGTTTTTTTCTGACTATTTGGCTATCCTGTTATCACATTCTGTTTGTTTGTCAGCCTCTCTCTTTGTAGACACGTACTAATGCCAGCTTTCATTCTTGTATTGTCAGCTCTGATCAGTCTGTTGAAGTTCCTCCTCGGCAACGAATCGGTCCTGGTCACAAACTACAACATATTTGAGTTGGCTTGTCCGGTAAGAACGCTGCATTATTGCTCATTAAAGTTGTGCAAACTCGACCTGAAACTGACCTGACCCCAAACTGTCTTCGGTTTGGTTTGGATTTGGCATCAGTTGAGTCGGGTCGGATCGGATTCGGTTTCACGTTTACGTTGATCGGATCGGATTGGTTTGGTTTGGTTAGGCCCTATTGTGAGAAAACCAAAATAAACCGAAAACCCTGAATCAATTTTTGTTCTTTTGAAAATACACTTACTCATTACACTTTACACCATGACAGTGCCGAGCAGCTTGTATTTCTCGTTCAGTTTGGCTGAGAACTACAGCTAAACGTGTCTTGCTTATGTTATGACTACGTAAGGAACATGACTGGTCGACCCGACATCGTTCGTTTACTGTGTTAGGTAGTTTTTGTGTCCGTCCATTAAACTTCCCATACTTCCATGCTCCCCTCTTCACATTTTGTTCATTCCCTCTTTCCATTTAGTAATCATCATGCTCGTCAAGCCTCCACACATCGTCTACTTCCCTTTTGTTTGTATTTTTAGTTTTCATTAACCCAACCGGATGCACATCTTTGTTGTTCATTTTTAAATTCACAATAGGTGGATTATTTGACTCACTTCCTTAACCTTAAAAAAACTCACGGCCTCAACTCAAACACCAAAAGACCACTGTAGTATTTGTCCTGCAAGGAACCTGTCGTCAGATTTTTCTGTTGGAGAGGGATTTTTACTTTCCGATTTTCTCCTTTCAGGTGGTGAATTTATTCAACTTGTTCATCACCTACGGCGATACATTTCTTCCAACTCCTGGAAGTTACGATGAGTTGTACTATGAACTTATTCGGATGCACCAAACATTTGATAATCTCTATTCAATGGGTAAGAACCACCGAATGTTCTAAAAACTCTTCCACCAAAGATATTTTGCTGGAATAGATCTTGTTGCCAGTGGCCATCTTCAAGATACTTCTTTGTTATTCAAATTCTGTAACGATGTAAGCACAAGAGGTTTTAAATACCCATGCCTATCGAAGGGTAACAAAAACTTTACCTTTGAAGATGCATAAGGTCTATTGTGAACCTTGACATAGGCATTTTTTTAATACAACACATGAATAAATCCCTGCCATCTGATTGGTGGATTGTTGATCACGTGCATTTAATTATTCGTACCGCAAAAAAATAGAAGTTCTATTCAACGGTGACTAGAACTTCCATTGCTCAGTCACACCATCGGTCCCGCTCTGACCAATCAGATGACGAGGATTTATTCAGGTTTGCATTCAACAAATAATGAATGTTTCACTTTCGTGCAATGAAAAGAATAATTTCATTCGGTGACAGATGGAATTTTCAACTGTCACATTGCATCATGAAATTATTCTGAGCATTGCACCCACAAACATTCATCTCTCAAGTGGATTTTTGAAGAAGTTTTTTTTTTTATCTTTTTCTTTGATTTGTAGCTTTGCGTCATTCAACTAACAATGGAGAATACAAGCATACAGCAAACAAGCTGACCGGAAGTCTGGTTAATATCAGGTACCAATAATCAGTATAAACCAGCCTTTCCTGTCCCAGCGTAATATGCTTACTGCTTTCCCCATATTTTCGTTGTTCCATTTCTCTTATTTTTCTTTTTTTTCTATAGAGCCATCATCAACCATTTCACACCCAAGATTGACTCCTGGTCGACAACGAATAAACTGTCGGCTCTTACTGAGGAACAGGTATGTGCTGACCCAATAGAGGCATTTCACATTAGCCCCTTCTGCGCACTTCCGGGTTGAAAGCGAGAATGTCAGTGGCAAACAAAACAACGCTTTTCAGCACATTCATTCATGCGTGAATTAATCAGGCCATAAAAGGAAGCGCAGGCGCACGATCAGCATAAAGTTGTTTACTGTGACATTGAGATCCTCGTTTTCAAACGCGGAAGTGCGCAGATCGCCGCTAAACTCGTCGTTGTGGGATTCCTCTATAGACCCATAACGTAATGACGTCACGCTTTGTTTACATGTGTGCTTTCCTATGGGAGCCAGGTGGGGACGATTGTCTGGCGTCCTGACCTGGCTCCCATAGGAAAGCACACATGTAAACAAAGCTATTACGTCGTTATGTTTTTGGTCTTTTGTTTTGGGAAAAAGTGATAAGCTAGTCTAGAGCTTCTTGGGTTCCCCCCCCCCCCCCTCCAATTCGAAAAAAGAAAAAAAAATTGTCTACAATTAACCTTAACAGCCAACAAATTCTGCTCCAAAATAATTTCCTTGCTCTGCACTCGAACAGAATTTCCAAGTTTGACATTAATTATTTTTAGAGATGCATATTTATTCATATTGTGTCAATATTTTTCTATTATTTTTTTTTTTTGGGTGGGGGTGGTCGGACAGTAAGCTAAACAAAATTGGTATGCATTATCTGGTCAACAGGTTCTGGAAGTTGTACGGACAAACTACGACACTCTGACCCTGAAACTGCAAGATAGCTTGGATCAGTATGAGAGATATGCTGAAAAGCCGAAAGAAACTGCTTTCTTCACGTTGCTGGTAAGAACTTTTGATTAGGAAGAACGAGGCTGCCCACTCAATGTAAAGAAGTTTAAATGATAATGTTCGCCCTCCCAACATAGTTACACTATGCTCGGAGCTTTTCAAGTGCCTGTGAGAAAAAACTTCACAGGCTTACACGGGCAAGATTGGAACTACGAACTCCTGCTTATAAGAAACGGTTTCCCGATATCCAAGTAATTTGTGTTCAATCAGATTCCGTCATCACGATTGAAACTCCTGTGAATCTCACATTCTGCTGTTGTCTTACAGCAGTTACCCCACCTGGGTCTATAGGTCTGAAAATTGGGATGATTTCTTTGGTATATTGTATTATCCTCTGTTTAGATCTGGACCCAGGAAAACCGTAAAGGTGGTAGGGTTGGCAACCTAAAATGTGGCCAACCCGGTAGCCCGTTACCTAGAGTGGCTTTTAGCCTTGTACTGGGCGACTTCCTTTAAAAAAAAAAATTAAAAAATAGGCATAATACAAAACTAGGCATAATATTGTTATTATTGTCTGAAAAGAGTTTGTCGGAGATAAAGCTAATTTTCATCTGTGTCTTCGGGTATTTAATTCTTATCACAAAATCAACAGAATTTCACAAATATAATACATGGCCACATAGGGTTGTCTTTCCATTTCCTGTTTATCCTTGCCACTTCCCTTTGTTCCTTCTCTTGCCCTATTACCACCTTCTATTTAACCCCCCCCCCCTTCATCACACTCCTTTGTCCCCTTTCCCCAGCTTCATCCTTCATCTTAATCCCTCCCCTCCTTCATCCTTACCCTAACCACACTTCTTTGTTCCTTTCTTCCTGGCTGTCCTTTCCCATCCCTTTGATGTTTACCCACATGTCATGCTCCTTTGCATCCCTCTTTTGTGTTTCTCCACCCACCCCCTCATGCATGTGTGTTGCCTACATGTTTGTTTCTTGTACTCTGTCATTTGCCTTTGAGAAAGAACTTGCTTAAGTTTGAAACATCAGGCCAGCAAATTTTTTGATAAATATAATACAAATTAGGAGCCCTATTCAGAATCTCGCAACGGTTTCCCTTCACCAGGAACTCAGGTTCTTTCACTAAGATGTTTATTGGCTGCAAGGAGTAAAACGACTTTCTTGACAGCCAAGGTGAATTAAATGTCTTGCCGTTGTCTTCAAGTAGCCAGCTTTGAATCGGTGCAAACCCTCAGACAATCGCCATTAATCCCAATATCTGTCCCACCAAGAACCTGAGACGTGACAGCTGGTTGTCCTCCAACCCTCTAAGAATGTCCTCTCAGTGGATCCCTCGGGGAAACATTTGCCAGAAAAGGCGGCAGTAGTCCAGTAAAGAGCACTCAAATTTTACCTTTACCGATCGAATGGGGCCAAGTGCTAATAACAAAGTTGCTGCCGTGATTTTATTAAGCTTTTCCAAGTGCCCTGACGTACTGGAATAAAACTGTAACAAGTCCATCTAGGTCTTTCCATCTAGTGTTTCTAATTGACTGAAAGCCTCGGGCGAAGCTGTGGGAATTTCCGAGAGGCAGCACTCCCAGCTGATCTGGTGTCAGTCGATCACATTGGAATAACAGGCTAAATGTACTTTTACTTGACATATGGGACAACTTTTTTAATTTCCACTGTGATGCAAGGGGAAAGTGAGTTGGTTTCACCAACAGTGGAACCGTGGAAGTTACTCCGCCTGTGTCCATAGGTCTGAAAATTGGGATTATTTCTTTGGTATCTATTGAAGATTTATCGTATTTAGCAGGGGTGAGGATTTGTCAGGATTTTGCATGATTTCAGGATTTTTTTGTCGAGATTTCAGAATTTTTAAAGAATCTCTTTTGCATTCTGGAATTACAGAGGTGTGGTCCTAAAGGTGTTTTTACCTGTAAAAGTGGATATAGACCAATAAAAACGGATATTTTAAAGGGGTATCTTTAGGCAAATATAAACTATATGTTGATCTGGGGTCCTCGTGCATTTTTTTTGGATTTCGTGGATTTTTCCTTTTTTGCCAATCTCACCCCTGATTTAGATCCGGACCCAACCGACTTCCATATAAAGAGTTTTCATGATTGTTTTGCATCCATAGTCCCGTTTCAAGTCATCATTTCCTCTCCACAATTAGCAAAGATTTACAAAACTGCTTGTTCACTCCCTTCAAGGAACATACAACTGCTTGTTCACTCACGGCCAAATTCTCCACACCGATAGCTTTTGCTTTTCTCTGAACCTATAACCAGGGATGTAGTCGAGTCCATCACAAGTCCCTGCAAGTCCATCAAAGTCCATCACAAGCCCTCCAGTCCTAATCCTAATCACAAGCTATTCCAATGAGCTTTGACAAAGGCATTCCTTTGTCATTGTTCATCCAGTTACTTGTGACCGGCTCTTTGAAAGGACTTCTGACTGGACTTGCGAAAAGACTTGTGAAAGGACTTGCAGGGACTCGACTACAACTCTGCCTATAACACCTATTTCAGTCGCTATTTTTGGCAGGAAAATGAAAATGTAGTGAAACACTGTTAATGTAGTGTAAGACAAGAGCTTGTACGTTTTTTACTTGCGAAAAATTGGCGCTCAAAATTGAGTTTTTCTTGGTGGATGGGCAGGTGGGTAGACGAGACACTGCAAAAACAGGTACCCGTTTCTGTTCACTAATTAACCTCTCTGCTCTAGCCCCGACTTGTAGTCATCATTGACCACTCATGATAGACCTTTATCATGGTACAGCCATTTTGTTTTTCTCCTATTAAAATCAATGTAACCAAACCGAGGCTGGAAGGAAAAATAGTCTGGCACCTTCATTCAATAATTGGAATCACTATTCATAATTGCTAATGCATACAGGGAACAAGACAAAGATGGTGACGGCATGATAAAGGTCTATTGCTTGTATTCCATGTTCATTTGTCTCGTCTTTAGAACTCACTCATTTCACTTCTCATCTCTCAGGTCCGAGCCATCATTGGCGACTTCCGCAAGAACGTCGTCATCAGCAATCTGGAGCAGCAAAGTGTTCTCCAAGAATTCTCCACCATCCAATGAGGGAATGCGACAACGACGAGTCCCTCCTGGAGTGAGCTATAGAGGGCGCTCTCCCTTCCCCACGACGCTTCCCCCAGCCTTCAGTTGCAACTCCAAGGGACGTGCACGGTAGCCCCTATTATCTTTGTCCGTGTTGTGAAACGAGTTCAGCAGGTGTTTTCCAAGAAATCTAACAAAATAAGTCGGGAGACAAGAGGGGAAATAACCTTTGACCCCTGACACAGGCACAAGGCCGAGAAAGTTCAGTCAGTTATTTTAAGATATTCAAAACACTATCAAGATCTTTCAATAAATGATGCTTATGGATATTTATTGGTATCTTTAATGCTCTTGTGGAAATTTAAAAATCCTGAAGTTAGGTTGCTACCTCAGGAAACAAAATTACTAAAAGATGTTTAATTACCCTAAATAAGTGATGTCGTTTAAGGACGAGTTAGTCCAAGGAACGTGTAGTTTGAACAGATTGACATTTATTATGTGGAATTGGGTACGGTTCTGCTTTTTCCATTTTTTTTTGGGGGGGGGGGGGGGTGGTGCCATTTTGTAACATTTCCTTTATAGTTCTGAGAGCAACGAAATTGGCTGCGTCCCCCCCCCCCCCCCCCTTCACTAACAAAGATTCCTGAGATATGCTAAAGCTTGCAATCCTTAAGAAACCTCAAGTTATAGGCCATCAGCCTCGGTCCAAAAAATGGGCCACCGGTATCAAATGATCGAAAGGAGCAATACTCATAGCGATTTTTGGCAAGGTATACACACCTAGAGTTGGAAAATGTGTGATAGTATTGCAGCGTGAGCGGTGGAAGCTTTTTGGGTGCTATCACTTTTTTTTTACTTTTTTTCAAAATGGCCGCCAATATTCTTGTTACTGGATTAATTATATGAGGTAACAAGCATGTTGGCGGCCATTTTTCTTTAAAAAGGGTGATAGCACCCAAAAAGCTGCCACCACTGCAATGCTATCACATATTTTCCAACTAAAAAGCATACCTTGCCAAAAATCACCATGAGCATTATTCCCCTCGTTTGATACCGACCAACCCCCCAGGCTGATGGGAGACCTCAAATATTAGTCACGGAAAATACAATTAGGATGGGACTGATTCTAACCTGGGTCACAGAGGCAGAAGTTGAGGACGGTTCCTTTTTGCCAAACCATCCCATCTAGTGCATGTATGCTCATGACCTTAAAGTATGATATAGCTTTGGTAGAGATCAAAAATCAAAATGATTAGTTTCAATCTGAAAGCTGACTGTTTATAAAGACGGTAAAAGTACCAATCCTCCTGGGAAATATTGCCATCTGAAATGCCGTCATCTTGGAGAAAATTATATCTGAAGACCTCCCAAAATGCTGTGGTTTATTTCCATTTCAACAAGCTGAACAAACCCATATGGATGTGCACAATATCACTGTTCCGCAAACAGAACGGTTTTCATTATTTTCTCACGACTCGATTAATGGATTGAGCTCAGAATTTCACATGGTTTATTTCATGTATTTTGAATAATTAACACAAATTATGACTACTGCCTGTAACTGTGTCGTCGGCCCTGCCAATGCTGCATCATACTTTAAAAAACCTCTAAACATATCCCTTATAGCCCTCTTCCGTTTATAGTGGAAAGACTGAATTACAGAACACTAACCAAAGGAACAGATTTGGCTTGCTGTGTAACCCAGGAATAATAGATCTTTTATTTATGGTTTATTTCACACACATATATTTGAACAAAGTGGTCAAAAGACCAAAAGCATTCAAATTTACAATAATAAAATAAATACACTAATTAAAATGATCAAATTTATATACACTTTAAAGTTTAACAGACAGAAACTGATTACAATACCTTAGCTAAGGAAGGTATAGCTGAGCGCTTATAACGCTCAGTATTACACCTTGGAACAATTAGACTAGAGGTAGTCCTTTTCCTGAGTTGAAAACCATTTTCTTAGAAGCATACAGTCGAACCAGTTCCGCAGGCCTATACTAAGGATGTTTTGTAAATTTTAATCTAAAGGTCACTGAGAATAGAGTATCCAGTAACAAAGCACTATCTGTGTATTGCTTTTATGTCGGGCAAGAAAGGGTTTCCCGATATCCAAGTAATTTGTATTCAAGGAGATTCCATCAGCACTAATGAAACTGGGAGTCTCAAGTTCTGCTACTATATTACAGCCAGTGGCTTCTGCTGTGTACAAATCACGTTTTATTGCCGTCTCGTTATGTAGGATGCTGGGGAAATTAACCACTATCGAATTTCGTATCACAACGCCGGTACGCAGTCAATTATCATGATTGAAATACCTTCCAGCCGTTGGGCGAATCCCGCGCACTTCACAGCGAAGTTAGACAAACAAGGGGTGGTTAAATCCAGATTTTGTGAAAACAGTATTTGTGTATACTGGGGTAATCTCCTCAGGTTAGGTTTCTGCTTTGCCAAAACATCGGCTAACCTCGGATGTTTTAATCATTTTTAATTTGTGAGATGAGCGGTTAAAACATCTGCACTAGTAAGCAGGAGGTCGTGGGTTCGAGTCCTGCCCGAGTAAGCCTGTACATTTTTTCCCACAGGCTCTCGGAAAGCACTGCCTGCAAAGGGCCAACATCTCTCTCCTAATTTACATCAGTTTTATTAAGCTGTCAATTGTAATGCTTAGCATGTTGTAATAATTGCCAGCTCTACTCCGAATAATTGTGAATTTCTCTTAGTGAGTTGCAAGTCAGACTATGCATAATTCCTCGTGCTCCCTACTTTTACAAAGTGGACTTATTCTATTCAAATCCTTTATTAGTATATTTTGGCCTGAAGTCATTACCATCAGCACTTTTTAGCAGCTGACATACTTGCAGTGGATACTTTTTAGTCAATACTTGGGTGTAGGGTTAATTGACATGTGTAAATTAGTTGCACATGATGGTATCTTCCTCATAAATTAACACTTTAGTAAATCCTTATTGCAAACATTGTGCCCACCATTATGCCAAACACCTTTGGTATGGTTTTTGCCTCTATACCATACTTTGCTCTGTCAATGAACCTTTACATCCTCTTTCTAGAATTCTACTCTTGCTTTCTGTTTGTTAATTCTGATTGCCAGATCCCATCAATCAAATAAATAATCTTTCCTATTTTTTAAGCTTGACACTATTAGAGGACAAACGAGATCCGTTATGCCTTGCCACTGAACCATTCATTAAATTCTCATTAGTAAGTGAAAGACTAATTAACAGTAGTTATTGTAGATATAATTGAAGGTTGCTCCCATCCAATGATCATTAACGATTCATCATGGTTAACTAGCATCCCTATTAACAAAGCTGTAAATCTTGGCTAAGCAATTCAACTTAGCATTTTTTTACAAGCAAATTTAAGCATGGAACCAGTGATGAGAGGTAATATTATATTATGCAGTAGTTGGTTGGTAAGCACTGAAACATGCTTAGCAGATTTTCCCCTTTAAGTTTTCCGTTAAGTGCCTCTGTGATTAGATTAATCGCAGGAGCCGGCAATTTGTTTATAAAGACGGGACCAGCACCAATAAGGAAAGACTAGTATAGGTTTAAATTGCTTGCATTTTTTCCCAAAAGTAGCAAGTGAAATTGGGGCAAACATTTTGTTCCATTAAGCCTGATTGGTTTAAATTGCCAGATCTTTGAAAGATCAATACTGTCGTATATCATTGGGATATTATTTTTAGCATGCAAACTTGTTCTTTTTTTTCTCCCAACCATTTTGTAATACAGTGGGTATCTCACAATGAAGCCCGATACACTTATTCAAAGATGTAATGTAGACTCTTTTCTAGTTCTTGAAGCAACCCTTTTTTTCTCATCTTTTTCTTTTTCTCACACAACTCTTTGAAGGCAAACATGAGTCTGGTGTTCCATATTACAATAACCAGATTCATAGTGATTTTGACCATGCCCTCAGGGAGCAAGACCCAAAAAAACTGCAGTCTATAATGACCCTACGTAACAACTTTAAGTTGGATTCAAGGAGCATATCCACATGAGTAGGCGCCTAAGAGTATACCCTAAAGACATCTCAGTTGCTGTAGTATGACAGTTACTCACTTCAAGGCATGAAGATGCAATACGCACAGAGTCTCAGTGACTAGTATAATAATGAGTAGACTGCAATTCACTGTGTAATAGGACTCGTCATGTACCCCTTGAAATGTAGTACTTGTCAGGAGTGGCATCTTAACGAGGCCGATACCTTGTTAGGGGTCAAATGGTCAGATGATCTCTATTTGATAAGGTTGAAAAACTTGACATAAGCTGAACCGAGTGGACGTATTGTTTGTGGAGTTTTATTTTCATAATCTACCAGTCAGGATGCACCTTGGAGGTCTAGATCTTGTTAAGGTATCGGTATCAGTCAGTAATTATAACCTGCACATTTTTGCAAGAAGGCTTGTATCTGAAATGTTTACTAAAAGGTCCTCAAGCAGAACTCCCTTTTCAATAACTTGGTTCTTATTTCCCAACCATCCTGTTATTTTTTATTTATTTATTTATTACATTTCTTTACAATTTAAACCTGGTTTCCATTGGGGGCCTTCATACATTTTAAAATAAAGTTGGGTACAAGTGAAATTCACAAGTAAAAAGTACATCTGTGAGACGGATTACAAACATTAATACTTACAAATACAAGAATATTGACACAAATACATGAATATTCACACACATACAAGAATATTTACACACATACAAAAATATTTAAACAAATACAAAATATTTACACAAATAAAAGAATATTTATCCCTTGTGGATTGTTTGAAAAAAAAAATATATTTACACGAATAAATCTAAATTTCCAGTTCCCAAACATCAAAAAACAACCCTTTTGGTTGTTGCTGACCCTATTTTTTTGTTCCCAACTGCCATTTCTTTTGTCACTTTGTCTTAAAGCCCCGCAAACAAAAACACCAACATTTTTGTTGTAAATTTGGAAATTGGAAATGACGTTACAGCTGATATGGTAACTTGTTTTACCAAACCCATCCCTGCTAAACAGATTGTGTGTGCTGGGCAGCGCTATGAAGTTAAAGTTACACTGCTTATAATATGCAGGGAACTTGTGTAAGATTTAGTTTTTCGAAAAATAGTTTTTTCAAACTATGTATATACATTTGAAAGACCTGGACTTATTTCTTTGATCTCTGTATTGAATTTGCTCCAATACTTGAATTTGCCGCAAATTCAAATTAGATAAATAAACTGTTTTTTATGTCAGACTTTTGATTTAGAAAGCAAAATGTAAATATTGTACAGATATATGATGCCAAGTGAAATACTGTAATTTCATTGTAATTTCATTGAAATAAGATACCTGTTACTTTTTCAATTTGTGATGATGGTGTGTATTGTAGTTAAGACACCTGTATTTCTTCAAGATCAAGCAATGAAAAATATCCACATATCTTGTGTTGTAGGGAGAGTAAGTTGGTCTCACAGATGGTGGAAGTTACCCCGCAAAATTGGGATAATTTCTCTGAGATCTGTTGAAGACTTGACCTCTATTTACATCTGAACCCAGGAAAACCGTAATGGTGGTAGTGTTGGCAATTTAAAATGTCATCAACCTATACGTCCTCTGATCGTTAACCTTTACCTAGAATGGCTTTTAGCCTTGTAATGGGTGATTTCTGTAAACGGGTTTAAGGAATTATGCTGGTGTTCGGTTTTTTTGTATCATTGTTTTGTGTATAATTATATAATGTCGCTTCCCAGGTTGTATCGTAAAATTGAGTGTGATCCCTGGCTATACGGCATTCTGAGTTTATGACTTCTGACTAGTGCCCACCCGAACAAAGATACTGACAATTTGGGAGACCGCCAACATAGGGCAGGATAGCTCAGTTGGTAGATAGAGCGCCTGTACGGTAACCCGGAGGTCGCAGGTTCGAATCCCGCTCCTGCCAGTTTCTTTGTTCACTTTGAAAAAATAATTATATAATGTTATATTCGATTTTCTTCGTTTTTAATTATTCTCTACCCTCCGGCTTTTAATTGAAATGAAAGCAATGCAAAATCCGACCCTCGGAAGATAATTCAGAAGTTTTGTTCAAAATCCAGCCAGAGTCAAATAACAGCCTCAGACCACAAACAAGAATTTTTAGAACTTTTCCACCTTTTTTCAAAAAATCTTAAAACATTTTGAAACATTTTTTTTTTTTTTTCATTATTCGGGTTCCCCCTCCAATTCAGTTCCTTTCCCAAATGCTCAGACAACCGTTGTCTGTTCCAAAGGTCCTTTGGGTTGGTTAACAGATTGCACCTATTTGTTCAATCCACTTCATTTCATTCAAATCAAATCAAATTGCTATAGTCCTATGGGCCAATCACGGCTAACGGTTTACCAACCTGTTCTTTGCATCAATATTTTTTTGTATTCACTCTCAATGCAGTTTCATTTTTATAATACAGAGCTGTTAAAGATGCTGTAAATAGCAGATTTCTTCTTTTTCAAACATCTGTTGCAAAAGACTAGACAGTTGAAATTAAGTGTCAATTATGTGTTTGCAAATATTTGGTTTAAAACCTGTGTAGTCCTATGCCTTTTTATAATTAAACAGACCGATCGGTTTTGATGGATCTACGGTCAGCAAGTCTATTGTATTTATTACAAACCTATTGTGTTTATTCAGAATAGACATTGTTTGAATGAAATTAAACTGCAGACAAAGGTTTACAATCCATTACAGTACAAATGTTTCCCTTGTATTCATTTTCCCAAAGCAGCTTTTTTGTAATCGTAATTTTAGAGTAAGAATTTAATGGTGTTCTATTTTTTGTCGGGTGTGTGTCATTTCCGGGTACAAACGCTGCAAAGATCGCTGTTTATTTGTTTGCCAAGATTTCTCTTTAATACACAAGAAATGCTGTATAACGTCATCAAATATTAGATTTGGAAGAACTTGAATCACACTTCTGAACTAAAGTCTAAGAGTTACATATCTCACAAAGATTTAGTTATAGAGATTATGGTAAATGTTCCACAGGCTTGTCCAGCTTGGTTCCTCCAGTTTTTTGTGTTTGAGCTTGAAACTCGGCTTTCCGTCTGTTCCTACCAATATACTCTAGCTGTACCTAGATGTAGAACAAAAAGCTATGCCAATAGCGTTTCCCCGTTGTGTATCTCTCCGGAATTATATGTCTGGTGCATGTTTCCCTTCATCTTACAATCTTTCCTGTTTCAAGAGTTTCTTTCTGTAGCTCGGTATACCTCGAGTGGCTTTTAGCCTTGTTTCTAGGGGGAAATTGCAGACAAAATCTCTATACCCAAATCTTTTATAGCGACATTTAATTTCTGTTCCCATCATTGCAATAAATTGGAAAAGCATGATCAAAATTTGGATGCGATTATTCATTGATATGGATTACATTCATAATGTACAATAATCCCAGTGTTCCAGTAACGATTGTATTTCTAATACATGAGCCATCCTAAGAAACCGCACTTAAAACCTCATTAACATGGCATTCAGAAATCTTATTAAAATAAACAAAAACGGATTGCACTTGTTTGTATCTCATCTTTTTCAAATATGTGTGCCCCCTCGATCCGGCCACTCTGGAACTTTCTACTCTAGCTTTTGCCACACTAAAGTGAAAGCCAGCAATAATATATACAGCTATAGTCTTTTACCCATCGTTTTGGTATGTTCTACAACTCCTTTCATAGCCTATAAATAACTCATAGGCCTATTTCCCTCCAATATCTTGAAAAATCAATCAATGAATTGGGTAATCAAAACAAATGGATATTAAAATAGGAAGAAAATCAATCAAGATTTCTTCAACACATACAATAAATAATTGATAAACGTTTTGAAAATTCAATCAATGAAAAGGGTTATCAAATCAATAAGCAAAATTAACAAAATTAATAGATAAATAGAATAATCGATCTATAAATACATTACGTAAATTTAAAATAAACAATCCCAACGATGTTGTGATGGAAGCAAAATGAAAGTATCGCTCTATCGAACTTGCTTGATACAAGCGTAGATATCCGGGAAAACCTTATTACAGTTTAAAATAGTATACGGTAACTCTCCGAATCAATTTAAGCCACCCAAATTCGGGAACTCCCCAAAAACAAAAAAATAAGCTCCGCGATTCCAACTCGAACGTTAAAGCAGGTCTTCCGTAACAAATAAGTGCTTGGAAGGTTTTCGATCGGCACAGCAGGGACGGTGAAATCGCATTGATCTCCGCTGTCAACTTGGACATTCAGCCTTTAGCCTCATAACCAACTCTTCATCATCGCGAGGGGGCGGGGGGAGGCTGTTTGGCCACTCCAGAAACGAGATGTCAAGGTTAGATTTATTCTGGGAAGAACTGAAGTCAATCACTGCTCTTAAAAGCTGTTGTGCCTGCGTTTTAATGGTGTGTCACCATGAAAAATACATTTTCAAATTCAGTTGCTAGTTTGTTAGCACTAGGCCTATGACTATGAGCTTTCCAAAATGGAGAAAATCCACAATATGCGTTCGTTCTAAGCTCAAGTAGAATGTAATAATGTACAAAACCAGCGCTTGAGAATGCGCCGTTGTCTAAAAATCATTGATGAAATAATTTCGGGAACGCGAGTTTGGTTCGGAAAAGTCGGACTGTTGGAATTTAGAGTGATACCCTTGACGCTCTGGTTGCGTACAGGCTGCACTTTGTGCGGCAACAGTCTGAATGTTAATAACAAAGCTGGATCCATCTTTGTGCCAAACGCAATAGGCGCCACATCTTTAAAACTTAGGCTAAATTTTCTCTGAACCTGTTAAGATTAATATGTCCCCATTTTTATTGACCAGAAATAAGACAACAAAACTTAGACCTATAAGTCTTTTCTTTTGCCAAGCGAGCGGTCTATATGTACATTACGTACAGTCACGCCGAGTTGCATAACGAGAACTTTGTCGCAACGTCGTATCTATTTTATAGGCCTAAAAGTGGAATGTAGATAACGTGATTCGAACCCAGTTTCACCATGGAGGATGGAACAGGCGAAGCAAGCGTCTACCGCCGATTTGTGATACCGTGGATTTCATTTATTTAATAAAGATGTGTGTGTTTGATTTCAGTCAGCGTCTTGCATGTGCCAGCTTTGCGGGGACCACGAACCTGAATATCCTGTGTATATATATTTTGTTTACATTGTACCACGATGTGCGACTCCGCAATGACTAATGTCAGATGTGGAATCGATATTTTCTCTCTCTCTATCTTGAGGGAAGGGACTGGCCTTAATTTTTACAGATTGGCCTATGCCAAACCCCTGACAGTCAATGTTGTACACAAATGGGAGACTTTTGAGACGCTGAAGGCAGCAGACATACCGGTCCTTTTTACCTGCCTGCCTGCCTGCCTGCCTGCCTGCCTCCGACTGTGTTAGTTCCCAAGGTTCCCATCTCTCCACATTTTTAATTTTCGTCCTCCCCCCCCCCCCCCCCCCCCGCGCGGGGGGGGGGGGGGGGGTTCTATCATGTGCCGGCCATGTTTAAAACGATGAATCATGCAAATTGTATAATGACACAATTAATGGACTAAAAACACCATACAAGGTCATTCAAATATAAAACGAATAATAAGCTTTTAAATACAACTGTTTAGCCCAAGGGTGTTCACACAATGGCCCAATGAACTCGGGCAGGTGTTTTTCTTTTCTCTATCCAAACGACAGAACAATATTATCATTGAATCATGCCGCGACTGGCCGTACGATGGGTTGTCCCCAAGGTTGGTTTCGGAGGCTAAATGATATCAATAGTATTGACGGGGTGAATTTTAATCGTTGCTTTTTAATCAAACACAAAAGCCACCGTAAAGGCTCGTACAACGGGCACCTAGGTCTCATTAACAACGTTTTGCCTAAAATAAATAAAGCCCTTTGAGCTAATGTGTTGCAAACGGCTGCAAACGCAACTTTACGGGCTGTCTGCAATTGCGTGTTTGGTATTGAAGAACGGGGCTTGAGGAACTTTACCCTCGGTATATAGACTTTACATCGGAGGACTCGAAATTTGGTTGGGAATGGCGGCCGCGGGAATAAGAGTGTTGTCAACGCCAGGGAGTAAGTAAATCGATTAAGTATAGTGCAATATTTTTCTAAACAGCTTGTTACAGCGTTGGCATTTTGTTAATGTAATGACCATGGCATTTATAATCATTGAGGGAGATTGGACTCTGTTTCCTGCTTTCATGACCCACTCAAGTTGAGATGATGTCAACAATTTAGAACCATCTTTTCTAACGGCTGAATAGACCTATTTATTTATTCATAATGTTACACATTATTTATTTTTTGAGTCTTCTGTTAATAGGAGTAATTGCTATTTCTCTAGTGGGTGTCCATTTATTATTATGATTATTTTTATATGATAGTTTTTGAGAGAAAATGCTGCTTCATTTTTGCAGAAGAAAAAAAAAGTTGTGGAGATACCGGGATTTGAACCCGGGGCTTCTCACAATGCGAAGCGAGCGCTCTACTACTGAGCTATATCCCCGTCGATAATTTCAGAAAATCAGTTTGCAAACATGCGTCACAGTAGAGAGATGACGGGTTGTAAACACCAGCAGATCTGGGGTGCGTTTTGGCGGTTACAAACAGCCATAAACCAAGAATTTGTTCGGTTGCTTCTTGTTAGTGATTTTCTTTTGGAATTTGTAAAAGGCGAAAGTTACGCATCATAATAAAAATCCTCAAATCTCCAAAGTGATTAAACAAAGAGAAACAACAGAACCAATTTTCGGTTATGACCGCCAAAACGCACCCTTGCATAAATAAAAATCTAGATAGATTTCAAATTGACGATACATTATATCCGCCCCATCTATCCACTCCATGATCCACGCGATGCGCTAACGTACATAAAACCATAAAACTAGTCCAAAAAAACAACCAAGCATAACGTAATAGGGGCTAATAGGCTGTAGGCAGCATTCAACAATGATTTATGGATGTTCCGCGAGTGGCGGCTGCTCAGTGGCTACAGCTGTTCGTGCAGCGCCGACTGAACGGCCTTCATTGTTGCAAAAGAAATCAAACTGGAGATACCGGATTCGAACCCGGGGCTTCTCACATGCGAAGCGAGCGCTCTACCACTGAGCTATATCCCCCGTTGATAATTTCTGGAAATAATTTATTTGAAAAACATTTGGCGCAGTGGGGAGATGACCGTAAACGGGTTGTAAATGGCAGTGGTGACCGTGATGGCAGGCCTGGTAATGGTGTGAGTGTGGGTGGGGGAGTGTTGGGGGAGTTAAGTTATTGGCATCACACTAAGGCCGTGTCCGAATTACTTGGCTGTGGCTTAAAATTACACACATGTCTATGGTAGTGGCTGCAGCCACATCACATAGACTTGTATGTAATTTAAAGCCGTAGCCAAGTAATTCGGACACGGCCTAATCACACTTTCCATTAGCCTTTTTGAGATATGGTGGACACAACAGGAGGGCGCTATTCGATTTGGGTAAATCTTTTCTACGGCACAAAAGGTTTACCCAAATCAAATAAACCTTTTCTATGGCACAAAAGCCGGCCATAAAAAGGCTAATGGAGCTTATAATTGGCGCGTGGCGTGCCACCCCCACCCCACCCCAAAGATGGAGGTATATGCGAAACGGCTGATGGGCAAAGAACCCTTCATTTTTTGAAGAAGAAAAGAAAAAGATGGAGATACCGGGATTCGAACCCGGGGCTTCTCACATGCGAAGCGAGCGCTCTACCACTGAGCTATATCCCCGTCGACACTTTCTGCAAATAAGTTTGAAAATATTCGTCACCGTATGGAGGCGAGCGTAAACTGGTTGTAAATCACGGTGGTGATAGTGGGGGTGGAATGGAGTAATAATGAGAGGCAATGATGACGGTGGAGGTGTTGACGGGTGCTGAAGTGTGGAGTGCAAGTGATCTCCATCCTATTTAGTTTCATAAATAATTCCCGGACAAGAAACAGTTATTTTTTGCAGCAAAACGGTCGCCAGTCAGTATCGTTTGTATGAATGTCACGTTTTTATGGATGATTTACACTGAAATATTATAATTAATGTAATATCCAGTCCAAATTGCGTAATATTAAGGTTCGAAGCGCGCCAGAATATGAACCTTTTGCACTTTCCTCGGAATGTCACAAGAGGGCCTCCTACAAAATGAGCCTCTCTCGGTCTGGTATCCACATCCCGCATAAAATCCCCTGGGAAGATTGCACGCTTATCAGAGGTGTATAGGCAGGGACCATGGTGACTTGGATACACGTTTTGCATGTGGTGGAAGACGTTTTTGACAACCATCGATAAGATCCCTGGACACTGTGGGATCAATGGAAATGAAAGAGCAGACGAAATTGCTAAATCAGCCACACATAAAACTAGCATCGATCACCACATACCCCTTTTAGATAATGAAATTAAACATATTCTCAAAGAAGAACTTAAAGAAAAATGGAACCAAACCCTCCCCAGCACTAATCTAAATACCATGAAATATAAGGCCTCCTATATTTTCTCTAGTTGGGGAATGACACGTACTCAAGAAGTTATCATGCATAGACTTCGACTTGGCACATGTAAAGGTCTGAATAATTTCCTATATAAAATCGGCAAACATCCAAATGGATTATGTGAAGTATGCTTATGTACAGAGGATGTTAAGCACTTTCTCCTGAATTGTTGTAAATATAACATCCAAAGACAAATACTCATAAAATCACTTAATCTCCCCAATACCCAAATAACACTCCAACAACTCCTTGAACCCAAACAAAATGGCCACCATATTATCAAGTATGTACATAACTGTAATGTCAATATATAATTCCCCGATACACCTCGCCGATACTCTTGATATTACACCAGCTTCTGGGATGGGGGAGCGTGAATGGTTGGCTGGACATAGTGTCACTTATCATCACCTGAAGGTGTTGCGGACCTGCGAATCACCCGAGCGGGGCCCGGGCCCTTAAACTGCACGGTACACGGTCCGGCCTTGCAGGACACTTATGACACTTTGTGTCTCATGTGGATCATGAACGCTTTCCTTATTCCCTACCTTTACCTGCCCTTCCTACACAAATTCTCCCTGTTTTTGTTTTTTGTATCGATTCTATAATCTTGATTTGTTCAGAGTCGAAATTACCGCATTTTGACCGTCACGCATGCGTATACCGCTCACTCGTACTTACTGTACCAGGTATACAACTAGACTACTGTTGAGACGTACTATCTTTCGCTAATGGCGCAAAGGGCATAGTATAATGCCGTACGCGCCAACCCACTCTACAACAACAACAACAACAACAACAACCATCGATAACAAACTGCACGATCGCACACCGTACGTTTTGAACGTTCAAGTGTCGTCAGCTGAGAATTTGTACATCCCAGGCGCAATTTGTGGAATGAGTAAGTTATCTTTTCGTTATTTATAAATCAGTTGCAAATTGTCGTCGACTGCAGTCTGTAATTCTGTTTTTGTGATGTTTCTGGTCCGCAGTGGGGCAAGTTCTGAAACGCGTGAGGAGCCGAAAAAAGAAGAAAGATGACCCGGGTGGCTCAAACAGTAAGTCGAACTTTCTCATAAAAAAAAAAAGGCCTAACGTTATACGCCTATATATGTTTGTTATTGTTGTTTACTTCTTACTGGACTGTTTTGAAGAACTCGTGTAAAATTTCTAACAATGTGAAAATCGAATATGTAATTTATTTCAGGAGTTGCTGATTTTGCAAAGGGAAAATCATCAAAATGCAGTATAAAAATGCCTTGATGAGTGAGTTCTTGTACAAATTCTGTGCACAATAATATCCAGTTTGGAAAGAGTTCCATATCCGGCCATCACTTGGACCTCGTGCACAAAGTCTATGGGTCATGACAGAAAAAGGCAAAGTATTTTCAAAGAAAAAGTTTAAATTTTTTCCCTCCTAAATTTGTGTTTCCAAATCAAATTTACACCTTTTGGTAGTTTTTAAGTCATATTAACCCTAACCCTCCAGGGTATTTTGGCTAGAAACCCTGCCAGATGCATCAGATTGCATACTTTGTCACATTGACTTGTGTGCAGAGTGCAGCAAGGTCAAGCTGTCACCACAGATGCACTGTGCTGCGTCTGGCAGGGTTAGGGTTAATTAAGGGAAAATAAGTGATGGCCGGATATGGAACTCTTTCCTCCAGTTTTAATAATTAATTAATTAAAATTATGGAAATGATGGTATATTCTTTGTCCCTCATCAGTAATCTGTATTCTTGGCCATTTAAGGTATTTTTTCTTCAAATTCTGGAGTCGTAAAACACAGTTACCGAGGCTACACCTGCGTGAACTTCATCGTAACACCTGCTGTTAAAATTAAATACACGAAGTGTTTATTATGCCATGAACCGGTCTTGCCTTTTTGCCGCTATTCAGCTGTAAAGTCCGTTGAGCATGTGCAGTCAGTCGTTTCTTGACGACCTCAACCTGTGCAAGTGTATGTACAGGTTCGATTCCCAGCTCTGGTGTGTATTTTTTTCTTTCTTTTTTCCCTAAAAGAATTGCTTTTTTATACTATTTTAAATCAAATCCTGAATAAGCATTTTGTTTTTCTGATTCACGGTTCTGGAGGATTTTTTTAAAGATAATAAAGTCTGAAATTGCATTTGGTCTGATTCCCATCTCTTGAATACAAAGTCAGAACGACAATGAAAGCATGGAACCAGACTAAATACGTTATGGTAAAATTTTCCCAAAACACTCACTGCGCGTGTTCAGTGCCGTGCCCGGTCAAATAGCTAAAATAAGCTAAGGCCGGTTCACGGTAAAATAACCACTGCCTTAACCCTAACCCTGGTAAATGTAACAGAATGCACCAATGGTAATTTTTTTTGCATTTAGCGGTCAAGGCATGTCTCCTGGTCTGATGCATTCTTGTGTATTTAGTATTATTATACATGTATAAGCCTCCAGCAACAAGGCTGGTACAGATCACTGCACAGTGCAACATTGCATTTGGCAGGGTTCCTATTTCAGCTGCGTTGCATTCTGTTGCATTTGGCAGGGTGCTCAGAGAATACCTCGTGGGGGTTAGGGTTAAATAAAAAGAGTAATGGCTAGCTACTTTGATTTAATAACAAGTGTACATGGTGAATCTTGCCTGCATTTCAAATGTAGTCCACTGGAAAACTGGCAAATCCATGTATGCAAATCCGATGGATTCTACAGTGGTCGGTGTGGCCTGTTTTCTTTACTTCAACCCTCCTATGATCAAGTCACTTGTATGAGGAGTTATTGTATCAATCAAAGCAAGTCAACTGACTGTATTTGACTGATAAAAAAATGGCACCCCAGTGGTACTGATGATATGTTTTTACGACCAACACCTACATGTACTGCAGTAAACATGCCAGCAGGAGACTAAGCATCTTTGCATCCATTGTACAGTCATGACAGTACAGAGTAGTTGAGAAATGCATCAAAAGCAATCCACTTGTTTTGACTGGTTTGACTGATACTGACTCTCATATACTGGTAGTTATAGCACTGCATCTAGGGGAACCCACACTTTTGAATCCATATTGACTAGTAAAATCAGAGTTTATAAAAATCTCACACATTTAATGTCAAATGTCCCACTTAACAATGTCACACAGAAATGTCAAGGTTTTGTTTGACGTTTTCAGTCCACTTCAAGTGGGACACGGATTCATAATTTTCAGGGAATCAGAGTTTTAGCTCTCCAAAAGAAGGAATTGGCTGGACAGAAATACCCAAATGAATAGTAGGACATTTCTGACTTGGAAGTGTACTGGATGTTTCATGCACAGGTTGTAGGCCTACATGTATAAATCATTAATGGGTCTTTCCACACTAATGGTTACGAAAGTGTGTGACATTTAGATTTTAGAGGGAACCAAGGACAGGAGTAATTTGCCGTGTCTTCTCTTTCTCTACATCTCATATCCTTGCCCGCCAAAAAGTTTGATAATTTTTTTATTCAAGAAATTGTATCTTCAATATTTAACGTTCATAACATGGACAGACGTTTTGTCATAAAGTGTTGCAGAGTAGTAGTGAAATGCATAACAGCTTTAATTTACAGATAGTAGCCATGTCATCTATAAGATGATTTTTCAATGGACCATCTTTATGCTGGGGGGGGGGGGGGGGTGGGTCAGAGGCACCGGAGCAAACCCCTGCCTGTGCTCTGGGTTCTTTATACATGCACTGATCCTGCAGAGCACACGGGACCTCTAGCTTAATGTCCAATATAAAGGATAGAATCCTTTTGAGAGGAATAAGGGCTTGTCATGCGCTAGATCAATGTACTGATTCCTGTCAGATACACTAATGCAAGCAATACATGTTGTGGTGATGTGGTTTCCCATCAATACTGCCTGCAGTCACAGTTGCTGAACTTCCGTTAGTGTGCCACTTGCCCTTTCCACAGAGCCAACTGTCTGGGACACGTTTCTTAACTTTAGTAGTGTGCCACTTGCTCTGAAGGCTGATGTTACATTGTCCACACTACATCGACATTCACATTTTGACTTTTGGGTGTCCGGCCCTGTGCTAGCCGCACCCGACGGCAACCCAGGCCCTAATTAGATGGCCATTCCGTCGAGAATGATTGCAAAATCACACTTGTCTGGTTGAATTTGAATCTGCAGCCAAGTAAGATACATTGTACATGGGCTCGTAAAATGCACTACTACTTGTCATGTTTTGTACGTTTACATGCCAGTGGAATTTTTGCTGGTAAAATTATCACCTGTGTACATGTATGTTATATTGTTGTACAGTCTTTAATATGTTGTACATTGCACATGCACATTTTGTATAACTCGTTTCAAATACCCTTTTGCATGTTTTGCGGCTAAAATATGCATACACATGTACACTGTACAACATGCATACAAATGTATACACGTAGAATGTATCAGTGAATATTTGTTGGAATACTAAGTTTCATAATCAGGTTTTTAATATTGCTAAATTTGTAAATTTAAATCCACCCCGATTGCCAGCTATAATTTCATGCCACATTTCTCACATATTGTAACCCCCCTCCCCCTCCACATGATGTAATCGATATGCTACGTGTATTTTCTCATTGATACATTCATAGTACCTGCCTGGCATTTTGAGAATTCAATATTAAATTTGCATTCGCCGTCGCCGGCCTTTTAATAAAAGACCGTTACGGCTTAACAGCAGGTTGCAATGAAGCTTGTAAAAAAATGAAAAGAGCAATGTAGAATTAATATCTGGAGATGAACCTCCAGTTAACGTGGGCCGTAGATGCTGGCATTCCCTCCCCGCCCCCTCGGCAAGGTTACTGTCAATTGTCTAGCACTGAGACGATCCAACCTCTCATCTGGGAACAGAAATGGTACACATGTTAGTCATTCAAACGGAGATCGGCAAATATAATTACGTTTCTAAACTTGCAAAACACTGACTGTATTTGTGCAGTTATTTAACTTGCTTCAGCTACCCATGCTAAACCCAATTACGAATTCAAAATTGGATTTATAGTTTAATAACATGTTTTTCCCTGCTTATTAATAAGGGTTGCTTATGCATCAAAGGTTGGCCCTTTGTGACATACAGGGTATTGAAATAAAAACAATTAAATAAAACAATTATATTGTCAAACAAACCACAAGGGTTTAAAGAAAACAATTATCAAAGTTTGATTTTTAGATCAGGTGCATGTAGTGTACAGGTGAATGGCACATGTACATGTACATGTACCTAAGCCAAATAAACATCTTTATTTTTTTGGGTTATTTTATTTGTATTTCTTATTTATCCTGGGGAGACCTTTCAGTGTCAACACTGATTTTCAACAGTGCCTAGGGACATACATGTATTATGCAATAATAGAAACATACAAATTCTACAAGGGAGTTGATTCCGTGATGTATGTAGCTAATTCTGAAACTCGTGGCACTTCACAGACCAGTTAATTTTGTCTACAAAATCAATTGTGATGCCATGCAGAGTATTTCTGCTTTCCACATATTTCCAGCAGGCCATTAAAGTAAATATGGCATCCGCAATGGAAATTGGACATAAATCGCATGACCTATTTTTGAGTAATTGCAATTTATATGAAAATCATCAAAAAATCATGCTTCCTGTTTTTGCTTTTTTGTTGAGACCATTAAATGTTTACAATTTGACATTTAGTCTGGCGTACTTCTGAAAATATTGTGTAAACTACATTGTACATGTACGTATTATTTTCCATTCTCAATGCTGAATTTACGGAAACCAAAATATCTTATAACAGTAATATTTTCACCTATAAAGCTTACATTATATATTTCATTATAGAATGGAAATCTCAATTTTCAAAATTTCCAACTTGTGTCATATTTTGGCCGTCATGTTGAATCAATTCAATTCTGATTGTCTACTGACCTCAAACAAGTTTGCCTAACTCTAAAGCAGCCTTTTATCAAAAGATACATGTACATGTGTGCGCTGCTAACATTGCATGTTTTGTGCATCATATATGGAGTCAGTTGTGTGTGGAACTGCAATTCCTGCTAGAAGTCGACTCCAAAAATGTTGGAGTCGCCCAAGCTGGGCAAGCCGGTGGAACATTTACCATGAAAATATCTGTAGAACAGACTAAGAGTAGCAACAGATCTCCGGTGAGAGAGTGATTGTAAGGATGAGCCCATCTCTTCTCCAACCAAATTAACAATGCGCTTTTGTACTCTAATAAAGATAAATGACAAGCAGAAGCACCAACCCAGGTGTGGGAACAGTACTCCATGGGTCATTCCACCAGGTTGGGACACAGTGTGTTATATGACCATATCATTAAAACCATCATTACATTTAATTCAGTTATTTCATGTGACATCCGTCTTTGGGTGTGAGATTATTTGAGAAAGTTTCAATCATGTAAGTTATATTTTAACAAAAATATGATACAAAATGTGTTATTTTGAATGGACACCGTGTCCAAGATTTAAATTTTTGTGTTTTTTCAACACTTTAATAAAGAAATATGGGAAATTCATTACGTACAATAATTAAAAGACACACTATGCAACAATGAAACACCTTTTTACGGCAGTCAGTGTCTAAATATAGCAGAAATAGCAAGAATTTGAAGAATCGGTGCAGACGTAACATGGACACAATGATAGACCATGACCATACATATATTTCTGCTGTTGTGCTGCATTTGGATATTGAATATCATAACAAATGTTTTTTGTGTTGCCGTTTGTGTTTTGTAATTAGTATACAGAGTGAGTTTGCATAATTATTTATATAAATGTTGAAAATGTTACAAAAAGGAAATGTGCATTTTCATGTCACACCATGTCAGTACTAAATGTTACGTCCAGACTGCCTTAATTTTTCGTCATTAAATATATAATTATGCAACTTACTATATGTACTAACTATTAAGACACTCAGTGCTACAAGAAAACACTTTTTGTTATGGTTGCCAGTGTCCAAATAGCTCAGAAACAGCAAGAACAAAGAAAACATGCATGTGTGGACGTAACAGTGGACACAGTGTCCATGTTACGTCCACACTCACGTCTGTTCTTGCTGTCTCTGCTATATTTGGACACTGACTACCATAAAAAAGGTCTTCTTGTATTGCATAGTACATCTTTGAATTAGTACACATGGTGAATTTCCCATATTGTATTTAAAGTCTTGAAAAAACACACAAATGGAAATATGAACGTGTCCATGTTATGTCAAACTGGTTACGTCAAACTGACACATTTTTTTATCATATTTTTGGTAAAATATAATTTACATGATTTAAAACTTTCTAAAATATTTCCCACCCAAAGACTGATGTTACATGAAATAACTGAATCAAATGTAATAGTACTTTTAAAGATATGGATAAATGTCACACACTGTGTCCCAACCTGGTGGAATGACCCATGGATATATTTTGTCTTGGGTAAAGGACAGCATCAGGAGATAGATACTTCCAAACTCGATAAAGATAACCAACTAAATGTGCACATTTATCTGAATATGTACATGATACATACATGTTTATATGTACACGATGTATATTGAAGCTTTGCATTTGATGTGATTTGTTTGCTTAAATAAAAAAAAATGCAGTCCAAACACTGTATAATTCTCAGCCCAATGCCCACAAAATCATTCATCCCGTGACCTCATTTGTATACCTGTGAAAGAAATGTCACCTGTGTTGGTATTTACCTTTTGAAAACCTTGGCGATGTGGACAATTATATTTATATAAACAGCATTAAATCTGTGTGTTATGAGTGGGAAAACTCAAATGTTTACATTTTAATAAAAAAAAAAAACAAAGAGAACAAACACCAATTATATTGTGCTGTTTGAGCACCTGTGTGTCAATGGAGTGCGGCATGTTGTGTAAATTTGCAGTCCGATGCATAGTTTTTATTGGGCTGTATTGAAAATCTGGAATTATTATAGATTTCTGTGAGTCCCTGATGTAAGAGGCTTGGGTACATGTCAGATAGTTGCCGATTGCAAGTGGAAATATCTTCTTTGCAACAGTCCAACTTGGACACTCAATACATGTAGCTACGCTCACTTGTAGATCTAGAAAATACCTGCAAAGATCATCCATCAGTGTATTCTGGATGCAACTGTGCAAACACCCTGCAGTGAATTTGATGGATGAGTTGTAACCAATAGCAAGTATCCCCAGCAAGTCACACATCTATAATTCACTGTCTGCGTCTTACATAAACATATGTACACATGTGTTGTTATTTCACCTCAACAAAATACATGTACATGCAGTGTGAAGACGGAATTTGCGTCAAGGATGTAAATTCCTTGTAGAAGCGGCATTTATGCCCTTTCCTCCTAGTGTAAGAAGCACTGTATGATCAGTGCTTTCCGAGAGCCTGTGGAATTTTTTTTTACACGCTTACTTGGGCAGGACTCGAACCCAGGACGTTTACACTAGTAAGCAGGAGGTGGTGGGTTCGAGTCCCACCTGAGTAAGCCCGTGGATTTTTTTCCCCCACATGGTTCAGGAAAGCACTAAGCATACAGTGCTTCATAAACTACATTGGGAAAGGGAAAACATGTATCTTCTAATTCTTAAAATAAGAAGTTAAATGGCAAACTGTAATAGTCATCTTGACTTTATATTTTTTTGGTCAGAAGGTAGAATTTGCATCAGGGTGATGTAAATTTAATTTCGCTCTTCCCAACACATTTTTAGCACTGTGTGTAAGCTTATTTTTTTTAGGACGTTTTAATTAAGAGTCTGTGAGGAACAAACTTTACATGGGCTTACCCATGACCTCCTGTATACTAGTAAAGGTAGTGTACACGATTGGTAATCCTCAAATTTTGTTTTTACTGAATTATTTTGAAATACCTTACTAGACTGTAAGTTAATAGTAGTCTCAATCATCCTGTGAAATGATGGCACCTGGTGTGCTGTCGTTGTCAAAAAAAGTAGAAATTTAAATAGTTTTCCAACGATTTCCGGCTGGCAATCGTTGGAAAACTGCCCTGTAGCCTTATGTCAAGGCGCGCGTGGCTGCCTGGACGAGTGGCGCGCCCCAGGCATGATGGCATATCCGGGTCGCGTCACGCACCTAGCCACGCGCGCCTTGACTAAAGGCATCATCCATCCGACGGTTGAAAATGAACGCCATTTTTCTCTCGTTTTTTCCGCCATCCGACAACGCAAAACTTTGAACAGGTCAGTGGAACGATATTTCTTATAAAATACTGACCCCCAAATCCGCCCATTTCTGAAAATTGCAACAATGACCAATCATGTACACTACCTTTTAAACTAAACCCTCTTCAATGTTTTTCATATGGCCCTGCTAAATCCCACAGTTTCCAACAAAACTGAAATGAGAAGCCTGCTAAATACAACAAAATCCAAAAGCAATTTTTGTTGGATTCTTCAGTGTAATGTACCACCTACACACCGGTCTTGGCATTTTGCAGCTACCCAAGCTGAATCCAACAAAATACAACAGGTATTTGTTTGCATGAGCCCTGCCAAATTAAATGAAAACCAACTGAAATTTTACTACAACTTAAAAGTACAAGTCTACTTCCACCCTCCTAAATTTAAGACGAAATCCAACAGGTATTAGCTGCTACCCTGCTGAATACAACAATATCCAACACACCATGTACAGTAGTTTGTAAGTCCAACAAATTACAATGGCTTTTTACTATTGTTGGATTTTGTTGGATTTAGCAGAATAGCAGGGTTAGGGTTAAATACTCGACCACTGAGCTTGCCAATTCATTATGTACATTGTACCACACAATGTTAGAAGATGGAATTTGTGTCAAGTGATGTAAATTTATGATTTTTCTTCCTATCCTGCATGTCCTGGCAGAGTACATGTACATGTAGATCAAATTACAGTTAACTGATTTAATATATAATGATGAATGAAATAAAACATTTAATGTACAATGTAGTTTGGTTTCCTACATGAAAATAGATCATAGTTTGGTTGAAAGTGAGCAGAAGTTCAGCACTACTAACTAATGTACCATTAACCCTCCCTCTCTCAGTGCCAAAACGGAGCCAAATACATCCATCAAAACCTATAAAGTGATAGGTTGTAACACAAGCTATGAGAGAGGAAGGGGTTGGTTTTTTGTTACATGTACATTGTACATGTGGGTTGTGATAGTTATACAATGTAACAGTAGGAGGGTTAAGGGTTTTTAATATGAATGTTAACACCCAAATTCACAATCAATGTTACTTATTTGTAGCAGTGCAGCGTCCAATTTCTGTCCACAATTCTCCAGAAGAGTAATTCAGGAATGTCTTTGCATGCAATTTACAATGTGATACAAATTACAAAGCATTGGATTTCCTGGCTGTCTGTGGTCTCCAAGGATAATTCCTCCCTGTGTCATTGAAGATAAGACCATTACTCAGCCGTCTAGCCTTGGTCTTGGACGAGGCTCGGTGCCATTTGCATCAATTGGCGTATTATTATCGCAGGCAGATTGCAGCGTTCGTTGAAAATTAAGGGGCCGTGCTTGTTTATCAGCACCTGTGAGAATTTTGTCCAGTGATGTTGGGGGGTGGGGGGTGTGCTGGTTGGAAATCAGAAGCACAGACTCGTACAAAAACCTTGGTAACCCAGACGCAGACGGTTGATTTGTGACGACCGGCGGACGGAAGCTGTGATTTTAGCACGAGGGATCGGGACATGTCAGTTGGAATAAAGCCATCGTGTTAATAATGGATTTCCCGGGGATAGGTTTTCCAGTTCGCCTCCGCTGCACGAAATCCCTCAAGGGACCCGCTTTTATTCGGTTTGCTTTCCTTTGCATTCGTTGCCTCATCAGTCATCTCTGATTTTATCCATTCTTGTTGAAACGGATGATACTGAATTTTGTACTCTGCAATAGTGGGTCCATATTGTTATGAGCTTTAAAGGTCACACAAAGTGAAAATCATTCTCAAAGATATTTTGTGCAAATATTTATATATTTCGTGCATCGGTTGTCAATGAATTGTTCTCCTTGTGGGCCCTGGGTTACATGAAAAAATAAAATGCATTGAATATATTAACCCAACTCGCAGTAGCGTGTGTGAAAAATCATATTGAAATGGGAGGAAATATTTGTATCAATTTCCAGCGATGGTCGGCCGACCATCGTTGGAAAAAAACTGACTTTTTTCAAATACTATCATCAATTTTCCAAATTTAGTTGGTCCACATTTTGTTTGGCAATTGGTTACACGTCTGTGAATGGGTGTAAGCCAGCTAGTCTAGTCCCCCAACCTGATAATTCCCTGACGTCAATAAATAGCTCTTTTTTTGTCTGAAGTACATGTAGGGTCAGGGAACCAGACTACAAGCACAGCACAGCTTTTTTCTCTTTGTTTTTCTAGCATCTACATGTGTATGTATACTCACAATTTTACACAAGTCAATGTTACAGTATTTTCTATAAAATACCCAAATACATGTACAATGTACCTAACTCTTACAAAAATGTCCTGTGGTATTTTTGTGGTACTTTTGTGGTATTTACTAGATACCACAGAAACTGTACCACTGGACAGTGTGATGTCCTGTGGTATTTTTGTGGTACTTACTCTATACCACAGGACTGTGTGATGTCCTATGGTATTTGTGTTCTACTTACCATAGATACCACAGGAATTACCACAGGGCAGTGTGATGGGAAGCAAGTACCACATAACTCTGTGGTAAAACATCCACGTTTTGTGGTTTTTCCTGTGATACTTAACACAAAAACTACCATAGAATGACATTAGTACCACATACATTTGTGTGGTAATCAGCTGCTTTTATTGTGGTACTTATACTGTACAACAAAGATTACCACAGGACAATAGGGTACCATATAAATTTATGTGGTATAACACAAAACACCCAGTCTTGTGGTTTTCCTGTGGTACTTAAAGAATACATAGGTTAAGGCTTTTCTACTGTTAATTTTTTTATGTTTTCTATCAAACTGAAATATAACAATTTTCTGCAGTCATTCTGTATGTGAGTTCTAATTATACGGTGGTTAATTGAATCAAGTTTCATTCAAACAAATGTCCTAAGCAATTATAATGACACAGTACAGAATATTAAAAAAGTATTTAAACATCAATACAAATGTTAAAAAATTGGTATTAACCCCCAAATCCATTCATAAATTTCTGAAAATTACAGCAATTTAAGCAAACGTATACTACATGTACATGTACCTTTAAATCGCAAATGGCAGTTGATCAATTATGCGTACTCACAAGGAATTATTAAAACAATTTTGGAAATTGGAAGTACATGTTTCTACCGTATTATGTACACATGTACATTAGGGGTGTGCGTTTACGGGTAGTTTGGGAACTGGGTACCCGATTAAAAACAACATGGGTACCCGATTAAAAACAACTTGGGGAACCGGGTACCCGTATAAGAAACCCAACCCAAAGTTGCTATTCAGCTTGTTCATAAAGGTTTGCAACAAGTGTGTACAGTGAGCTTTATAGCTTTAAGGTGTAAACTGCAACTTTTGCGAGCGTCATCAATATGAAATAGATTTTGTTTTCCCACATAACCTGGTTTCATTTTGAAAAATCCCAAGAAATGACATTCAAAAACTTTCTCTTTTATCATCTGAGAAGTTATTATTATGTATTTTGTAAAAGTTGGTTACGGTACACGATTCCATAATCTGGAACCAGTTCCTGATATCAGGACCCGGTTCTGATGCACACCCCTAATGTACATGTACATTTGTAATACATGCATGTATTTGACCAGAGGGCTTCACACTGCAATTAACCTCTGTGTAAATCATGACTTACTCAGTACATGTACGTACCCAGCGGAATTGTTTTCCATTGTACAGTACATGTACATTTTGTACATGTTTAAAGGAAACATGCTTCTCAAACTGGCCGGATCACATTTTTTTCATAAATAAATTCATTTATATATGTATTAAATGTGAATTAAAAGCCAAACTGGTTCAAGTGAAGTTTTAGTGTGATTATTTGCCGCCCAAAAATTGACCCCCCCCTTTTTGGAATTTGTTGACTCAAATTGAGGGCGCTGTTCGTGACGTAGACCGAGGCACCGAAATTCATGGATCGACTGGACACGTACACTAGGTCTACACGTGCAATTTCGTAAGTTGCAACAACTAACATCGAACTTACCCTGATTTTCTCCCTTTTAGCGAAGGCTCCTCGGGGAATGGGCCGTTTAACTGCTTTCGCCTGTACCTTACTCACATCTGGGAACTTTGTTGGGATGGCAGTGGACTTGAGCATATTTTTAATGGTCATCCCATGATTTGAAAATACCAGTATCGAAACACGACGGCTCAAAGTGGTCGCTACATAACGCTCTTGTCACCTTCACTTTCGCCGTCCAAATTCTCCGATATTTCGCATCAGTTGGAAATAAAGGAAGGCTTACTCCAGCCTTCGTTGTTTTGCTGCACCCAGCAGACACACCTTGTCGGCATGGCCGAAAAACACTATATTTTGCTTAGATTTTGGACGAAGAATGTACACTCAATGCATACGCGTGATGAATGGGGCCGGCTCGAGCAGAATCTGTAATGTGCCTCGGTCTACGTCACACACTTATGTTAATGAGGGTCCCACTCAGGGGGCGGAGTAGCTTGGACAAACATTTTCAAGAATTTTTTTCTCATATTTAATCTGGGAAATAATTGTCTCTGGACACAAATTATCATTGTGAAGATAATACTTTATTGTTTTAAGCAGGAATAATGCAATATAAATCCTAAATCATGTTTCCTTTAATGATGCAGATCTTGTTTCATAAATCCCCACATGGGCAAAGAATCCTACGAAAAATTTGTTTAAGAGTTGTCTGTGTGAAAACCACATTTTGGTATCTTCATTTTTGGCAAATCTGTGGCAAATAATACCAATTGGGCATCTTGTAGGCTTCACGTTTGGTGTAAATATCACATGCAGAGGTATTGTAAACGCATTTACTTGGCATTACGCTGTGCACCTGTCAGACACTTAAAAAAAAAAATTGGAGATCACAATAAACGACGGCAGGATTTCTGCGCTGTAATTCACATGCCGTCGCCACCTGTGTGTACGCAGTCGGCCACATATCAGCAAAATTGCCCCCTGCTTTTTGGAAAATGATAGGCCCGGCCTGAGCTTAATGAGTCAATTGCGTGGCCATGAATACTGTATAAACAAAACGGAATATCCTTGGCAACCCTACTGAACCGTGATGCGTATTACTGGCCTTTTAAAAATAGCGCACTCGAACACATGCACGCTTTAGAAACTGGAAAATGCAGCCAAATTCAAGAAATAAATTCTGCATTTATTTATTCCCCAAACTACTTAAAGGGGAAACTTTCTGGTGATTTTTACCAAGTTGGTAAAATTTTCACAGAAAAACAAAAAAATAATCATGATACCTGTTTTTGTCAAAATACTGTAGTTTATATCTAATTCAAAATACCTGGTTTGCTTTTGTGTTCAGACCATTAAATGTTTACAATTTGACATTTTTGTTTGCCGTACTTCCGAAAAAATTGTGTATTTTCCATTCTCAATGCTGAATTTATGTCTCTATTCGAAAACCAAAATATCGTATTAACAGTAATTTTTTCTCTATTACAAAGCTTATAATTACAACATGTACGTTTATATATTTTGTTATGGAATGGCAATCTCAATTTTAAAAATGTCCAACTTATGTCTGATTTCGCTTGCTGGTGCCACATATACATGTACATGTATGTATACCCAGGGTTCTCCTCACCTACAAACTTGCGTATCGGCCCGATACGCAATTATTTCTGCCCGATACGCAAAAAACTCGCCGATACCCATTTTTTCATCCCCGATACGCACAATAGTACGGCTCAGTATTATCTTACATGATGCAGGTCCATTGCATGGCGTAAGGCCTAGCTTGCAATTTTACATGTCCGGCGAAATCTAGACGAAAAAGCAGTAAATCTTCCTACATTTTCCGTGTCGTACACGACGTACACCGTGCAGATACGTACACATCGCACCGCCATGCACAACGCGTGGCCACACAGTACATGTACGTATCAGCACCACACACGAGTTCCTCGTGGTCGGTGTCGCCCCAAATCTGAACCTCCGTTGTAGGACAATTCTTCGTGCACGCACCTTCCTGTGCGCGTGCTTGCGTGTGTTCTCTTGGTGCCAGTCGTGTGCTCAATACGCTAAGCAGGGGCAACTTTTATGAGGGTTAAAATTTTGCACTACACCATTTGCAGTGCTTACAAGATCGACCCCACGCACGTCAGGTTTTTTTCCATGGCCTAAAGGCATTTACGATGGGGACGAGATTGTTGGAAGTTGCCAAGTCACCACGTTTTTGTCTCGCGCGTGGCGGAAAAGCAATAAAAAATTGGGTCTTTTTTTAAACCAATACATAACATCAGCGGTCCGTGCGCGCCGCGCATGGAAACCCATATTACTTGCAACTGATTTTAATGGAAACTATTTTAACCATGGAGGAAGGTTCCTTCCTCCATGTTTTAACGAAAGGCCTAATTTTGTAAAATTAATAATATTAACGTTAGTTTCAATATTGTAATTGAATTTTTTTCACATGAATTATTAAAAACAACACAATGATTTATTTACAGCATTCTAAAAAACGGGCTAACCGCCCATGGGGGAACCCCTGGCCAATTTTCTTTTTCACATGAATTTAAAAAAATTATTTTGGCATAAAAAACGGGCTAACCGCCCATGGGGGAACCCCTGGCCAATTTTGGGGGTACTTTTCTTGTAATTTTCAGGGTTTTTAAGCTATAGCATGCATAAAACAGTACACCTATTACAAAACATTTTTTTTTTTTATTGTACCTTGAAAATGAAACATTTTCTTTATGGCACTCCCAAAAGGGTAAGCTCTGGCAATTCTTTTCTACTTTATTTTTAATGACTTGCATTCACGTTTCAGGAATGCTGTGCTCATTGTGCCGAAAGCACCACATGAGGCAGGGGACTTACATGTACATGTATGTTGCATATCTGAAACTTGGAATGGCTCATTTTGTGACTAGAATTACTAGTCCAGAAAGGAAAAGTGGTCATTTGATGAAATGTTGATATCCTAAATTAAAAAAAGCCTATTAAATCTCTCATGTTTTTTCCTGAGAAAAAGTACTTGAAAAGCCCAGGAAATGCTCTAAAGTCGCAAATTGTCAGTCGACCACAAAATAAATCCCCCACAGTTTTGAAAAATCCTGGGTAGAACCCTGATACCCATGTATTACTAAACAGCTTCCTATATTATTATCTATGTACATGTATACATAAAATTGAAGAAGAAAAAACGTTTTACACCATTACAATTTGTACAATGTACACGTGTAGTATATATGCCAGTGAAGGATTTACTTTGCCTATTGAAATTATTGTTCATGCAGCACACATGTTGAAATGGAGAGCTCGTTCATACTTAGTGTATTGTTTACACTTGACATTGTGGCCAAGCTATATTCTCCTGCCACATATTTGATAAATAGAGATGATATTTTAAGCATTCCATCTTCAACGAGCTGTCATCGGCACGACACAGTGTACACAGCCACAACTCAATAGACAACTCGGTACTTGTACCAACCAATGCAGGGCTTATGGAGGATTATATGTAGGTGGGAAACATGTCTCTTGGGCATGGCTCTCCGGTCTGTGCTCGGACTCAAAGTCATGTGGAATGTGCAGATCGACATTTCGTCGTGTGCCTGGCAGAAGGGCATAAGCGCGCGTTGACGCGTAATTACACAATCCGAGAAAATCAACTTTAAAGTTTTTGTGTTGCCATTTCTAAATTAAGAATCGCATAAGGTTAATTTCTGTCAGATGCAAATTTATTAATATTTCCAATAATGCTGTGCATTTTTAAACAAAATTATTACTTAATTTCACAGTTATTTGCATATTGATGCTAACGCCCTTTTGCCGGGAAGTTCTTCTGCCTTAAACGTGCGCGTAAGCAGCATGTGAAATGCTTACGCCCTTTTGCCGGGAACAAACTTTGCTCCAAGCGCGCTTATTTACGCCCCGTTGAAGTGGAGAGGTGAACGAACTTTTATCATGTTTTGTTACATTGGTATTACACGCTAACGCCCTTTTGCCGGGAACAAAGAATGCAAAAACCCCTTACGCCCTTTTCATTTTGTTAATTACGTCAGAATGACGTAACCCCTTGAGACGAAATGTGTATCAAAATAAAGATATTTCAATACTCTATCGATTACCTCCCAAAACCCCAATTTGACCTTTTGACCCATTGTTCGTCCCTTACGCCCTTCTGCCGGGCACACGACGATTTTATGTGAACATCTGGCACACACAAATCAGCGTAAGTGAATATTACTGCAGTGAATATTACTATCTATGGAGGTACCAGTACCTTAATAGTTTAATTAAATTGTGCATTGTTTGATAATTTTTTTTCTCAGTTTTATTCCTTTTATTAAGAAAATATCAGATTACAAATAAATAAAATCCGTTTTCAGAATATTTGGGTGTCTGACACTTTTAAAGCATGTCGAAGACGGATTTTTTTCTTCAAATGGCATCCTTGTCAGGGTGAAATCTTGAGGTTTTATCTTGTAAGTTCATCTTGTATTCCTTCCTCATGAAAGACCACTTTGTGAAGCGGACTCGGACTACATGTATGAAATAATGTAAAATTGGATTTTAATCACACATGGAGAGCCTCATAATGCAAGCTGCGGGGGATTTCAAGATCACGGCTGTGACGTTTTAAAAAACTTATGAGGTGAAAAGTATGCGAAACAGCTTTAAAGACCATTGCGCCGTGCTGGGTATTAGCCAAACCATGCAACCTGCCTTCAGGTTGAATGTGCGAGAGCATTCATCTTCATTTTCATTTAATGAAATTCCTGCGAAGTAGGTTCTCTGTGGGCCAAAATGTACAATGTACTGTACTGTACACGCGCGCATGTATCCTAATACTACTGGGCTAGACATGTCCAGATGTGACATTGCGTAGGTTGTCCATTACAAACTGTACATTTTGTTTGTTCAAGTTCGCCCTGAACGAGGATAAAAGCCACTCAAGGTACGAAGCTACACAAAGTAAAAGAATCAAAGATATCAGAGGTAGGAATTAATATTCCTCTTGAAGCAGGAAAGATCGTAAGATGAAGGGAAAAATGCACAAGGGAAAGAATTCCAGAGAATTAGAGATACAGAACGAGGGAAAAAGGCTTAAAAAAGCTTTTGGCATACAAGTAGCTTTTGTTCCACATTAAGGTACACCCTGTTGGTGGGGATGGATGGAAAGCCGAGTTTCACACTCAAACACCCTAACTGGAGGAACCAAGCTGGACAAGCCGGTAGAACATTAACCATATCTGTAGAACAGACTCTAAAAGAATTCTGGTGAGAGACTGATATCATATACACGTATATTCTGCATCAACACCATGTGAAACGGAATAGTTGGACATTCAGAGCAAGCACATAATTTTGTACATTATATTTTAGAGGTCCCTGAGCTGTACATGTAAGAATGGAAATAAATGTGTGCGGCGAAACGTACATGTATCATGATGTAACATGTACATTGTACGTGTACATAAATTTCTCATAGTCTGCAATATGGACACCCATCCCAACATGCTGTAAATTTAGAATCATTTAAAATGATATTTGAAATATATTTTTATTAATATCTACAGAGTTTGCATTGGGACATTTCTAATTCTAGAACACAGTATTTAATTTCTTATGACTGGTTTTACCAGAATCTACAAAAATTATTTTACCAGCATTTATTTTTATTTTGCAAAGATATCATATGGTCACTGGGAAGAGACGAGTCTGCTTTAATTAATGTGCATTGAAAATTGTGGCTTCAGCTAGCTTTCTACTGTAAATATTTCTCCATATGATTACATAAAATTTGATTGTGGAGGTATGCTGTCAGATTGAAGGAAAATTTAAGAAGAAGAAGAAGTGAAACCAGCGTAAGTGAATATTACTACAGTGTATCTGGGTCATTCCACCAGGTTGGGACACAGTGTGTGACATTTATCCATATCTTTAAAAGTACTATTACATGTACAATTGATTCAGTTATTTCATGTAACATCAGTCTTTGGGTGGGCAATATTTTAGAAAGTTTTAAATCATGTAAATTATATTTTACTAAAAATATGATAAAAATATGTGTCAAATTGACGTAACCAGTTTGACGTAACATGGACACGTTCATATTTCCATTTTTGTGTTTTTTCAAGACTTTAAATACAATATGGGAAATTCACCATGTGTACTAATTCAAAGATGTACTATGCAATACAAGAAGACCTTTTTTATGGTAGTCAGTGTCCAAATATAGCAGAGACAGCAAGAACAGACGTGAGTGTGGACGTAACATGGACACTGTGTCCACTGTTACGTCCACACATGCATGTTTTTTTTGTTCTTGCTGTTTCTGAGCTATTTGGACACTGGCAACCATAACAAAAAGTGTTTTCTGGTAGCATTGAGTGTCTTTTAGTTAGTACATATAGCAAGTTGCATAATTATTTATTTAATGACGAAAAATTAAGGCAGTCTGGACGTAACATTTAGTACTGACATGGTGTGACATGAAAATGCACATTTCCATTTTGTAACATTTTCAACATTTATATAAAAAATTATGCAAACACACTCTGTATACTAATTACAAAACACAAACTGCAACACAAAAAACATTTGTTATGATATTCAATATCCAAATGCAGCACAACAGCAGAAATATATGTATGGTCATGGTCTATCATGGTGTCCATGTTACGTCTGCACCGATTCTTCAAATTCTTGCTATTTCTTCTATATTTGGACACTGACTGCCGTAAAAAGGTGTTTCATTGTTGCATAGTGTGTCTTTTAATTATTGTACATAATAAATTTCCCATATTTATTTATTTAAATGTCAAAAAAACACAACAATTTAAATGTTGGACACGGTGTCCATGTTATGTCTATTTTACATCAAAATAACACACTTTTTATCATATTTTTGTGATTGTTAAAATATAACTTACATGATTGAAAACTCTCAAATAATCTCACACCCAATGACAGATGTCACATGAAATAACTGAATTAAATGTAATGATGGTTTTAATGATATGGTCAAAAAATACACTGTGTCCCAACCTGGTGAAATGACCCATCTATGGAGGTACCTTGACAGTTTAAAAAATATTTCTTCTCAGTTTGAGAAGTTCTTTTTTCTGCCGAAAGTGCCAGGCACCTCAGCAAAGGCACTGTATTTCTTTTAAATAACAGGATTTCAAAGTTCATAACAGTACCACTGTAGAATGTTTGATCACACATTAGTAATAGCCCAAACATGTCGTACATTTTTTCGACATTTATGTAACATTTATGCTAAAAATTGCCACATGAGTGAACAAACTTCATTATTATTCCATTTCAGGCAAAGAAGCGCACCAACTCAAATCGTTTTTTTTCAAAAATAATTTTCAAAATGACTGTTCGCTCAGATGCTCAGGCAAGCCGGCCGCTTTCCCCTGTCTTACGGAGACAGCACTTCGAAGGGAAGAAGCCTATTAATAGCATGCCAGACGTCACTGACGCAGTGCATGATCCGAATGTGTTTAATGTCTCCCGCGACCTGGGAAAATGAAATAATCAAATTTGATATCGGGGGGAAGATGGGTACAGGCATGCATTCTGCCCAAAGACAGTGGCTGTGGACATGGGCCAATTATGTTCTCCAAATGGAAAGAATTTCACATTGACTGCACAATGAATGCCATGAGCTGGATACTTGAAGTGTGTAAAGATGTTGGTTAGAATATATTTGAGTTTATATGTTGTACGTATTTATAAGCAAAATGATGTAGCAGTGTACAATTGTAGATGTACAAGGGGCCAGTCGGAAGTCGTTTTCCTCCATTTTGAGCTACAGGCAAAAATCCATTGAGGGTTGAAATTTTCGATTTTCATTTTATTGCTTAACCCTAACCCTCCAGGGTATTTTGGCTAGAAGATTGCATACTTTGTCACATTGACCTGTGTGCAGAGTGCAGCAAGGTCAAGCGTGAGTATGAAAATGAGTACTTTACCACGACTATGAGTACTTTACCATTAGTGTGAGTATGAGTATAAGCACAATGATTATGATTACTTTGTCATGAGTGTGAGTACATGTACTTTGTCGTGAGTGTGAGTACTTTGCCGTGAGTATGAGTACTTTGTCGTGAGTATGAGTACTTTGTCGTGAGTATGAGTACTTTGTCGTGAGTATGAGTACTTTGCCGTGAGTATGAGTACCCTACATGTAGTTGGCTTGGGAGGGAGTGGTCAGCTACATGTACAGGTGTACATGTATTTTCAGTACCATACACTACTCACACGGAGCATGGGTAGCAGCTTAGCCCAGTGTATCCTACGTACATTGTAGGTGTAAGATTTGAAACCTGAATATCCCTGATACAACCATGCCATACTGAGACTACATACATGTACAAACCTCTTTAATCTTTGTCTTAATCCCGGGTCTGCCCAGGCTGTGATCATAGCCTAGTTACAAATTGACACAATTGATCGCCATGCTCTTCCTCGAGCAAATTGATGTTTGGAGAGTTTCGGGAGGAAATTAAAAGATTGCCCATGGATCTTAATCAATGAGAACTTTAGCACAACTAGACCTACAAGTAGTATAGAATCTTTGTTAATAATTTGGTTTCAGCCAGGGTTGTTTGATTTAAATCAATGGAAAAAAATAAGAAAGAATCACAAATAAAAATCATGTTTTGATTTTTTTCTTTCTGTTAATTTTTAATGTAAAAACAAAGTCTGTTATTCAAACCTGACTTTCATTACCTTTAAATCACTTATACTCTAAAAGGATGTACGAGGCCAATTTCCTGAAAAAATGTACAAGTATACCACATTTATCTTGTGTACAATGATACAGTATTCTGAACAGCGGCTTAACTAGGGTTGAATATATGTACAGTATTCATCTCTTGCCTGTTCACGTCTTCCTTTTGACACATAACCAACTGCCATTATTCTTACACTGATACCATGTAAATGATGTCTTAACCCCAACAGTCCTCAATTTTCAGTTGATGATTTTTCACACACCCTAAGGGGTCAGGGTAATGTTTTGTATGCAATCTAGTCTGTTCTGACTCTAAGAAAATAAACTTTAAAAGAAAACAAAACATACTATACAGGCCTACATGGTTACATGTATATTTACATGTACATGTATGGTAGCTGCATTTCATAAAATAGTTTTATTCCACCATTGTTGTGTGTAGAGAGGGGGGAGGGGGGTTCCTGTTATCAACTTGCATGAGAAATGTGCAGTATGATGATGATGTTATAACTTACATGTATACCACAGATATTTAGACAGACTATGTACATTGTAGAAAATAGTATCATAAATAAAAGGGATTTGACTAATTTCATGAACGATTGTGTGCATTGTGGAAATACTTGACTTTTAACGAAGGTCATTTAAACTGACTTAGTAACCAGTTCACGCCGGGATTATTTTTCACGAGCCTGGGTGCCAGACGGGTTGAGGCCGTCATCTGTAAGTAGCACACCCTGATATTTCCAGCCTCGCTCACTGCGAGCCGGTCGCTGACAGATATTTCCGCTGAGTCCCGTTCTCGTCATCCGACGCGAACTGGTTAAAAAAAAATGTTTTAAGCAAATGTACTATTTTAAAAAAAAAATTCAATCGATTTAAATACAAAAATCTGATTTAAATTTTTAAAAATCTGATTTTTAAATTTAAAAAAATCATGATTTTTATCAACCCTGGTTTCAGCTGTTTAATGTGAAGTGCTATGAAAATGTTAATCTTTTCCACTTCGAATGATGTCACAATCTTTAATTTACAGGTTTCATAATTTGAAGATGTAGATCTATGTTGTTAACGGAAACAGGCTTAATTAAACCCTGAAAAGCCAGAAAGAACAATCACCCTCCCTGTCTTGTTTTTCGTGATAATGTTGCAGTGCTTTTTTGTGCAGAGTCTTTCTTTGCTCTTGTCCTAGGCACATTTTGACAACAAATTTATAACAATTGGATATGCCTTTCTCGTGGAACATTGCATGGTGCTGATTCCTGTCACTGCCTCAATAATATAAAAACAATCTTCCCCCACCTGGCTGTGAGAGGGTAAAAAAAAGGCCCAAAAATCTCTTTTCGGGTTAAGTTTGAAATACCACAGCAGCCGGTTGAGACATTGCCACTACACGTTTGTTTATAAACTTAATCTGGCTGTCTGCAAAAGTCTGATTGATATGTCAACTTCTTTGCAGTACTGTGATGAAAAATCCTTTTTGCAACTTGCCATGCATGTGTACGTGTGCGGCCATGAAAGAAAGAAACCAATTTGAAGTCACCGATGTGGTTAAACTGTCAAAATTGGAATGCATCACTGGAAAGGATAATATTACTGGTTGCAGTTATTTGTGTTGCTTCATCTGATTAGAAGACTGTCTGGATAAAGATGAAAAACGTGTAGGGTTCCCTGCAAACCTATTATAAGTTGGCTGCATTTTTCCAAAAATAATTTTTGTTTAAAGGGGAAAAAACCTGGATAGTACATTTACAAGGGATGTTTGTCACGGTGTACAAAGATGTACATTATATTCTACTTTCTAATGATCTTTCCAACCATAGCTATTCTAGGACGAATGTTGTTTCCATCTATAAGGCAATGTGTTCCTTGAAAGCAAAGATTAGCTTATTTAATAGTACATATATACATGTACCACCCCTACAGTTATAAATGAGATAATAAGCTTTGATTCCTAAAAACACATACATGTACATGATGTACTTCGCTCTTGTGTTAAAAAAACCTCCCTATACATGCCACACCATCCTTTTGTGACATAAATATGAGTTGCGATCGTTCTGGGTAGAATTTAGCCATTTGCTTGCTTTACGTGATAATTTGAGTGCCTTCACCAGTCTCAAATTGTTACTGTATAAGTCTTCCCTCTGGCCATTATTCATGTACACCATGTCCTGTTGTGTATGGGCCATTCTCGGTTACGTGTGTGACAAGAAAATGGGAAATTCTCTGATTCACATCTTACCTGTGTCTCTGAAATGGCCCCTATATAATTTTGTATATAATGTTTATTTTTTTTCTTCACTTTTTCACTTTGTGTCAGATGTCAGATGTAGTCGGTTATGTGTGTGACATCAGACAAAAACAGTTTTTTTGTACCAACAATTTCTTTCTAAAAACTTGCTGAAAGGCTCATACATGTACTTCTTGTGGCAGGACTTTCATTCTCAGTCAATATAATAACACAATCAATTTTAAGGTCAAGCACATCTAAACCTTATAATTAATAATTTTCTGTGATTAGGTTGGGTTACGTGTGTGACATTGGTCAGTTACATGTGTGACGCCCAGTGCTTATACGTGTAGTCTTATATAATGTACACATACTGGTATGCTACTGGACGTGTTATCATGAGGAATCAATAAAGATTTTGCAGAGTGAATCGCTATTTAAAAAACAAAAAACACCTGTAGGCCACAGCCTTTGGTGCAGGATACCTTGTGTTGCCCTCGGACCGACCGACCATAAAAATCAACAGTTTCAGGGTCTTTTTTTAATTTATTTATTATTTTTATTTTTTTATAAAATATATCGATAAAAACATATCAATAAAAACATACATGTACATGTAACTCAGCCTCTCTGTCTCAAAAGTGTTTGTATTTGATGTAAGTGTATTTCCATGTAAAAAATGAAACCAACGCTGGATATTACTTGATATGTACCAGTTGTTTGTAGTTTGACGTACAGTGTACATTTGTACATGTACATGTATGCCTTCCCCCTGTGCTGAGATATTGAGGCCATTAACTTGAATTATGATGGAGATATAAGGGGGATATTACATTGTAATCCAATAAGTGGTTGCAATGGATCGTTAACATACAGCCGCAACCTTCAAAAGATCTGTGGTGTCATCGTGGTACATGTACATGTATGTATGTTTCCCCAGCATACAGTATATGACAGTACAGTAAATGTATGACATTGATATAACATGTACATGAAGTTGCCTGTGAAGTCTACATTGGTCATGTGCCCCGGACGTACACACTGTCAAATACTTCTACCCGCTGCAACTGAGATGAGGCCAGACTGCATGCTAATCTGATCAAGACATCCACTAATTTGTCATCCAATTCCAGGTACATGTAGCTCTGCCTCCCCACCCCCCAATGAATTACATACGTGGACAGACATGAAGAGACTGTCTTCCGTTTGTGATTTATTCATGTTGGGACATGGACTGTCATGATTATTTTAACCTGTGTAAAGGTCAGCCCCCGCAAATACCACCTGACAGACCTTACACAAATTTTTTTTTCTGGATACAATCTGGGTACTGCTACTCCTGCAAGCTAGAATCTTTTAGCGGGAAATGCAGCATTAACCCTATTGCCCGTAATTTGTTTCCCTAACAAAATTGAAATGAGAAGCCTGCTAAATACAACAAATTCCAACAGCAAATTTTTGTTGGATTCTACAGTGTACCACCTACACACCAGCCTTGGTATTTTGATTTGTTTGAGCCCTGCCAAATCCAACAAAATCCAACTGAAATTTTACTAGATGTCTGCTTCCGCCCTCCTAAATATGACAAAATCCTACACACTGTGCAGTTTGTGTTGACTGCTAAATCCAACAAATTCCAACAGCTTTTTACCTGTGTTGGATTTTGTTGGATTTAGCAGGGTTGGGGTTAAAGAAGGTGTAACTCGAGGTTCAGTGCCAAAGAACTAGATGTGTATATTTCAGGTAAATTCAGTCAGTTTAAAACAGTTTTGTTATGTTACATTACATGTATGTTCCTTTGCATTGCTTTGCATTCAGTTGCATTATGTTGCATTACATTGCATTACATTACTTTGCGTTACTTTGCGTTACGTTACTTTGCGTTACGTTGCGTTACTTTGCATTGCGTTGCGTTACGTTGCGTTACGTTGCGTTACGTTGTTGCGTTGCGTTGCGTTACGTTGTTGCGTTGCGTTGCGTTGCGTTTTTTTAGCTCTGGGTGTAGGCACTTTATACACTGTAGTCTACATGAACATGATTAATGTTCTAAATTTTGTGACGTGACCTCAATCCAAATCTTTGCCATAAAAATTGAACAAGGCCAATTGATGCCCTTCCCAGTATATTCGGGTTACATTGCCCGAGTCTTGGGATCAGTCTCAAAATTCTCTCCTCTACTGCGCGGGCTTGTGGACGCACAAGTCCACACACTACTCAGTGACCCAATTTGTTCAACGTTTATGCATGCCTGAAGTTGAACTCCAGGAAGAAAAACAGTGGGCACTTGAGTGGGCACTATAGCGATCGGAGACTAAATTAAATCTCCCAGCTCCGAGATGCTGTCCCAACTCAAAAGATCAATTTATTTCTCGTGACGGATATTGGCAGATATGCCTGATTTGATCCCTCGCTCTTTGCTTTATCACATTACGTAGGAAAGGAGGACAAGTACGGGATGCTAGCTAGATCTAACTCATCTTCAGTTTTATTAGATCCCCAATCCTCAAAATTCAGGGATTAAGCAGGTTCTATTTCAAACGGTGGCAAATAGTACAGAAATGTAGGGACTTTAGATTAGAGTTTATTTGCAGATGCCAGTGCTTTTTCAAAAGTATTCATGGAAGCCATTGATATTCCGCAATCAGAAGTGGTAGGGTTGGTGACATTTTGAATTGCCAACCCTACCACCCTTATGGTTTTCCTGGGCCCAGATCTCAATAGAGGAAAATTCTTCAACTGATTCCAGAGAATTTTCCCAATTTGTAGACGTATAGACCCAGGTGGGGTAACTTTCACTGCTGGGGAGACCATTCTAACATTTGCCATAAGGGTTCATACCTGCCAAGTCAGACTTTGACCATGACACTCCAATATCCATTAAAAACCCTCTAATAATGCTTAAAATCAATATTGAGCTGAACTGATGTGCTAGCACAGCTGTCAAAATTTGGGTGTTGTTTTGATTTTTGGATGTTTAAGTTGTCCCTCTTCCTTATGTAGTGTATATTTCATTCTTAATTTTCTATTCGTTTTTTATACTCTCTTATCGGATTTGAATATTAAATTTTTTATATTGTACTCTATTATTTCTATGATTGCATGTGGGTTAGCCGGCCCAGGATCATAGTGAATATTTTTCCTTTTGCTGGTCCTTGTTAATGTGGTCATGGGTAAGGATGGGAATTTACGTTTAATTTGATAAACATTTAGCAAAACTTTCCCATAGCGTTTAAACGTTTAGTCAACAATTGCAAAAAGGCTGCTGCCTGTCCCAGTATTTGTGTAGGACGTGCCGTCCACGTCGAGCATTGATCGTGGCCCAGCGGTGTATTGAAAACATCAAACACAAACAATTGTATACACTGTGTAGTACTAAAGGCATTTGTATTTCTTTGTAAATTAAATAAATTTACAAAGATCATAGCTTCTTTGTAAATAGAACTGAAATGTAGATTGCGTAAATATAAGGTCCAATTTTTATAAATTTGATTTTAAACGTGTAAATGTCACATCCTTAGTCATGGGGTAAGTCCTGTGTTACTTATCTTTGTTATTTATACTTTTCTGTCCTGGGCATATATTGTTTAGTCTCAGTTAATAATAATTAATAAAATGTAAAATTAGGGATGTGTGAGTTCATGGGCTGCTTCTGTCCACCTGGTATAATGGATAGTTGTAAGTTGATGTACAGTGTAGCGCAACAGAGATCGTATTGAGCATGTTGGAAGTATGTGGAGCGTGATAGCAGTGATTGTTTACAGAGTAGAGATGTGTACTGTACTGTACATCTGATCAATAATGTCTCTCTGTGCAAAAGACTGGACAGTTTAAAGACGTGTTGTTCATGAGAGTTGAATGAAGCAAGGCCTGAAGCAGATTTTCTACTCCCAAGTCATAGCAGGGAAGTGACAAGCATGTGTGCACAAGCTTGGAACATTTACTGTTGATATCTATTATTGGAAAATGGCGAGGAAGAGGGTTAATATATATTGAAGAAACAGGAGACCTTCTTTCACGAGGCCAACTACCACTCCTGGAGAAAAAAAATAGAGACAAGAAATGCACAGCTATAGCATCTCCAGCATCTATGGCAACGGAGGCTATCATTCTTGTAGTCATGGCAACTGACAACCTCATCAGCTCTTGCAACTGATGCAGAGATAAACACGCGTCGGCACTGTGAAAAAAAAATAGAGATGCCCTGAATTGCAAAGTGAGCCCTCTGTTGGCGATGTGCTTGCATCTCTCGCTTTCTCCCCGGTGAGTGTGTGCAAGAGATGACACCTCGGCCTCGGCATAATGACTCTTGGCACTGTGCTCGTGTCGTACTGGAATCGTCATTTAACATACGACCGTCGTGTGACCTGCTAAGTGAGGGTATGTTTTCTCTGTTGGTGTGCTCTTCGCACGGTACATTTTGTACATGTTGTCCTTGTCTCATAGCGTACACGTTTTCCCCTGCATGGATATTTGATGCTCGCTGCATGCGCATTAGTCTTGCTCACACCTTGCATCTTCAATTTCTCTTGATTTCCAAGATATGGTTATCATATCCTGCTACTTGTTAATTTTCCTTGACGCTAGGTCAAGACCTTTCAGTAGTGCCTTACTTGACGTACAGTATCTTATTTCCAGTAAATTCTAAAGATATTCAACAAGCTATGGAACTTGTATTTGTTTACACAATTTGTATGAAGGCTGTAGTCCGTCAATCTGTACATTAAGACTGTAAATATAATTTCCGTAGACAGATAATTCGTCACCGTTTTCACGAACTGACACTCATGCGCACCTGGGTGTCAGTTCGTGAAACCGCGTACTGATTAAATTTCGGTTTCACGAACCGACACCCAGGTGTGCGCGCGCACATCGGACACTGACTCGCTAGAGAAGACTTCCTTTTCACGAATTGACACGCAAGCATGTAGCGGAAATACCATTCCAAGAAAAACGCTTTAAAAGCTTTGACACGAATCTCACTCCATCTGTATACTTGTGGATTTACAGAAACATTGAACTGAAAACCTCTAAACTAGTGAAATTAAGAATGGTTTCAGTTTGTGAAAATGAAAATGTGGTTAGCGCGCGCTCCCCTACTTGGGTGTCAATTCATGAAAACGAAAATTACTCTGTTCTGTAAAATACACGCGCGCCCTGGCACTCGCGCGCTAGAGTGTGTCAGTTCGTGGTGTTAGTGACGAATTAGTGTAGGAAGCTAGGACCACACAGATAATTAAAGTACAGCGTTCATGTCAACCAGTAATGTGAAATTTTTATTAACCAATTTAATATTTTTTTAAATGTAATTTAAAGGTAATATACAACATTTGCAAACAGTAATTTACCCCTAACCCTGCCAGACGCAGCACAGTGCATCTGTGGTGACAGCTTGACCTTGCTGCACTCTGCACACAAGTCAATGTGACAAAGTATGCAATCTGATGCGTCTGGCAGGGTTTCTAGCCAAAATACCCTGGAGGGTTAGGGTTAAAAAAACAAAACTACTGAATTATTATTAAATACATGTACCTTACTTGACTATGTAAATAATAGTCTCAAGCATCTGGTGTGCTGTCATTCTCAAGAAAAGTGGAATGTTTGTATCAATTTCCAGCGATGGTCGGGTTAAAAATAGTCTAGTTCCCCCGACCTGATGTCTATCAATTGCTCCGTTTTGTCTGAAGTAGGGTTGGTGAACCAGACTACAAGAAGAGCATATTTTTCTCTGTTTTCCTAATATTTATGCATACAAAACTTTAAACAAGTCGGGGTTAAATATACGGTATTTGCTATAAAATACTTCCACCCAAAATCCATTTATTTCTGAAAATTACAGAAAACTTAGCAAATACTATCTTTAACCCCTTGAGTACAGTATTTTACGGGATACGTCGGGGTGTTGCAGCGGTTCTGGCAGCCAAATCGAACCGCTACAATGTGTTTGTGCAGTCAAGCATGACATACACAATTATCCAACAATGGATTGAAACTGCACAAACAGTGGCCAATACACATGTAGCTTCATCTGGCCTGGTGGAACTGTTTTTTTTGCGCCCTATGGCGTCATCTGTACGCAAGTGGTTAAATTATAGTATACTAAAAGAGCTATTCTTACAATGCATGTGCTTGGATGCCAGTCCTTTCCATTTGTAATTTCTAACACATGCTTATGAGATTTTCCAGACGACTTTAATTAGTCATACGTTATTTTTGATTATTTATGATCATATTGCTCTATATGATTACTCACCACAGAGCTGTAGTGGCTCTGACCATTTGGTCTTTATGTTGTTATGGCAACTAATAGTCAGAATTTGAGCATTCTAGCAAAAGAGGTCATATGAAAAATGATACTTTAAACTTTGTACTTGTACATTGTACATGCCTGTAAAAAATGGGCAGAGTCCAATGAAGAAATTTTCAGTAAATTTTGTCAAACAAACAAGTGAAACTGGCAGGAGTGGGATTTGAACCTGCAACGTCCGGAATACCGTACCGGCGCTCTCACAACTGAGCTATCTTGCCCTATGTTGGCAGTCTCCCAAATTGTCAGTGTCTTTGTTCGGGTGGGCACTATAGTCAGAAGTCATAAACCCATAATGCCGTATAGCCAGGGGTCACGCCCCAACTTTACGATACAACCTGTGAAACGACATTGTAGGGGTCACTCGAAGAGATATAAATTGTTAACTTATAATACATGTATCATCAAACAAACCAATTTTCTTTGAAGAGGACTCCTTAAATGTTCTCCCTGTTTGTGCCTTTTATCTACATTGTACAATGTACATTACACCGTGCCATTTTCATCAGATCAAAGTATTGAAAATTTTTCACATAATCCAGTGCAGATCAGTTCTGTACGATAATTAGAAACCTGATCGTTAAAGAATTGGAGTGAATATATTCTGAGTGTTATTAGGAACATAATCCAAATCCAATGTGACTCACCCCCCACCCTCGCAGGAAACTCTCCCTCAGGGTTTGAGTGGCGTCGGCGTTTCTTGTTGAATGTGTTGGACTTGATGAGTTGGATTGGCAGTATGTGCACGTCCCGAGAAATAATGTTCCGTTCTTTCTTTCGTGGATGACTAATGCTGACTGGGAAAAAATTGCTGTTCTTCATCCTTATGAATTCTTATTTGGAGAGACTTACATGTACGATATACATGTAATTATATTTTCTCATATCGAGAAGTTTAAATGAAAAAAGAAATTAAGACCTTGACTTGTACATGTAAGTTGAAGCACCATAAATCAAATATGTTGACAAAGTAAATAGCACGTGTACATGTACATGTACATGTAATACAATAACACTAATCAAATAAAGTTTTCCAAATAAACATTTTAATGGAAAAATATTTGTATAAATATTTGTGGGAATAGTCATGGAAATTAATCACTGTCTGCAATGTCAGGTTAAAACATTTGTTTTCATGAAGAAACTTGGTTAAGGACACGGATTGTGGACAAAAAGCAAAAACCAACAGTCCATGCTGTGGGGATATTACATTCCTTGGCCTATTGTCTTGATGAAAATGTGCAATTGCAATGAAGGAAACTATTGGCAGTTTACTGAGTGAACATGCAAACGTGTCGAAATCCTCCATCAGTGGGAGAATGTTGCGGCAGATGTCAGGACAGCATCTCGCTGTCGCCCAGGTGACGAGATGCCCACATGTACATGTACTTTGGGTGTCAAGTTCCGTTTTGACTCAGTGAGGAGTCATCCGTCTTGCCGGCCCAAAGATGAGGGACGAGAGTAATCTCGAGAGCAGTTTCTCCAAGGAGTCATTCTTTGAATCGTTACAATCGCCCTTAAAGGCCTGCTGAATGAAAATTGCATCCACAGATATAATTGTTTCAACGCAATAGCCTTCTCATTTTGTTGCTTTGATGTCACTCAAGGCACTCATAATACAGTTCTGGCACTCATGGTACCCCCCCCCCCCCCCCCCCCCAAAAAATAAATAAATAAATAAATTGACTCATTTTGTCACAATATGTACAATAAATTTGTTTATCGACAGGCTACCAAGTACTACAACAAAGAGCCTGGAACAGAAAAATTGTAAAAAGTGATTTCTTTTTGGTTAACTTTTTTGCATAAATCGGCTATCGGATGTTGAAGCTTTTGACAACAGTAACAGCACTGATTTTCTCTTGAATATGGTAATTAAAGTTCAGAGTGATGGTGAATTGGATGAACAGGTGCGTGGTGTTTTGTTTATAGGTTAATTCCATTGAAGTACATGTAATCCTCTTTATAGATTAACAATGAAAATACATGGATTGGCTCGCTTTGCCTTTTGACGTGACATAAGACAAACATGTACAGATAAAAATACATGAATTAAAAAATAGAAACCACAAATAAAAGGCTTTTAAGGTCTCAGTCATGTGCCCTTGAATGGCAAATTTCTAGGAAATATATAAATTACTCCTGGCTCCCTAGAAAATCCCAGCAGAGAGGATGAAAGATACTGTGAGTTATTGAATAGATTATCATTATCGGTACACTTGGGATGGTTCCGGGCAAGACGTTTATATGCCCTTGACCGCCAACCAATTCCTCCCTTTGCTAGATAAACGCAAGAACTGATGCTGCTTATTTCATCACTTGGGTCTATCTGCTTCTACATGTACCACCTTAATCCCCTTGACAATTTCCAATGATTTGGCACTTTGGGACCGGCTGGCAAATTTGATTTGAATCCAGCCAACAAACCTGTGTCCTTAATGCCGCATGTGATTATGGTGTGTGTGTGGTACGGCTGCCGCATCTGCAACAAGACGATTACGAGAAAATGCCCACGGAGAGTTGCAGCCAGAATGTGGGTAATCCCTATGTCAGACACTCGGCGCTGGTACATGTATTTGCCAAAAAGTCCTTTGAGTGTCTGCAACAAAATTATCTTTTGATCCCGCGCAAATCTAACTGGATCTCTCCGCCTTATTTTCATAAGTGTTCTGGGAATTGAATGGCATGTGAAACAAACTGCTGTCTTTGATTCTGTTGCTCTGGTGGAATTTCTGCATTCTGGGGTTGAAAATTTTGAAAGAAGATGTGATCAGAAACAGTTATGATGTACATTGTATGTGTACGACTGTATGTTTAGCTTTGGTAATGATCAAAAATGAAATTGATGTCTCATTCTAAAAGCTTACGTTAGCAGGGGTCGAATTTCAGGTTAAAATCTACTAGACAGCTGGGCTAGTAGCACAAAAATTTTACTAGACCGGAAGGTATTTCACAAGACCAATGGTCAAAATAAGAACACAGTGTTTTAAATAAGTATGCTGTTTCGATTTTTTCCCCTTTGCCGACCTTGTTGGGGGAGGGGTTAGAAATGCTGTTTTGATTGAAACTCCCTGCCTCAAAACTAAAAATGACCATTCCAGAAATTACTGCTTTTTCCGTTTACCAGATTTAGAAGAAAAAAAAGAACTTTAGTGATAGCATTTCACACAGCTTATGAAAAAAGATCACGAGACCACCGGACTAGTTCGGTCAAGAGTTCACTATAGACCAACGCTCAAATCACTAGACTCGGTCCAGCGGTCCAGTGGATGTTTCGATCCCTGATGTTCGTATGCCAGCAAAATATGCCCTTTGTAAAACAAGATTCACTTCACAAGACTTGTTTCACAGATCAAGTCACGGTTGTAAATCTTAGAGGATGTACATGTTCATCCCCTTATCTGTCCTTGAAGAAAAAAAGAAAACATCACCAACACATGAGCATTTGGTATTCCGTGCCTGCTGGTTATAATGTATTGATGGGATCGTCAAGGTCTATTGAGATATTACCGAAGCGGTGACGATTAATTGGGAGGTTTTGACCCACATTTTGGTAACCTCGCATACATTCGGTAACCTCATCATGTCGGAAGGATCCCTTGAATTTGATAAATTTGTATATTGAGTGGGAATGAAATAATTTGACGGAGACACATAATGTGACATAGACCATTCTACATGTTAGGATTTCTGGAGTTAAGTATTTAACAGCACTTTTTCCCCCCAATGTGAAATAAATTAGTTTATTAAATGTTTTATATCATTGGATTTTATCACCATTCCTGCACATTCCAGCGAATTCAAAATATGTATAAGGACATGTTACATTCTGACTAAAGTATTTTTGTTTTAGGTGGAATTTAGGTTTAATTTATTTTTCTTGGGGTCATGAGCATTTGAATGATCAATAAATTTTAAAATCATATTTTGCCTATTATAAAAATGCAGCAAGTTTCTGTTGCAGCAATTATTATTACAGCGGAAATTATTGTTGCAACAATAATGACTCTTGCTACATGTGCAACTTTGTTACACAATCTGCACTAATTTCAGCGGTAACATTATTATCGTGTTATTATTCCAACATAAATCTCAAGAATACAATTTTAATTGCATCCATGTAGTACAACAGCAACTATGAGTACTATCCACTACAATAAAAAAAAATCCTTCCAAACAATATCAGAAATTGTCATTTGCAACATAATGTTTCGAGTGTAACCTCTAGCATTCAACAAAACTATTAACCTTATTGAGTGCAGAAATTACTACATTTATCATACATTTATCATACAATAGAATTTTCTGTTGCCACAAAACCGATTGTTACAGCCGCAGCAGTCGTTATTATTGCAAACATCGTCTATTTCATCACTGATCGTTATCAATACAAATTTCTCTGCAACAACTGCCATATATATGAAAAGATCTCCAGGCTGTTATTTTTTCACTCCTTGTATGTCTGGTATTCTTCAGGGTCATTGTCCAGTGAATTTTTACAGCTAATGCATTCCTTTTGACATTGCCAATGAGACAAGCTGTAATTCGATCTTTGGATTAGAGATTTTATGGAGGTGATGTCATCCTTTGTGATTTGCACTTCGGTTCTTGGCTGCGCAGATTCTTGGCCTCGTATACGTGTAAGATTCTTGGCCTCGTATACGTGTAAGATTCTTGGCCTCGTATGTAAGATTCTTGGCCTCGTATACATGTACGTGTACATCTCAAGATTAAAGAATTTCCTTTACAACAACAACAACAACAACAAAGTAGGGAGGCTGGGTAAAATATAATTTGACACATCAAATGACACTTAAAATCATAGACCTTCTTCATTTACAAATATGAACTAACGCAAGCATTGATTCGTCAAACAACCACAGGGGAAACTGACGAGGTAATTTGAATAAATTTTCAAAGTGAACAAAGAAAACTGGCAGGAGTGGGATTCGAACCTCTGACCTCCAGAATACCGTACCGACACTCTACCACCTTGCCCTATGTTGCCCTACATGTACATGTATGTTGGCGGTCTCCCAAATTGTCAGCTTTCTCTGTTGAGAGAGAAGCTTCGATTGTAAGATACCTTTTTAGCCATCCATATGGTTATTAATCTACAGTTGTACTGTATGCCTGTAGGCCCTATAGTACAATTTTTAGCCTGCTACTAAGTGCATGCTTAACCCTAACTCCCTAGGGTGTGTGAACAATTATATTAAAATTTGAGGATTTAGAACTGTTAGGGTTTTAATAAAAAATCTTGGTTTAAAATAAACTGCATGTGCCCTTCAAAAAGTTGTATTTTTTCCCTCCAACAAATATTTGAGTCATGTATTTTATTTTAATGAACAACTTTTTCCTATTTTGGGTATTCGGCAACCCTCTGAAAGAACAAGGCTTTCTATTCTTGGTGCCTTTCACACCTCAGATGCATAACAAAAAACCGGGGAACTGAATTATTGTTGGGTGCAAATAATTGGACAGTTTTAAAGTATTTGATTACTAAACATTTCTTGTACATGTAGGATGTCTCATTCAAAAGTGAATACATATGTTCTGTATTCCTGGAAAAAGAGCAATTTAAACAACACATGATTTTGTTTTTTGTTTTTTGGGGGGGGGGGGTGAAGCTTGGGGTAAAAGCACAGACAGTATATCTTTTAATGTCAGTAATTAAAAAAAACATTTTGTTACAACTTTGGTAACTAATCAAAGAGATTAAATTCTAAGGATTTCAGGGCAATGTACATGTATGCCTGAAACAGCCTGCGTGTACATGTAGCTACATATTTTCATCATATTTAAAGGTATTATACAACATTTGCTTTTGCTGTAATTTTCAGAAATAAATGGATTTGGGGGTTAGTATTTTATAGCGTGCTAGCAAATACTGTAACACTGACCTGTTTAAAGTTTTGTGTGCACAGATGCTGGAAAAACAGAGAGAAAACAATTTGTTCTAATGGTCGGGTTCCCTGACAAGCAAGGAATTATCAGGGAATTATCAGGAAGTAGACTATTTCTAATGATTGTTGGCCGACAGTCGTTGGAAAAGGATATCAATTTCCACTTTTCTTGAAAAAGACAGCACACCAGACTGTTATTTACTTAGTCTAGTATGGTATTTCGTGATAAATCAGTAGTTTTTTTTTTTTATATTTGCAAATGTTGTATACTACATTTAAATGCTGAAGACCCAACAGTACCAGACACATGTAAGTCACTTACACGGATTCAGTATCAGAGTAATGATCAAATCCTCTGGGTCAGGCTGTGTCCTTGATAGCCACCAAGCACCAATAATGACAATCGATCTGTTCCCTGGCCATCTCATTGTTTTATCATCACCACTGGCCCTGCCTCTGTCCTTGCACCTGTAGTTTATGGAGGAGGTTGGGGATTGGGGTGATGCATTGATTGACCGTTGCTGTGATGACTGACAGCTTCTGGTGTGGTCAGAGAATGGAAGTTTCTTCCCTCATCAGTGATCAGAGAGAATCATAGAGGGTGGAGATTTGTGTACTCAGAAGAGAAAAGGGTTCAATGCAAGGGAGGTGGATCGGTATCACCGACGGTAGATTGGGTCTATAGGTTTTAAAATTGGGATAATTTCTCTGGATCTGTTGAAGAATGATCCTGTATTTTGGATCTGGACCCAGGTAAACTGTACAAGGGTGGTAGGGCTGGCAATTCAAATGTTGCCAACCCTACCACCTCTGATCGTAATCCTAATTAGTAAAAAAAAAACATTGTACAAAAAAAACCAACCATCTAATATGTAACATCTGCACAATGTAGTAGAGTTTTTTGGTAATGACTGCTGCTCTGAAAATCTTGCAAAATCATAGAATTTCTGCATTCATTTAACTCCAGTATAATACAGGTACATTGTACATGTATGTTAATTGGGAGCGTTATTCATTAACATAAATATCCTCAGAATCTGAGGGATAATTCCTTCAACCGTAAGTGGAAGCGGAGTAGCATGCATTATAAATCACATCTGTTAATGGTTTTACATTATGTTAGTGCTGTAATCTATGTATTCTCTGTAAATGTAATCACTAGATTATTCACGTGTAGTCATCCATTAAGGATAGTTGAAAGTAAAAAATAATAGTATTACATCTTCTAACATTATGACATGTTTCCGTAATAATTATGGCCACATTCAATAACATGATCCACGTCTGAACAAAACCAAATCCTGCAGGCTGTCAACTGTTGTGTACATGTACATGTACATTGTACATGTACAGTACAAACACGCCACTTTGAATTTAATTGCCCTCTTTCTTATAATCATTATCTAGGGCATTTTATTTGTCACAGAAACATATCCAGAAACATATCCAGAAACATATCCAATGTGGCTTTAATTACAAATCGCATGACTACAAGTAGGTGCATGTACAATGTACAAGTATACATTGTAGGTAGGTGTATCTGTAGTATACATGTATTACATGTAGTTTGGATGTCAAACACCCCCCCCCCCCCCCCCCCCCCCCCCGAACATTTTTAGATTCTTTGGTTTTTCCAGGTAAAATAATTTTGTTAAATCTCTTGGGCCTGACAGCACCCATCCGGAAATTTGTGACCCGCTCCACAAAAAGGGGTATTATGTCGCACTATGTGAAAACAAACAAAGAGCTGTTCTATGTAAAGCGGGTGAAAAAATGTTCACATAAGTGATTTTTTTGTTTTTGGTTTGTTGCCTTCCGTTACATCTATATTTTCATGATTTACTTTCAGAAACATTAATCTTGATGAATAAAGATGAAAAAATAAATGTTGAGAAAAATTACTTCTATCTTATTTCTTTGCACTTTTTGTGTTTAAAGGCCTGTATCTCTAATCGCACTTCTGTTAAATTGGAAAATAGGAGTATACAAATGTCAAGATATCTCGAGAACACAAAATGCAACAGGGGTCAAACCTACACCAAATTAAAGCTTTGGATGTGACAAATCCAACTATGTATATAACTCATTTTTCAAATTTTGCGACATAATACTCCTTTTTGCAGAGCCGGTCACATTTGTGTTTGTTTTGTTGGCTTTCAAACTTATGTTTTAAAATCTTTAGAGCCCCTTTTCTTCATTTTCTTTTACCTTTTTACGTGTAGATACAATGTACTAAATTAGAATCTGTTGAGCCACCCCCCCCCCCCCCCCAAAAAAATAGAAATAATAAAACGTGGATGTGCCCTTGCATACAGTGAGCGCTTGCAAAAGTCAGCATTTTTCCTTTAATATCAGGCACAACCTTTAAAAACCCAATCTACGAAATGAGCAGCACCCAGAGGCACAGGCAGACTCGCCCCCATTCTCGTGTTGCATGTGTTCTGCCACTAGGGGTTTGTAAGAGCAACATTAATAATGCGAGGGAGTCGATACTTCCTCGTTGGATATAGGAGAACACTCAAGTACAGTGGTTCCTAACGGCAACATTGATGATGCGTTCCCGACTTGTCCTGCTCTTTAATGGATGATTTTTATTGAATGCAGACAGTCACGGGAATGTTTGCCGTTGCCGTAGCACAAACCCTTGGGAATTCTCCAGTAAGTTGTGATAGTTAAAAAGCCCCTACTTGTTGGCATTTTGTTGCTCTGGGGACTGTCGTTATGTTTCTTTTTTTGCCTGTCATTATGCAAGATCAATTAAATGTTAAGAAGCTAAGTGGTTTGCCAATCAATTACACGTACATGTACAAATACACACCCAATTAGTCTAAAAGCTCTACACATTATCGTCATACATTGACTGATGTGTTGCGTACAGTCAATGCATTAGTTTTTAGAAAGTTCATACTACATACAATACATTTGACATGACTCTTGTACGCTAGCACTGTAATCTCGTATAAAACGTCTTCCACTTTCCGTTTTGTGTGTGTTTTTTTCGTTGCGTCAGTTTGAGTAATTAATAGCAGTGAAAATGCCAGTTTGGGTGAGAAAAAAAATTACTAAATTTTTTTTACAACAAATTGGTAGTAAGAGAAGGAAGCCTAATGACTACAAAAACTAAACATTAATTATTGGCAAGTTAAAGAAGAAATTGCTAAGAATAAGCCAAAAAAAACTTTAATTGTACAAGTTGAAGAATTCAACTGTGGAGCAGGTAAACATTAATTCTGTAGAACAAGCCGAAGAATGAAACTTTAAACGGGCCTGTTTATGAAACTGTAAAATAGGCAAAAGAGGTGCATTAGGACTATTCAAAGAGATCAGCCCTAAACACCCCTCCCCCCCCCCCTCAAAAAAATGGCTGTTGAACAAGCCAAAGAATTTATCTGTAGAACAAACCAAATGATTAAGTTTAACCCCTTGGGCACGGTATTTTACAGGAGACGTCGGGGTGTTGCAGCGGTTCTGGCAGCCAAATCGAACCGCTACAATGTGTTCGTGCAGTCAAGCATGACATACACAATATTCCAACAATGGATTGAAACTGCACAAACAACGGCCAATGGCGTCATCCGGCCTGGTGGCACTGGTTCTTTTTGCACCTATATGGCGTCATCCGTACGCAAGTGGTTAAGAAACATTTTATGAATTCAAGTTCAATTGTAGAATAAGCTGTAGAATGAAAATGTAGAACAAGCCACAGAACTAAACACACATAGGAGCCAAATGAAAAGCAAAGAACATTCTGAAGGATGAAGAGGCTTTTAAAAGAATTTAACTGCAGAACAAGCAACTCAGACTTGCACAGTAATACAAGCTGAAGAATGAAAGTACCAAAGTGTAGCTACGATCTGAATCATAGATCAGAAATAGGACTGAAGCCAAATTTATTTTTCTGCTAATAGGAAGGGAGTGAATTATACACACAACTTCAACACAGCAATGTCAATTTGGATTAAACTTGACAACCAATTAAGACACTTGACGATTGGGTTTTCTGTCATCCACTATTTCAAGAGACTGCAAATCGGATGTTTTTTGCTGGACACGAATCATTTAATGAATTGCTCTCACTATTTGTGAAACCCACCCCAATCATTATGATGCATTCAATGAATCTCAAACACTTGACCCTTTTGAAGCCTCTGCTTGACTGCCTCAGTAATTGCTCTAACGGCTGCAAGGCTCATTTGCAATTTAGAGGACATTTTCAAATCTCAATGGAGATTCGAACTGCGGTGCGCAATCAGGACCTCTAGTACAGTGCACGTCAACAGTGCATACATGTACGTGTGTATCGTATATGCGGTTGATATTGTTGTGCAAATTCTGGGTTTTTTTTCTCTTTCTATTCTGAGTGTAAAGATTGGGCCATCACAACTTTTATTCCCATTCTAAATGACTTTATGTAAAAATGCACATAAAGAACACTGTAAACAAATCTTAGTTTTAATTCGCCACTTTTATTTCAACTTGTGCTTGCGGGATGAATGATTTACATGCAGAGGAAAGCAAAATGCCAATCAGAGTTCACAGTTTGCCAATCCAAATTCACAGTTTGCTAAATCAAAATGGAAAGTTTGCGAATCAAAGTCCTTATAAAGTACACAAATATTTGTGCACAAAAATTGCCCTTCTCAAAACGATAGAACAGAACCATTCCCTGATGTTTTCACAGCTGGTGAGTGCGTGGGCCACGCCATGCTGTCTCGTTGACTCTCATGCATGTATGTACAGTGTAGCCATGTACATGTACACAGAAAGAACTGCATTTTCTCTTCATCAAGTTAACCCCTTGCGTACGGATGACGCCATATGGCGTAAACAAAAGTGGCACCAGGCCGGATGACGCCATTTGCCGCCGTTTCAATCCATTGTTGGATGATTGTTTATGTTACGCTTAACTGCACACACACATTGTAGCGGTTCGCTTGGCTGCCAGAACCGCCGTGACACCCCGACGTCTCCCGTAAAACTGTACTCAAGTGGTTAATGACTGTACGAACATGTAGAGTGTACATAACATGGTCTTACATGCACCTCCCACAGTATACCTATTTAATATCCCCAAGTAATCATCTATTGAGTGTTAACCAGTCAGCATGAACAGATAAGCCTAGACACCGGATAACAGTCTCTATATTAAGCACTACATTCAATCCAAGCGACTCCGTCATCGAGTCTTCTGACTTGAAGTCGAGCACTAGCTGGCCTGTGAAATTTTGAGATTCTAAGGATGGAATATCAAGCCCTTGGAACTCAACAAATAAATACACAACACTGCAAGTGCAAACAGCAGCCAACATGCCTCTGCTAACAGGCCACGCATTTTTTCATCAAGTTAAAACAAAGATCTTCCCCATCGCTAATAAATAGCTTGCTGTCGACAAATATCTGTGGCCATCAGTTTCTCGATGGTATGCATACCTGCATCAGCAGCAATAAACATGCTCATTACTGTGTCACTGCTAAATCTTCTTGGCATATACATTGTACGTTACATTCGTACCAACAATGTCAATTCAAAACGTTCATTATGAGTGTCCTGGAAATAAGCAACCGAATGACTCACTTTAGAATGGTTGTGGAAGGGAACATTTTTCGCTGAATTGCAGCGATCGCTCAAGACGTTTCCTTGTCAACGAGAAAAATGACCCAGATCCCAGAGTGCAAACTATTCAAGTAGTCAGGCACGTAAGGCTGAGCCGAGCCCACCGTTAATAGCCAACGAGGACAGCGGAAGGAGACACCTAAATCAATAGCCCCTAGTTTCTTGCCAGAAATCAGGAATTCTTACGAACGTTTGGAGCCTGCCGTTTACAAAAAAAGACTCGGTTTCCAAGTTGTCCGTTCACTGGGACGCATCCCACAAAATTTGAATCGAATTGCTTTTGGATATTTTTGGCATAATTTACAGGATTTGACCCAATTTAAAGAATAAGCTTTAAATAATCTGTGTTAAGGGCAGAAGAAACTGGGTGTAATATAGACTACCAAATATTTAATCATTATCATATGCCTTTCCCGCAATATGGTGGGCGTATTGTTATTGCTATGACAATTCTCCCTTGGTTGTTTCCGCTATGTATATTGGAAGGGTCTCCCAGGTTGAAATGGGGCGACTCCATTTGACCTTTTAACCCCTTGAGTACGGTATTTTACGGGAGACGTCGGGGTGCCACGGCGGCTCGACTGGCAGCCAAGCGAACCCCTACAATGTGTTTGTGCAGTCAATCCTAACCTATACACAATAATCCAACAATGGATTGAAACTGCACAAACAGCGGCCAATGGCGTCATCCGGCCTGGTGGCACTGTTTAATCCAACAATGGATTGAAACTGCACAAACGGCGGCCAATTACGTCATCCGGCCTGGTAGCACTGGCTTTTTTGCGCATATTTGCGTCATCCGTACGCAAGGGGTTAATAGCTTTGAGGTTCACTGTTGCTTTTTACGATGGAATCGAAGTGTCTACTTGCACAGTCATATTGACATCAAACAACCCTACTACATTTTGTACATCTTGTACAATATCTGTACAACCTGCAGTTTGTACGGTAAATACTATACCTATCTGTAGTTATCTGATCATAAAACAATGTATACCTTCTTTCTGCACACTTATACTGGTAGGTCAGTGAATTAATGTTCATTATCCAAATAATGCAACTTCTGTAAATGTGTCCAGCATCAACTGTTCCAGTATAATGCTGGTAAGTCTGTGAATTAAAAAAGAAGTTATTTTTCCTGGTGGGCATACTGCGTTTGCCTTTTTGTGTCGCCTAAACGAATGCTTTTTGGGGGCACTTACCAATCATATGGGCTGAACATTTGAAAAGTTGAAGTTCAATTGGAACCAAATGTGGGTTATGGGAACCTTCATTTGTTAATGAGGTCAAAGGTCTCATACCAAGGTCAAAGGTAATCTGAGGTCAAATTGTAAAATGGACTGAACGTGTAAAATTGGTCTCATTTGCAAAGTTGAAGTCCAATTGCAATCAAACTTGAGCCTTAGGTGCAACATGCAAACATTTATATGATGTTGATGTTACAGGTCACATAAAGGTCATTGGAGGTCAAGTGGTAAAATAGGCTTAAAATGTTAAATTGCTCTCATTTGAAAAGTTGCAAATGCGATGCAGTGACCAAAAAGAAAGCGCGACGTGTGATCCACGGATCACCTTGTTTTTTCGGGAAGTCCCCCAATACAAGGCTAAAATTAACTCTGGTTAAAGGGCTACAACAGAGGTGGTGGGGTTGGCCACATTTCAGGTTACCAGCCCTACCATCCTTACGGTTTTCCTGGATCCAGATCTACATGTAAATGGAGGATAAATCTACAATAAATATCAAAGAAATTATCCCAATTTTCAGACCCGTATGTTCTCATTTCTCAACATCTCTATAGATGTACATGTACAAATGTATGCACAAAACAGACACTAGGTTATTCTCTAGCCCAGTATAGGATTGGTGCAGCACCAGTTGGGGAGACACTGGTGATGCATGTGTGCCGTGTCGTAATTACATGTACAATAAGCTTGATTCATTATGTATTTACTACCTCCCCATCCCAGTGCCGCATCCAGCATGTCCTCTAGTGTATGTGTGTGTGTTTGTTCTGCCCTGACCATTCCATCTTGAAGTGTGACCCCCCATATACAATGTGACACCCTCCTTGCCTTACGTTCACCTTGTGGGGGTTTTTAACGGGATAGTCTGCATGCATGGGCACATGTGGCTCGCAACCTCTTTAGTTGTTGCACGCTTGTCTGTAATTAATACTGCGTTAGAGTGCCTTGTTTTATGTACAGTATGTAGATGTGCTGTGTGTTGTGTCATCTCCTTTTGTGAGTAACTGAATTCCTCATTGATAAAGGAGACGGGTTTGACCCAAGGATAAACGTCATCATCATGACCTCATCGTTTTCATTGCCGTGGATATGTACGGCTGCACATTCATTCGGTGATTAGTGGGGAGCCCGCTGTGCAGGACACTTTACTGGTGAGTTATCCTGTGGTCATCAGCCGGTCGTTGATCTGCCCCAGGGATTATATTTGTTGCAGTTGATCAGCCGCATCATGTTTGCCAAGAGTTGTGATTGTCATGAACAGATAATCGTATTGGAATCAACGTGCGTGCTACAGTCAGGTTTTTTTTTTGGAAATTAGCCTACTGATACATGTAGTTGGGGTAGCAGATAACGCTTTTTGCAGTATTGACACTGGTCTGATTGGGTTTTATCGAAGAGTGTGTCAGGAAATAAAATCTCCAATCAACGGAGGATATTATTGATGGATACATTTGTAAAGTGATTACATGAGGATGCTACTACGGAGATTGATGCATTAATTGAATGTCCAGATGGCACAAACCTGTCCTGGACAGAGTGTGCTGGATATGGACGTGCCTGTCTTAGTGCGGATGGCCACATTGCCCCGAGCTTCACAGCGTAGGAAAATTCCAGGCCGTCCAGTTCGGACACTTGCTAGCTCAGACCCGTGCATCCAGACTTCAACGTGGGGCCAGGAAGCGACTCGAGCCCCTGTGCTCATAGAGAGAACGAACGGTCAGGATCCTGTAGGTAGTGTGGACCTGGGAATGAGACATCTCAGTCCCAGGGGGTGTGCTGGTGTCACTCCCCCCACGGCCAGCACCGAAGGACAGATCCTAGAGGTGCAGCAGCACCTCATGTATCTGGAGGAGAAACTTCATGAACTCCAGAAGCTGTCGGAGAACAGAGAAGGGACAGCTCATAATGAGGGACGAAGCAAGGATAACCAACCCTCCTCCAACTACTACTGTATCACTCAGGGTGTTGATTCCAATCCAGGTACCTCCAAGAGCAACTCTCCAGAAAACGAAGACATTATGCATGGAATTATAATCGGGAAAGAGAACGGAGTCCACTCCGGTAGCAATGGACAGAAGAGAAAAGTCTCACAAGGGGTGTGCACAGTGAAAGCCATCCCGCCGATGGTGAGAATCGATTCTCTGGATGCTCCGAACAACGTCTCGACTGTCCTGATAGGAGACCGATACCAGCCCTTTGGGGCTTCCAACTATGCATTCCAAAACAGGATGGACTCATCCAGTTTGGGGACGGTGTCATCCCTGTCCCTGTCGCCCTCTCCAAGGGTACGACTCAGGGGTTTGGACCACATAGACACGGCCAACTCCATATCGGCTTCTACCTCTTCCAATCCATCCCCGCTCTCCCAAGATGAACATACCCCCATCCGACCAGTCGGGTTCAGCCATGGCATCTCCATTTTCAGCCCGGACGGGGGAAGCATGTTGGTGGGGGAAGACATCTGGGAGTTTGATGGCTGCGACGAGAATGCACATTCCACCACCACACCAACCCCATCAGGCGTGGAATCGCTGAGCTCCGCTGCTACCCCAAATCAGCCAACTGTGGGTTCCAACTCCCCGTTCCAGAGACCAACGGGAATGAACAGTCTGAACGTCGATACTTGGAGCTTGGACATCAGTAGCGGTGTACCTCCAAGCCCCGCTCTCTCCAACATAACCGACGGCTACCAAGCTGATGACCAGATTCCAGCCCTGGAGGTCCAGGAACATCACCTGAAGCGACTGAACTCCCAGTCGCAAGCAACTGGGACCTCATCGCCTAGGTCTCTTAAAGAAACCTTCTCCTTCACGTCATCCATCATTTCCAAGGCAAAGGCATGCATCACTGGCCGTGCACAGAGGAAAGGTAGAGTTAACAAATGTTTTGCTGCTTTTAAAGTTTTCAATACCACACATGCGTAAGTGTTACAGTTTTTATATTGACATTTTGATTGATAAGACGTGCAAACTTCTTTCAGAGTAGAAGTTTGTCTGGCTACATTTGTCTTGTTTTTTTTATAGTCAATGCTGAAAAAGTTAGTCTGCCGGAAACATGGCCAAAGTGACCAGTTTAATTCTCGTGCATACAATGTACAAGGTCAAATTGTTTGGCTCTGCTAATCATGGAATTTTGTGCTTTCTGTGAGCACTGTGCTTACTGCACCAGCGGGGACATTTTCCAATAACCCTGTAAGCACGGAATCCTTGGTTATGGGATTACTACGGGCACAAGCAAAAATTACTAGCTACATGTAACCCGTGAATATGCTGACAGTTAACCTAGAATTTTCTGCGGTAATCATGGTAAGCAGAGCCATTAATTTGGTCCTGTTTGTGTCAGGTTTGATTTGTCATGTTTTGATGGTGAAGACAGTAACAGTTGCACTGCCAGAAACTAGCCATTAACCCTAACCCCCTAGGCATTTGTACTAGGAGGCTTCCTCAACCTGTCAAAATCCAACACTCTGCAGTGTACCTATGGCACATTCTTTAGACTTTAGACAAATTGGGGCATCATACAATGTAGTTCCATGTAAAGTAATGGTGCCAAGGCGCTACAGTACTGAACCCATCAAAACTTGACAAAACCTGCTGTTGGAGTTTGCAAGGCTTGGGGTAGTTAGGGTTAAAGTAACCGGTCACATAGTTAGTTCTGTGGGAGTTCATTCCTGTACCTGTACATGTATTTACTTGGATGCTTGATTGTCCATGGATTGCTTGCAGAGTCAAATGAACCATTCAAGCATTGGCTTCTGTCAGTGTGCAGTCTATCAATCTGTCAATTTCTACACCACACCACACCACAGTCTTTCATTCCCTCAAGAAAGAAATTACAGGTCAACTATTTTTTATTTTTTTTCCATATTAATTGTATATCTTTGTGCTTTTGTCCTTGGGCTCAGCTTATTTTGTTTTTACTCAGAAAAATAAACAAACTTTTTATCAACAGAACTACAAAATGTACGTGTAATTAGAAGTAACAAGAACATTGTAGTTTACGATTGATGTAACTTTCAGGCACTGTCCCATATTAGGCCCAACAAAATAGTTCTGCTTTTGGTTACCCTACCTACCCTATTTTAATGGCCCCAACCCTAAGTTTTTTTGCGGGAAAAAGTAAAACAACACACATAAATCCTGTAAATATTACCTTTAAACCTCGACTACAACGTAGACACCTACAATATACATTTGTATGTATGCTTAGCACAAAAAAATGCCCCCCCCCCCCCCCAAAAAAAATATTTTTACCAGTCAGGATAAAGATGCAATGAGAAAACCTGAGCCTTGGAGAAAACGTAAGCCTTGAACACACACAGACATACCATAAATCCAGACTTTTTTTAAACAAAAAAAGGAAACAAAGATACAAGAGGTAGGAATTAAGATTCCTCTTGAAGCAGGAAAGATCGTAAGATGAAGGGAAACATGCACCAGGCAAAGAATACATGTACCATAGAGATACAAAACAAGGGAAAAGCTATTCCCATAGCTTTTTATTCTACATATATGTACATGTACATTGTACATCTATTTACAGCTAGTGTGTTGGTGGAAACAGGCGGAAAGCCGAGTTTCACGCTCAAACACCCTACACATGTGAGTGGAGGAACCAAGCTGGACAACCCAGTGGAACATTTACCATGAAAATATCTGTAGAACAGACTAAGAGTAGCAACAGATCTCCGGTGAGAGAGTGTTTGTAAGGATGAGCCCAACTCTTCTCCAACCAAATTAATAATGCACTTCTAATAATAGAGATAAATGACAAGCAGAGGGTTAAAATTCAGTCCAGAATTTGACCATTAATCATCTGGCTTTAATACATTATCCCTTCGCCAAAACACTACTGATATGGATTTAGCTGCCACAGTGATTGTGCAAAGTGCAATAGTTTTTTGTTTGCATTTTGTCAACGCTTTTGTACCTGTGGGGTATGATGAACAAACATTTGTACATGTACATTGTATGTACAGTGTACATGTGTGTTTGTAAATACCGGCAATCGTGGACTAGGGACAAAAGGGTTAGGGCGTAGACAAAGGGTCCACGATTGACCAAACGTACACGATTGAAAATACAGGATTTCTGCTGTTTTTGAGTTTCACCTGAAAAGCAATTTGTGTTTTTTTACTTGTGAATGAATGTTGAATTTTTGCAGCCTAACAATAATTTGGGTGTACATGTGTACACAATCTTTGTGTGCATTAGATACGCCAAAGCATCCAAAAAGAACACAGAATACGTAAGTGACATTTCAGCCCAAGTGACATTTCAGCATACATATCAAGGCCCCGTAAAATACCAAGAGGATTTTTTGATATGCAATTTGTTGATGATCAAATTTTCCCCCGAGTGATTCCCGCAGCCTCAGTCAGACTACCGTCTGCGAAAAACTAATCTAATATCAAGGAGCCCTTAATAGATAGGAGATTTTAGCCCAGGGAAAATTTTCTTTTTAAGTTTTGGAAATCTAAATTCTTCCATATGGTAGTATAAGTATACATGTGTGTATTGTTTACATACATGTATCTTACGTTACTTTAGGACGTAGGCCTACACATACTGTGGCAATAGTTCCTACATAACAAATACAGTAAAGCCAATGGCCATCATGTGTACAATGTGGCCAGATGAATTTGTGTTATCAAAGAATCATGAATCTTTTCACTCTATCTTCTGTTTTCCGTTGTCGGTTTTAATGTCTTATGACTGGTTCTGTTTTTACTGCTTTGTTAGTAGTGCCTTGAGTGCCGTCTTACACATGGGTCATTCCATAAATTTGGGGTCCAAAAAAGTGTGACACTTTTTTGGTGTCCCTGGTACACCTGACCTGTGTAATTTCCCATCAAGTATCATTAAAATTCACTTCACACTATTTTTAACTTGTTTGACAGTTACAGTACTTTGCTTCACACAATCACTCTTGGAGATAGAAGGCATTAAAGAATGTGTCCTGAATTGCAAAATCATATACATGTATATGTCACTAACAGGGACGCCAAATTTATGGAATGACCATATGTATGTATGTACATGTAGGTTGATGTAAGATTTATAAATTACATATGTATTTTTTATGGTTATTTTTATCTTTTTATTCAAAGCAATTTTTAAAATCAAACAAACTTCAAGGGAAACTGACTACATATGTAGGTAGTTTTGATCAAGTTGACAAAGAAAAGTGGCAGGAGAGACATCACAGGATTTTCAGATAAAACTTTATGATTGGAGTTGATGGATACATGTACATGTAGTCCATTGACTTTGATATAGTTTATGATATAGCTTTGGTAATGATCAGAAACCAAAAAGATTAGTTTTAGTCTGACAGCTGACTGTTTACAAAGATGGTACCAGTGCTCATTTTCCTGATAAATATTTCCATCTGAAATGCTGTCATCTTTGAAGACCTCCAGAAATGCTGTGGCTTGTTTCGATTTTAACGATCAAAATAAACCCATCTGAACTTGCTCAAAATTACCGTTAAAACAGAGTTTTGTTGTTTCATGTATGAACGCTCAGTCGTACTTCCCCAATACGTGCGAGGACAATGCTTTGTGTTTCCTATTGTTCCTTTAATATAACCCAACCCCATAGAATAAGCACGTACTTCTACGTGCGAGGACCGATTTCAACAAAAGACTTGACGTGCGAGGACTGAAAGGTTTCTTTGTATTTCCTTTCTCCTCTTGTCCTCGGAGATATATACAGTGCACGTACACTGCCTGCAACTACATCGTGTACATGTATGTTGTAAGCTCTGTCAATGCTTTACCTTTAACCCCTTGCGTACGGATGACGCCATATAGCGCCAAAAAACCAGTGCCACCAGGCCGGATGACGCCATTGGCCGCCGTTTGTGCAGTTTCAATCCATTGTTGGATTATTGTGTATGTCATGCTTGACTGCACAAACACATTGTAGCGGTTCGATTTGGCTGCCAGAACCGCTGCAACACCCTGACATCTCCCGTAAAATACCGTGTTCAAGGGGTTAAGATTTAAAAATGTAATTTTTTCCTGTTTACTATAATTTTGGAAAATGTAATATCTAGTGAGAAGCTGAAACACAGAACACACAGTGGTTGAAAGCACCGATTTTGGGGGGTTAAATTATAAAATGGGCAGTAGAGATTATCGCAAAAATTCCACATTTTTTTTTTGCGGGTGGGAGGAGGCAGTGAAAACTTAGAGGACTAGAAAGCATTTTCCTACTCTCCAACACTCTTTCCTACTCTCCAACCCTCTTTTTTTCTCAGTGTTATTTTAGAACACAGTAAATTCACTTTGGCCTTGCTACAAGATTCCGTCATGGCCGAGATTGCTCTTGAAGGATCAAGGCACAAATTAATCTTGATCCCTCAGACCTGCCTTGGCTGCTTGGGTACTCACGGATTCAGGAGCATGTGTCCAGAATTTAATATTCAGTGCTGCTTGTCACTGGTTACTAATGAGGTATTCAGATGGACTTCATCTTCTAGACTATAATTATTTTGCCGGCTTTTTACTTCAGAAATATTAAGGGCCAGTTACAAAATTCTAGGAACTTATTTAAAGGCTAGATGTGCAAGAGAAGCATTTAGCAATGTGAAATAATTGTCAATGTCAACTATTAGTAAGCAGTTTGTATCAAAAGCTGTTTGTATCAAAGCCATTTGTATCAACTAAGCCATTTGGTATCAACTAAGCCATTTGGTATCAACTAAGCCATTTGGTATCAACTAAGCCATTTGGTATCAACTAAGCCATTTGGTATCGACTATTATTTAAAGCTACAAATGTATTTTGTATCAACTAAGCCATATGTTTTAACTAAAGCTGTTTGTGTCAGCTACAGTAAGCCATTTGTATCAAGCTTTTTCTTTCAAGTAAGCCGTTTTTAGTATCAATAAGAGTCATCAATTACATTGTACCATGGGTGAAGCTATAGAGAAGCAGGGGGTATGGACAGACCCCCCCCCCCCCCCCCCCCCCCAAAATGCTTGCGATCAAAACATCCATAGACTGTGCACAATATATGTCACCATGTCTTCCCTCATATTTGCTAATATGCAAATGTTCATCATTTCAGTAAAATAATAGGGGAAAAAGATTGTAAAATACACATGTAACCTTCAGGTGTTTATGAAACAAATCATGTCCTTGTATTCCTGTCCAAACATTGTACATTCATTAGATAGAGATATCAGCTGTGATTTTGCGACATGAATCATATGGCGAAATCTCCCAGGATTTTCCCTCGATCCTACCCCATGGCAAATTCTCACTCTATCAACACATGTTTATAGGCAAGTGTTAAAGTCATTAGTTTTTGTAGATTCCCAGTAGGGGCGATTTGCAACGGTGTGCCACCAACGGTTTATAACGGACAGGTCATTGTGCATATTGCACATATGAAACAGTCGACACATCCAGATTTTGTTGAGTTTTCAAACGCACACTGCGTACAGTGGCGTCTGCATTACATGTACATTGTACCAGGGTTGAGATTTCTCCGGATTTTACCTCTTTTCAGGATTTATGGCGAGACATCTTCTAGATTTCCAGAAGATTTTGAGGTCCTCCAATTGTTTTTATTATTCCAAAATTACCTCTGCAACCTGAAACAGTCTTGTAATTCTAGTGACCCTATTTTTTTTTGCAATTTTTGAACCGTATCTTTTTGGTAGAAAATGCCATTTTCTTGTGCATTTTTCAGCAACGCCATACAAACTAAATGCCTCCGAATGTTTTGTGGATTTTTTGTTTTTCTCAAATCTCACCCCTGTATTACAAACTCTTTTTTTTCTTCTTCTAATTTTGGAGTAAGGCATACCCACTCGACCATGACAGATAGTAAAAATACAGATAGAGGCCTACAATTTGTTCCCATAGGACAGTTCAAGTCACCCCCTTCCATTGTCTCTCTCAAGTTGATTATGCAGCATATGAACCATTTCTCATGTGTAGGGGTTGGAGATGGGGCAAAGAGTCTAGACGGGGTCAGTGTTATAACACTTCTGGAGACCAGGGGCATGCTGGGATGGCACTTGTCCTGTCTCCGCTGGGGAGTACTCCAGCGCCTTCAATTGGATTGCCTGAACAGGTGCAAGAACGATATTAGTGACGATATTAGACGGCAGAGCTAGATTATTCATGCTAGTGGCTGCTTGGGTTAAAATTTGAAAATAGGCTGCTTGAAGTAAAAGAAGATGAAGAGATGCTTTGGTTTTAATCTAACTGCTCACATTGCTCATCATTGTACAATATAAGGGGCATAGAACACGGCACTCTATGGTGTGATGTTTTATCCAGCAAAATTCATTGAGCAAGTTCAGATATTCGAAGACTTACTGTATATCAACTCATTGACTTCTCGCCTGCCACATTTGGTTGATAGAGGGCTGTCCAAAGTGGGCACACTTTCATTAGGTTGTTAGTGTGTGGTAAAGGAATGCTTAAACAAGTACAGGCTTAACGAGTACATAATTTGTTTCCACTTTATATTTAAAGCCTCAGTAGTGTTTGTCTTGTAATGGCCTCATTACAAAAAGGTCTCAAAAACCACTGTACATTGTACATGTACATCTACTTTACTGATTATCTGCTCATTTACATCACATCTGCACTACATTGCAGCCAGACGAATATGATCAGTGGCCATGTTCGCAGTATTACAAGGTTACCCGATCAGCGCCCCTCCCATCCACTGCCCCCATCAAACCAATTAAGTCTAGCATCTTCCCAGAGCCCAAACCCAACCTTGTTTTGCTTTTCCCCCTTGAATAAACTAGGTCAAGTTGCTATGTAGGCTTTAGACTCTTGGAAGAGTGCACGTGAGAATGATGGATGACGGAGTCAGCTGTGAGTTAAATGAATCTCATCTTTGGCTTGTTGTCTGAGACTGGAGCGGGCAGTGAAGGAAAGGGATGGCTCCAAAATGAAGCCACAGATGTTTGTCGGGCTCTTTTAAAACTAAGTTTTGACTTCTCCAACAGGTGATATTTCATTGCAGTCAACATGGAAACAAGCTTTCCCTTGTAATGAACTGCAAACATTCCGAGTTCTTAACCCCTTGCGTACGGATGACGCCATATGGTGCAAAAAAAAAGGTGCAACAGTGCCGGATGACGCCATTGGCCGCTGTTTGTGCAGTTTCAATTCATTGTTGGATTAATGTCATGCTTGACTGCACAAACACATTGTAGCGGTTCGATTTGGCTGCCAGAACTGCTGCAACACCCCGACGTTTCCCGTAAAATACCGTGCTCAAGGGGTTAAGGGCTGTTTTTTTACTATGTTTTGGATACGCTTTCCTAGCCAGACATGCAGTTCAAGTTCCTTAAAACCCTAACCCTCCAGGGCATGTTTGCTAGAACCCTGCCAGACGCATCAGATTGCATACTTTGTCACATTGACTTGTGTGGAGAGTCCAGCAAAGTGGAGCTGTCAGCACAGATGCACTGTGCTGCGTCTGGCAGGGTTAAGGTTAATGTATCCTTGACTATGTGAAATTCAAATCTATCCAACAGTAGGCAGTTTTTGTAGGACATTGTTAATCTGAGAGTGAACACATTTGTTGGTTTGTGTTGGACCCAGCAGGCTTCACAATTTGCTTTTGTTGGATTCTCATGGATTCAGTTGGGTACCTAGTAGATTTTGGAACTCTCTGCAGGAGTCGACTCTACTCGACTCCAACATTGGAGAAGGAATTGCGATTCCATTTTTTGAGGAGCCGAAATTGCGATTCCATTTTTTGAGGAGCCGAAATTGCGATTCCATTTTTTGAGGAGCCGAAATTGCGATTTCATTTTTTGAGGAGCCGAAAATTGCGATTCCATTTTTTGAGGAGCCGACTCCTTGAAGTAGCCAATTTCTGCCTCCTTGGACTAGATTCCTGGTACTTTGGAAACTTGCTGACTCAAAAAAAGGATATTGCCGATGCCATGAAAAGACTGCATGGGGCACTTCACAAAGCCAGCTGTTTCATCCGTGAAATCAATCATGACGCTGGGCAGATTCAAAGGATGTACTGCTGATGCCCGTTTTGTGCATTGATGTATGGAGTGTATTCCGAATAGCATCCTGATTCCTCGTAGTCGACTTAAAAAATAGTGGAGTCATCCCAAGCTTAGTGCCTAGAAAAACCCAATTACATCATTTTTTTAAATGCATGTTCCCCCCAAACAAGGCTAAAAGCCACTTGAAGTATGGAGCTACAAAAAGAAAAAGAATCAAAGATACAAGAGGTAGGAATTAAGATTCTTCTTAAAGCAGGAGAGATCGTAAGATGAAGGGAAACATGCACCAGGCAAAGAATTCCATAGAGATACAGAACGAGGGGAAAAGCTATTGGAATAGCTTTTTATTAGATACAGCTAGAGTATGTTTGTGGGAACACTGATTTCATATTGATGAAATACTTGTAAATGTCTGTACATGTACAAAGCTTGTGAGAGACCTTAAAAATTGATGGAGCTTGAAATATATTCAGTGTTTAAAGGATGACAGCAATCTTTCTGACTGAACCAAGGCAGGGAACTAATCTTTAGCCAGAGCATCCCAATGTCTAGGCCCAGCTAATGCGATTTCACACTGCTCTGAATCATCTCTGGGCAAAGAGTATGACACAAAATAGGTTTTCACACGTGTACTCTTATAAAAATTACGAGATGTCTGAGTCCTGCTTTACAAATTGGATTAATCCATCCACGCACACATGTACTGGATTCCAGACCTTGTCCTTGGAAGAGATTTGGATTAAGGTGAAAATTGAGATTCAGAAATGGCAAGGGACTTTGCGTGTTGTGGCGCTAAACCTAGAATTTCTGCAAATTAAGAGGACATACAAGACATAAAAATGAAGAAAATTAAGGGGGTTGGAGGAGGGTTAACCTACAATACACAGTCAAAAGGGAACATGACCTCTAGAGATATTCAGAATTGGCAATCAATTTCAAATGTGGTTGGACATGTGTACTGTATATTTTATTATTTATTTAAAAATAAACAAACAAAAGCATCCCAAAAGATTGGCCGACAATTTTCCATTTCATTTTTAACATCTGTATTCAGTTGAAGAAATTGGACAACATCTGGTCCACTCTGGTCTGTGCAGTTACTTTCAAAATTGAATCAGGGCCGTAACAACATGTATGCATATTGATAATGGTAATAGAGATAATCAATTTTCTGCATTTGGTTGATGGATCATTCCACCAGGTTGGGACACAGTGTGTTATATGACCATATCATTAAAACCATCTTTACACTTAATTCAGTTATTTCATGTGACATCCGTCTTTGGGTGTGAGATTATTTGAGAAAGTTTCAATCATGTAAGTTATATTAAAAAAAAAATATGATAAAAAGTGTGGTTTTTTGTATGTAAAATAGACGTAACATGGACACCGTGTCCAACATTTAAATTTTTGTGGTTTTTCAACACTTTAATAAATAAATATGGGAAATTCATTACGTACAATAATTAAAAGACACACTATGCAAAAATGAAACACCTTTTTACGGCAGTCAGTGACCAAATATAGCAGAAATAGCAAGAATTTGAAGAATCGGTGCAGACGTAACATGGACACAATGATAGACCATGACCATACATATTTCTGCTGTTGTGCTGCATTTGGATATTGAATATCATAACAAATGTTTTTTGTGTTGCAGTTTGTGTTTTGTAATTAGTATACAGAGTGAGTTTGCATAATTATTTATATAAATGTTGAAAATGTTACAAAATGGAAATGTGCATTTTTATGTCACACCATGTTAGTACTAAATGTTACGTCCAGACTGCCTTAATTTTTTGTCATTAAATAAATAATTATGCAACTTACTATATGTACACTCAAAAGACACTCAATGCTACCAGAAAACACTTTTTGTTATGGTTGCCAGTGTCAAAAAACAACATGCATGTGTGGACGTAACAGTGGACACAGTGTCCATGTTACGTCCACTCTCACGTCTGTTCTTGCTGTCTCTGCTATATTTGTACACTGACTACCATAAAAAAAGTGTTCTTGTGTTGCATAGTATATCTTTTAATTAGTACACATTGTGAATTTCCCATATTTATATTTAAAGTGTTGAAAAAACACACAAATGGAAATATGGACGTGTCCTGTTACGTCAAACTGGTTATGTCAAACTGACACATTTTTTTAATAAAAATTTTGGTAAAATATATTTTACATGATTTAAAACTTTCTAAAATATTTCCCACCCAAAGACTGATGTTACATGAAATAACTGAATCAAATGTAATAGTACTTTTAAAGATATGGATAAATGTCACACACTGTGTCCCAACCTGGTGGAATATGAGAAACTAAGCATCAGTTTTCATTGGCGTGATGTTGCAGACCCTGATGAGTAATCCTGGGCTGTGCAATTAATCCTTGCTAGTATATAAATGTACAGCACATGGGGAGAAGATGGAGTAGGAACAGTGTCTGGCGCCCTCATTTGTCATCGGCCTGGGTTGTTCCAATTTGGAATCAACTGCCGTTGGGTCGGAAGATCAAAAATTCACTGCCGTAATAACTTCAGTCCCATGTGTCTGAGTATTTCGAATTTGCTGCCAGTTTTCTTGCAAATATTGTTGAATCTGGATGTCATATTTCCATTGTCCCTGTTGGTTTTGATAAAACTGTTAAGCTTGGGTGGTTTTCACATCATCAAAACTGAGAGAAACATATGACTTCGATTTGATTAAATTGGTCTGTTGACTCTAAACATTTTGTAGGCACTGCGATCTGCAGTTACTGTACCAGTGTGTTTGCATCACAGGAATGCATCGTAACAGTAGGGCTGTTGCGAATATTCAAATATTTGATCGGCAACCGAATATTTGAAAACATTTATTTTGCTAGTTTGAATATTTGGACAAAAATATACATGCACATGCAGATAGGACTCTGATGCTATTTTAAGAGAAAAGATACCGCGCTTATTAGCAGTGTCGACGGTAACTTGAGAGATTGGAGGTTTATTGTGCCCGTTCGTAAAACCCTTAATGACACTTATAAAATAATTACTGCAAAAACGAGTTTGGTTTTCTTGTTATTAGAATGTCATACATACCCGTAATGATCTTGATACAACAGGCGCATACAAAAAAATGTTGATCAGGCGGTTTATCGATCACCACACGTAAAAACACCGGCGTACTTTGCTTGCAACTTTTTACCAGCATGCAGTCGCATCTGACGCGTGAAAAACCTGATCAGTGAGTAAGGAATATTCGAATATTCAGTCCAACCCAGTTTTGAATAATCGAATACTAAATTATTCGAAAATAAACAGCCCAATGTAACATTACCCGATGTGTCAGAAAATAAAATTTGTCACAAAAATAAACATCAAAGCACAAGGGAAATTGTAGGGTAATTTGAATGAATTTTCAAAATGAAGAAAGAAAAGTGGCAGGAGCGGGATTTGAACCTGTGACCTCCGGAATAATATACCAGTGCTTATACCAACTGAGCTATCTTGCGCTATGTTAGCGGTCTCCAAAATTGTTCGGGGGGGGGGGGGGGGGGGGAATTAGTCAGAAGTCAGAAACCCGTAATGCTGTATAGCCAGGTACAATGTCCCAACTTTCCGATACAACCTGTAAAGTAACATTGTGGGGATCACTAAAAGAGATATAACTTCTTAAGTTATAATAATCATCGTCAAAGAAACCACAAGGGAAACCGACTAGGTAATTTGAATGAATTTTCTTTGTTCACTTTGAAAAAAATAAATAAAAAAGTCTCTGCAAAACATCAGTTCCAGTTTAAAACTGATTTCCTGTTCTTGTTCAAATTATCCAGTAGCATGGATACTAATATACATGTACATGTACATGTACCTCAAGAAATGTTCAATTTTAGATGTAGCCCATAGAGGCCGGTAACTTTTCTTCGTCTGTCTTAGATGTATCCACATTGTAGTGATGATTTTTGTAATTGGCAATACAACAGACTCCTCTGAGTAATCTTGTGCTTTGTACCTTTTGTCAAGTGGCTGTCATCCGTATAACTTACACCCCCACAAAACTGTCGGATGAAATTACGGAATCGTCTTGGGAACTAATGAGATGCCAAAAGGTGACTTCATCAGTGTAACGACGTGGGTGACATTTACACGTTTTCGTCCCCGCACGCTGAGTTTCCGTGAAGCATGGCTGATTGAAATGGCCAGAGGCCATGCCCAAAGACCCGAATCTGATTGGAGAATGGAGACAGAATGTGCAAGTTTCCTTTGACATTTGTATCAATGTGAATGCTTGGACAGAATTTGACACCCAATCAGTCAGCACCGTGCCTTCAAGATAACTATTGTCCCCTCTATAAGGAAAGAAAGATAGAGAGTTGGGGGTGTGAACAATTAGGAAATTGATGTTTATTTTCTTCAACTGTGAAGGAAAATTCCCGCCTTGCTTCAACACTTTCTGTAACTTTGTTTGTAGATTAGAAGAGAGATTTTTGTCCCTTCCCGACCAAGTGTATGAAGCACTGTATGCTCAGGCTTACTTGGACAGAGCTCGAACCCACGACCTCCTGCTGCTAGAGCAGACATCTTGACCACTTTTTGTGTAGAGTTTTCAAAGAAAATTGGCAACTAGTGCTGGGTTTGTTTCTAGGACCTCTAGATTCTGTACCAGCACTCTACAAAATGAGTTATACGCACCACATGCCCTTTGTTGACAATTTTCCAAGTTTGGTGTCATGGTTGGGGGGGGGGGGGGGGTGGGACACCAGTCAGAAGTCATCAACCCATAATGATGTATAGCCAGGGAACATGGTCTACAAATTTCGTCCTTTAAAGATTAAATGCATTTCGCTTTATTTTTTGGTGCTGAAAACAATCATGACCAAGTTAAAAACAATCGATTAGGTACAGTTTCCAAGTATAAAGTGTCACATTGTACGTACATGTATATTACAATATGAGTAACAGACATTGTACATACATGTAATGTTACAGTTTATACAACACCTGAATAAATCCCCGCCATCCGATTGGTGGAGAGTCGATCACGTGCATTGAATTATTCGACCCATCACACGACGCGAACCCGCCCCGCCCAATACGTTCTATCACATGGGTCTATCACATGGTGCGCGCGCATTGATAGAACCAAAAAACTTCAAAACTAGAGCCAATTGACAAATAAAAGCACTCGGTGACCTAAAATTAGTAAAAATTGACTGCTTTTATTCCCAAAGCAATTTGGCTCTAAGATTTACAGTGTAATTTCCCGCTGTACTACTGTGAAATGCAGTCATTGCAATCCATGCCCACTCTCGTTGCTGTTTTTGTTTATCAACCATGGCCCAGATATCAAGCTCTCATTTTACGTATGATAACATTTCACCGATCTCAGGGATTACTCTTTCCGCAGTCCCAGTATGGACATCATCAGCTTAAAATGCACTGATCTCCGTCGGACTTTGTTTGTTATGTAAATATACGTGTATAGGATTCAAAGACTATTACTGCAGTGGGAGACTTTTCAGACGTGTAGCGGCAGCAGCAGCAGACATACATGTACCTCAGAACTAAAACGGAATGATGTACAATGTATATCTGTTTAAAAACAAAAAACAGATGGGGGGGGGGGATTCCTCTCTTTTATTTTATGTGTTTTAAATTTATTTGCACGAGTAAAGGTCAGGTATTCCTGGAGTGTTGTCTATGTGCATCATTACATTTTTGTCAGCGTACGCAATGTACATTGTGTACCATGTGGTACCACGTGGTACCACCATGTCTAGTATACATAATGTTCCCGTATTGTATAACACTGAGAACAAATGTGGGAACAATGAAATGTTCCGACATGTACACATGTGGGTATCGCTAAACAATCGGTGTGTATGAGCTAATACATGTATGATGGGCTCTTGTGAAAAATCTTCGAAGAGGGTCTCCTACGGTAGTACATCCCATATACTTCAGTAGCTGGGGATGAATATATTTTGCAAGTAGTGCATGGTAGCCCATGACGAGGAAGGATTATAGACGATTAAATGATCTGACAGAGCTGAGTAGACAGATGAGCATTGATGAGTTGAGCCATCATACGCATGGCACTTGGAGCGGGACCACTCATGCGTAGGAAGTTTTTTTTTTTCACAGTCAGTGGCAACAAATTATCTGCCGCACCAGGGGAAATTCGTAAATGGGCGCCTGACACACAGGCCGACAACGGATCATTGTCACTAGAATTAAAGCCGGGAGCATCTGACTGCATTACTGAACCTAAACAACTCTTCTTCTTTTTTTGGAGTGGGGCTGATTTTTGTTGTTGTTCCCATCGGTCTGTAAAGTGTATGAAGTGATAGCGGGCATCAAGAGGGGAGTTCTATCTGTGAAGTTTGTTCACCAGTGGCTCTGAATGGATGGTTTCGTATTCTGATGCTGTCCTCTCTTCATGCATGAAAGCGGGAATTCTCATGAGCAAATACTGACAACTTCTGACACAAACTGACTGCCTCAGCAGAGTCCGACGTAGGCTTATTGCACACTGGTGTGGCGTTGTCAAGGAGTTGAGTCTTGGTGATCGAGTGTTGTTTGGCTGGAAGGGTTCGATTATGCAGAATAACGGTGAGTTATCTTGTCGTTGTCCTTACAGTTTGAGGTAATGTCACCTTTGGTTTTCGGTGGAGAGGGGGGTAGAGGGGGCTCGGAACAGGATGCGTATCATCTCGTCCGCACGTTGCTCATTGATGCTGATTGCCAATGCTCCATTAAGATGACGGATAATGCTTGCAGTCAATTCTTCCATGTGGCAAGTTGCCCATGTCAACATACATGTATTTTTAGCATGTTGTTATACATGCTGTTTGTGTACTTATAGTGCTAGCCTGTTGTATCAATAAAATCTATAGAAACTTTGTTGCAGATGTGGGCAGTTTAAAGGTAGCATAAAAAATTAGCTTTTGCTGTGATTTTCAGAATCGAATGGATTTGAGGGTTAGTGTTTTATAGCGGGCTAGCAAATACTGTAACACTGACCTGTTTAAAGTTTTGTGTGATGCTGGAAAAAAAAATTGCTCTAGTAGTCTGGGTCCCTGACCTATACTTTAGAAAAATCCAAACAAGTTATAGAGTCGGGGAATTATCAGATCCAGGGAACTACAGGTAGACTATTTCCAGCGATTGTTGGCCGACAATTGTTGGAAAACGATATACATTTCCACTTTTTTTGAAAATGACGGCACACCAGGTGCCATGATTTCACAGGATGCTTGAGACTGCTATTTACTTCCAGTCTAGTGAGGTATTTTTTTGTAATAATTCAGTTGTTTGCAAATGTTGTAGGATACATTTAAGAAGGTTTTGTTCTAAACTACAGTACATGTAATGTACATAACATGTACGTATGCACAGTAATTGTTTAAGATGTCATAGACGGTAGTACAAGGTGATCAAAATCTGAACTTTAAGAATTCTGGCACATTCATAACACATACAGGTACAGGTTCTGTATATACATGTACATGTACATGTATCTCCGAGGACAAGAGGAGAAAGGAAATTTATACAAAGAAACCTTTCAGTCTTCGCATGTCAAGTCTTTTGTTGAAATCGGTCCTCGGACGTAGAAGTACGTGCTTAGTCTATGGGGTTGGGTTATATTAAAGGAAAAATAGGAAACACAGAGCATTGTCCTCGCACGTACGTATTGGGAATGTAAGACTGTGTGTGCATACGTGTGTAAGATGTACCTACGGTACACATCAAATTATATGTTTATATCAGCTACATTTTACATGTATGCATTATGAACATATCAGCATTCTTTAAGTTCCGGGTTTTTTAATTTTTTTTTACTTGGGGGAGGTGAGTTACGGATGGTAGAAGGTACCCCACCTGAATGTAAGGGGTTGAGACACACCCTTATTAGTCGTTTTTGTTGACAAGATCATGTCGCTGCCGGCAAAGAATTCCACAGTGCATGGTGTGGTAGTAGAAAAATCTCCCCAATTAAATGGTGGCCTCAATGTCAAACGACTCCTTCTTCCCCCAAATTATTCTAGGGCAACTTTTTGGGATTAAAAAAATACAAATTATTTTTATTTTCTTATTTATTTTTTTGAGAGCACATCCCCTCTGCAATTTTTTGGGTAAAGTCCCCCTTTTAAAATGGTCTATGGGATGCCCCTGGTCACAATAACGTACAGGAAATTTTCTTCAGCTGTCTCTAGAATTACATGTACATGTACATTAACCATTGTTCCTCACAAAAAGTGTAGTGTCGACGCCTTAGGTGTTGTTGTATGAAGTTTAATACTCAAGTTGATACAAAAAGCAAATGTCCTTTGTCAATGCTCAATATTTTTTTTTAATACTGTCCTTGGTTGGTTGCTTGTTGGTACTGCTCTGGAACAGATTGTAGAATTAAAGCTGGAAGAATCTGACTGCATGACTGAACCCTAACAACTCCCTTTTTTGGAGTGGGGCTGATTTTTGTTGTTGTTGCCATCGGTTTGTAAAGTGTATGCGGTAATAGCAGGCATCAAGAGGGGAGTTCTGTGAAGTTTGTTCACCAGTGGTTCTGAATGGATGGTTTCGTATTCTGATGCTGTCCTCTCTTCATGCATGAAAGCAGGAATTCTCATGAGCAAATACTGACAACTTCTGACACAAACTGACTGCCTCAGTAGAGTCCGACGTAGGCTTATTGCACACTGGTGTGGCGTTGTCAAGAAGTTGAGTCTTAGTGATCGAGTGTTGTTTGGCTGGAAGGGTTCGATTATGCAGAATAACGGTGAGTTATCTTGTGGTTGCTTGGTTTGTTATAGCATAGAGCTCTATGGTTATAGCTGTTCCATTAGATTAATTAGTGTAAGATAGCTTTGCATGTCCTTGGGAGTTAAATCGGCAAATTGCAGCACAAGACAGTGGCGACAGTGTAAGATTCTAATCTTTGGCCAAATACGAGGACTTGATTAGCCTGATGAGATGTCTGCTGTCCCTTTCTTACTGCCGTATACATTAGGGGGAAATTTAATGTTGCTGTAAAGCGTAAAAGTGTTTTGGCTGAGGGGGCCTCCGTCCATTTTACAGAGACAATAAGCAGTAAGCACAGTAAAACTATCGCTGAAATTTGCTTAACCCCTTGTGTCTAGCTGTTACTGATGGGGCTGTGCAGCCAAGCGTAAATACAAACAATAGGCAACACACTGAATTGAGTGGTTCTGTTCATCGCAGTTGGAGGACCCCCTTTGGTGTGAATGAAAGATTTGTTTGAAAAATCTTCATCTATTCATTACACTCCTATTCAAGAACATTGTAGAAAGAATTAAAATCAATAAATAAAATAAGAATTGATTACATTTGTACCTTAACCCTAACCCTCCAGGGTATTTTGGCTAGAAACCCTGCCAGACGCATCAGATTACATACTTTGTCACATTGACTTGTGTGCAGAGTGTAGCAAGATCAAGCTGTCACCACAGATGCACTGTGCTGCGTCTGGCAGGGTTAGGGTTAAAAAAAGAAAAGGATGATTTTAGCACCCCAAAGTAGGGCCGTGCCGGGTACCCGGATACCCATAACCCGACCGCTGATTACGGGTATCCGGTTCCATTTGATCGATTCTATTACCTGAAACTGTCTTTGTAAATTTTCAACACAACGTTCAGAAAGGCAAGTGCCCTTTTCTATTGATTACTTGCCGATAAATTGGTGGAACAAATCTGAGTAAAACATCGTTTGAGTTCATTTGCCGACAATTTCCAAGCGTCAAGATTGCGGACGTCGGTTTTAACTTTGATTTGACATGCCTTTTGAGTCCATGTATTTTTACCGACAATTCCCGAAAGCTAACTTGCGGTTGACATTGTATCAATTGTTTTGTTACAGTTGTCCTTTGTTGAGTAAGATTTCCAACAAGATGGTAATAAGCTTGCGGTTTTGTCCCCTGTTCAAGTTTTAATTCACTAGTTATCTCAGCTGTGTCTTATGAGGTACAAACATGATAGGAGTGCTTTCGCCTTTTGTTATGATTGTATAATCCTCTATACATGTACATGGAAAGCGGGCAGTGTAATGTGCCGCTCCCGGCGGAGCAAACAAAGTGTGGTTAAGTGAAAACAAAACAACTTGCTCATAATTATTTTGCCGTGTCCGTGTGATTATTTGGTGTCCCTGTCTCCCCCCGAGTATTTTTTGACATAACCTCACTGAATGCTCATCACGATGCCACGTTCAGGAACGAGTCAAGTTTGGTCACATTTAGAGAAAGTTGGGCCCAAGTCTGTAAAATGCAAGATATGTAGCCAAGAGTTAAGCTACACGGGGGGCTCAATAAAATAGAATGTGGAAGGGAAAGTGGTAAATTAGACGGAAGTTGTAGTGGCAACTGGCAATATTCTAAAAGACAGTCATCTGAATCCTGCAAATATAATGTTTCTAATTCAATCACGCAGTGACAATCCAGTTGGCTTTAACAATGGACGAATCAACGAAAAGAACCAATCAAAACGCAAACTATCAAGCGCTATATCTTTCGCTCGTACCCTGCCCAAGCCTACAAACAGGATGCTGGGAAGCTGATCCGAGCTGAGCTCTCATTTGATAAAATTTGTATGAGCATGACCTGGCTGTGATGTGACGTCGCGCGCGCGGATTGGGCGGGGTACGAGCGAAGTTCCACTTGGCAGACAAGTTGCGTGGAGTACGCATGCGCTGAATTACAAAGCACGTGCAACTTGCCGTAGGCCGCGGGCTGAGCTAGCGCTGGAGCAACCAGCCGCCTGATCTTTACTGTGTGCACCGTTGCTAAACATGTACAGTGTGTAGGCCTTGGCTAGGCCGTTCGCTGACTGATGGCTGATCAATGAACTTCATGATGCAAAACATCGGTGAACATCGCTGACTAACTTTGACACATGACTCAACCTCAGGTTTACTACATGTATATTTTATTTCACACTTACAAACTTACAATTTTATTCACTGAGTCTCTTAGGGAATAAAAATAGAATTGTTGCAAAGTAGGCCCGTGCAATTTTTACTTGCCAAGCGCAGGGGAAGTGTGAGCATGCCAACGCAGCGCTCGCACAGTCGCGATCAGCAGCTTTGCAGTAGAGTTGGCGGGGCGCGATGGAAAATACTTTACTTCCGGGTTTTTGTGAGGATTGTAAAAATAATCACGGGTACCCGGGTATCCGCCCCTTACGGAAATCGGGTAACCGGTTCCATTACTATCCGTAAACGCACACCCCTACCCCAAAGTAAATTCTGCTAAGAATTGTACATGCCACCTGTCATACCCATAAGCCATACCCCATTCTACTTGTGTGCCGTTCTTGTTGATCTCTACACATTTGTGTTGACGTCATAGTCTTTGGCATGATCATTCATCACGGGAGGTGGTTACGCCATGGTTGAGTAACCCCGGATCGTAAATTATTATTCCATAGTGTTGCACGCACATAACGCAGCATATCCATGTTATTAAAATACACGTGGTCCTCTTTTCTCTCATGTTGCTGTAACATGGTATCATCATTGCTTAAGGTTTGGGTTTGGTCTTCCTGATCATATTTACATCTGACAATGTTGTTTACCTTGAAGTACATGTATGTATTTTTGTTTTAATGAAAGTTCCCCCTGAACAAGGCTAAAAGCTACTCGAGGTACGAAGCTACAAAAAGAAAAAGAATCAAAAGATAAAAGAGGTCGGAATTAAGATTCTTCTTGAAGCAGGAAAGATCGTAAGATGAAGGGAAACATGCACCAGGCAAAGAATTCCGCAGAGATACAGAACGAGGGCTATTGGCATATCTAATGTAGGTACAGCTAGAGTTATATTAGTTGAAACAGGTGGAAAGCTACAATGTAAGTTTCACCCTAACTGGAGGAACCAAGCTGGACAACCCGGTGGAGCATTTACCGTGAAAATATCTGTAGAACAGACTAAGAGTAGCAACAGATCTCCGGTGAGAGAGTGATTGTAAGGATGAGCCCAACTATTCTCCAATCCAATTAACAATAGGCATCTTATGCCTTTTATCTATAAGCAGAAGCCCCAGCCCATGTGGGATTGGTGCTCCATAAAAAATGTTGTCTTTTTTGTATTAAAAAAATAATGTAATACATTGTAGTAATTGTGTAATAATAATCTTGTATACTTCGTCTGTGAGGATTACACAAATTGCTTTCATCGATACTATTAACTGTTTCCAGAGAAATGGTTACCATGGAAATCAAGTGTTTGGCAGTCAAGCTCAATTCTCATTTTGTCTAAAATTTATTTGCTGACCAGGGTGCCAGTGAAAAGGTCAAATCAAATTGGAAACGTGCTGAATCGACTCGTAGACCGAAATGCTGCAGGCGAAGTCTCGTTAATTTTGCCTGTATGCTTGGACTTGGAAATGGCGGGACGTGTTCAACACATTTTTTGACTGAAAAAACCAAACAGTCTAGATATTGTGGCTCCGTGCCTGAAGACAAGTGCAAAACATACAGGCTCATGTTGGAGCAACTTCCTTTGCACTGTTGAGGCATTTGGAGGTTTGTGTACATGCAGCGCGACCGACCCTATAAAACCATTCATGATATTGCATTACAGGAAAAAAGATATCTTGGTCAAATGCTACAAATGCTACCTTCATCCTAATTCCTATTGCGCTGTCAGTGATGATTGACATTTGGAGAGACAGAAAATAAGTAGGGCATTGTGATAGAGGGAAATTCCACAGCAATAGGACAAAAAAAAAATTGCACTTCCATATGTTTATTTTTTTTAAAGTATGAATTGCATTCTGCATATACATTGTATTGTACATAAACTCTATTTTACTATTACTCTCAATTACGGGTTTCACACTACTCTGAACTTACCCCGGGTAATTTATTACCCGGGTAGTTGTCATTACCCAGATAGAAACTAACCCGGAGAATCGGTTTCACACTACAAAATTAACCCCGCAATTCTGCTTACCCGCTTCAGCGTGCACCTGGGTAACTCGTAGCCGCATTCACACTATATGCGAATGGTAACTTGGAGAATGTGCATTGCTTGACCTCTGCCCTAGCCATTGATTCGTCGTAAAAGAGCCGAGGTGAGAGCGAGAGCGAGAGCATGCAATGCAAATTGAAATAAAATCAGATCAGCGTTGGCAGCGTGCACGCGTAATCCTTCAACTGTGTGGTCTAGACTGGTGCCTTGCATTAAGTGTATGTAAAATGTACTTAAGACGAGGCATCATCCACGGAAGACTGGTGCCTTTCATTAAGTATACGTAAAAAGGCGAGGTATTATTAAGGCGAGGTACCAGCCACAGCGGCCGTACTAATAAATTACGTCACCTTCGCAAAGCTGGCCGATAAAACGAAGTGCACCCACCTACCCGGGTAGAAGAAAACCTGGCAAACATTCACACTACTGATGGTAACCCGGAGAATCGTCTTAAGGTCGTCGTTAACCCCAAGATTGGTGGGTTAACCCACCTCGCGAGCAAGGTTAGAAATTACCAGGGTTAAGTGGGGTTTTCGGGCAGTTAACCCGGAGAATTTCTAACCCGGAGAATTTCTAACCCGGAGAATTGTAGTGGGAACGCTCCACATTACCCGGGTAATTGCCGGGTTAAATTTTTCGTTAACCCGGCAATTACCCCGGGTAAGAGCATAGTGTGAAACGGGCTAATGTTTTGTTTTACAGGAGGATTTCTTGGGTGATTCAAGGCAGATATGTTCACTTTGTGTATGTCTGTACATGTACTTCACGAGTCAGATATGATCATTCACTCACTATAAATAGCACCCACTTTTAATACTGCCTTAATATAATGATAATGGCTTGCACTGATGGCCTTACCTGTACACGCAGCTATTGTTGTGTACACAACCGAGTGAGTTTGAGACTGGTAATGGCTGTTTTATTGCCTTCCTGTGACTTCTAATTATCAGTTGTAATCGCCTGAGTCTGGAACCGGCCATGCTGATGACTTATTCAGCAAATGACTCTGTTTGTCACACTGGGTTTGTCATTTGCCTGGCCAAGCCTGCTATGAGCAGGAAAAGGTTGTAGCTAATGAACAGCTGAAGCAAGTTTTTCCAGTTAAAAAAAACTTTAATGCGGTCTGGCAGCTGCATTTCAGTGTTACGAATGTTGAAAAATGAATGCTGGCCCATTCTTGACATTGGATATTTGTACTCAAGAAATGTGTGTAATGTAAGTAGAATTTCATCTGTATTGTATTAGTAGAAATTAACACCTTTAAAAATATATGTCCATGACTTTTTTTGAGTTTCGCCCCGAAAAATAGTTTGTTTTGTAAAATTGCTGCTTTTTGTAGCAATAGAAATGTTATTCACTTTTGAATGAGATATCAGCAGAAAAAGCTGCCCGCATTTTGACTGTACAAACAATAATCCGGGGGTATTTTTTGTATGCATTAGATGCGCAAAAGCAACCAAGAATATAAACCCTTTATGGAGGGTAGCAGACAAATGTGGGTTTTTTTCATTAACAGAACATTTGTTACAAGTAAATGTTTAGAAGAAAAAAATATATTTTGTTTGAAAAGCAAGGATGGTACATATACATTTTGTACATGTATATCTTTAATTGTTCTACATGGGGGGTGGGAACTGCATGCACTCCTCTCTAAGTCCACCCATTATCTGAATTTCTTTTTGGCTAATAAGATCGTTCAATTTTAGTTTTCACGGAGTCTTCAACTTCAGTGCTGCCGTGTCTAGACAGCGTCATACATGTGTGCGTGGCATTGCCAGGAAAATGGTTCTGCTATACATGTAGCTCTGTATGCGACTTACACAAATCAATTCTTTTAATAGTCGCTTTAGACAAATCCATTTGGAAAAAAAGGTGTCAATTACATCTCAAGTGTGTACCCTTTGGGCTGACAATACCCTCTCACGTCCATAAGAAATGGATAACCCTGTCTTGGTTGGCACGTCATTGCTTCCCCGATGCAGTGAACATTCTTAAATAATTTAGGGTTTAATCAGACCAGCAACACTTCCCCTGTCTGGTAGAGTACATTGTATCGTCAGATTTATTTTTAGTACCTTTTTTAAATTAATTTATTTATTACATTTCTTTACCCAGGGTGTGCCCAAACAGTTTAAAACTGGTTTCCATTGGGGCCCTGCATATTATTAGTTAATACAATAATGTTTACACAAATAAATCTATTTTCGGTTTAATAACTTTTTAACTCTCCAGTAAAAGCTTATTGCTGATTTACGGGATGGGCGAAAAACCTGCGAAAAAAACCTTTTGGGTGAAAAACAAGGGGAAATTCCCATCCGGCTCCAAAGTATTTTGGCAACCAAGTTTATACTCCACAGATCAGCGTAAATGGCAGAAATATCACTGATATATGGCTTTACGTAGCTCCAATTTAAATGTACTTAAGGAGTTTATGGTTCTCATTTGTTCAGGCAGATTATTCCATACATGTATACTGGCACCCCTCACAGCGAAACTTGTCACGTAGCATTCCTTTTTGGCGAAAGGAACTTTTAGTGCCATTTGGGTCGATTGTCGTGTTTCACGAATCACTGTAAGTGGTGTGAACAGATTTGTCATGTACAAAGGAGTAATTTTGTTAAGGCTTTTGAAAACAAGTATAGCCTTTTTGGACTGAACTCTTTCATTAAAAGGAATCCAATTTAGTCAATTATGTATGTAGTTGTTTCCAGTTTTGAAGATAAAACCCATTACTAATACGATGTGACAAAGCTTTGTATTCCCGGCAGAGCCTTGCAAGTAAGCAGGAGGTTGTGGGTTCGAATCCCACTCGATTAAGCCTGTCGATTTGTTTCTCACTTGTTTCATACAGTGCTAGTAACATTTAACAAAGCTTTAAATTCAGTTCGGAGGGAAATCCTTGTGTCTGTTTAACTCGTGCATGTCATGCTGCAATATATTCTGTGGTCATTTGGTCTCATGGCCATACCTTCATTAAAATACGTCTTGGTGAAGGGAAAAACCCAATTTACATCACCCCGATGCAAATTCCATCTTAAGAATACCCTCATTTCTTACTGCACCTCTCCCTTTTCATGACTCTGAATTGACATTGGTTTATTTCTAATACATGTATTGTATCAAAAATTATGTACTTTAATTACTTATTTGAATTGCTATAAATCTAACAAAGTACAGCCCATCTTTCGACCGTATGCACCCTGTTGTGGCAGTACGTCCAAGTCGTTCCGTGTCTGCTGACCAACGATGACCACTACAGGACAAGTACATTTACAGGTGTCATCATATTCATCGAATTTCTATTAACATTCCTTCCATTTCACGCCACCATCACCCTCTTTCTAACACTGCGTTCTATTGCTACCCCCCTTCCGCCCTCTCGCAGATCAGCATCTAGTGCAAGAGGTCAGTAACCGCAAAACGACATCGTCGGGACTGAACAGTCTTTCGTCCGATAACCCAGGTCTGAATCTTGTGGTAGTGGGGTTCTCAGATTATCAGTAGACATGCGTGTGTGCTCATGAAAACAAAACAGGCATTTTTCACATCCACAGAAACGTTGAAATTTGAGCTTAGAATCCTAGCTCAGATCACAAGTAGACCCTCCTCACTGTGTAATAAACCGCTGTCAAATGAAACTTCGTTTGAGGTGTTTCACGAAGAAAGTTCTTTTCACCAGTGGTGTATTTCTTTAAGTATTTCACTTTTATTTTCTGCTCTAATTCGCATTAAGTTTTCGCTGCTTACAAAAACCAAGTGTTCACTGTACTGCATTTTAAATGGCACTTCTCATGCATGTGAACATTCACAAAATCATGAGTTAAACTCCATATAAGCTTATGCTGAATTTATTTCGGAGCTCTATAAAGATTCATGTACTAAAGTGCTAATTTGTACATGATTTCTAGTAGATTGAAAAGGGTGAACATTTTGGAAAGATGATTCTATTTTAAAGGCAATTTTTTCCCTTTAATTTCTTTTCAATAGCCAGTTGATAACACAGCTATCGTATGCAAATGAGCTATTATATGCAAACAGCTATCATATGTAAATGAGCAAGTGTTGGGCAATGCACATGAGTTATGACACACATGCATGTGCACTTGTTTTGACGAGATCCGCCAAGGGAAATCAAAGATGGCTTTCAATGAGTGTCAGATGAAATATCAATCTGAGTAATCCATCCCGGGTAATAAAAGAGTTGCCTCGAACAACCCCCCCCCCCCCCCCCAAATTGCACTGGAAATGTATCCAGATACAATACATTATTCTATCAACCCAAATCTTGGAAACCCCAAGACTAATGTTTCTAATATGGTTTGATTAACCTGTTTAATTGATCCCGGTTATAGTTATGTCTTCCCTTCAACCCTGGTTTCATTAACCCTGAGGTCGCAACCATCAACTCACTCATTTGCCATCTCGGAAACCTATCGATGTTCTGCATGTAGTCTTGTGATTTAGAGTTCCGAAGGAAGAGCCGAGAGTTCGAGAACTTGGATGTTGTAGAATACAGAACATGTTTTTTTGTGTTTGTATGATTTAGATTGATTTGATCATTTGTTTCGTTTCATTTCATTTGGTTGTGTTATCTCATTGTTATTCCCCCAAACTGGACTTTTATGCAAACATGTATTTTACAACTTTTTCCCATAGAAGTTTTCGAAACATTTCAGCATCATGTGAAAGAACGGAATGGTTCAGTAACAATTACACTGCTTTGTATAGTTTTTTATGAAAATGAAAAAAGATCATGATAATTATGATTTATTAGATCCAGAACTCGAGTTGAAAATGCTGCTTTCCTCATCATTTGTAATTTGTGCAAAATATTTTGGTTGCATTTTCCATGGAGAATACAAAGTTAAAAATAGATCCCCTCATTGGACCTTAACTGTGACATCATTGGTAACTTTTGACCAATCATGGTCTATTGAAATCTGCATATTAATGAACTTTGCTATTGTGATGCATGACATCACTGGCAGTGGTTCACTGATACAGTCTGCATGATTAACATTATAAAAACTCCTTTGAAGAAAACATTCAAACTCTTTTACAATTATTTTTTGTTCAGTTTCTTCGCTTTGTCTTGCAATTAATATTGTTGTGTACATAGATTGGTTTTTACTGTGCTTTGTGTTTACTTTACCTTCTTTTTTATTTCCATTTGATTTGTTATTTTTAGATTAGTCTTAGATTTTTTAGCAAAATAGCTGTATTAGTTCTTTCCCATACGTTTGGCTTTAGATACAGTTTTTGAATGAACTTTACTTAGGATTGGAGAAACTTAAAGTTTGGATATTACAAAAAAGCTGTGACTGAAATTGTGGGTGCGTTCGAGTAGCTCACCCGGGTCGACTCTAATTAGCCCCGTGCCGTTCGATTAGCTCCGACGTCATGCATACTTGGACTCACTCGGGATAATTAGACACCACAAACCCTGCTTGCGAAGCAGAGTCACTGGTGGAATTACGTCACACGCATGCATAGTTAAGTCTGATTACCCACACAGAGTCTGCTCCAGCAGCGAGAAATTGAAAATGGCTGACTTGTGTGCTAGGTTATATCGACACGAGAGGGCGTTTGAGCGTTCTATTAGCCCAGCTCTCATGGCTAACCCGTCGATCCGGGTAAGTACTCGAACGTACCCTCCCTGTAATTGTAATTTAAGATATTAGAAAAAAATTCTGCTTGCGGTTTCATGGACATCAAATTTTGCCCAACTATATGTAGGAGAAGGAAACATCAGTATGAAACACGACACAGTGTGACACCACCTTTATTCACGTAGCAGTTAATGTGACTTTTACCTCCTAAAAAATACTGTCACATGCTTTATGAAGAGCGCCCTCTGTTGGTGGGATATAATCACTCAGGTTGGCTAAGGTCAGCCACTAGATGGGGTACATCAACTTACCTTTGTAATAAAAAGAAATAAAAAACAACTTTTTTTTCGGGGTAATACACATTTTTTTCATTCAGTTCACCCCCCCCCCCCCCAAATAATGATACATGTATGAATGCGAAATTAGATTGTATTTTCATTTTTGTATTTTCATTTTTGAAACTTGTTTTTGTCTCGGGCCTAAGGTTTTAGTTTTCTGAGATTATAAAAGTGCTGAGAAAAGTTAGTTTAATTGGTGTTTAATCATGTGTGAACATTTAATGATTAACTAACTATTACCATTAAAACAACTTCACAAAATCCTCCATGTTAAAAATTACTCACACCCAAAGTGTTTTTGACCAATCAATAATTCCATGTGAAGACACTCTGTCTGGTTACGCCGGCCGCCCGTCCTGCTGTGAGGTTCCCTATAGAATTCTTCTGATCACTAATTTATATCATAATCATCAGCATTCTTCCCTCGTCAACTTTGAAGTGCATGTATATCCCCAGACAAGAGTGGTCCCCACTTTGGCTTGGAGTGCTGGCAATATTTAATTTTGTTTGTATCAGTCTTCAAGAGTGGTATTTCCGAGACGTGGGTGTTCCTATCCTACTCCTTAAGTGGGAATTAAAAGCACAGAGCTGCATGTACAAGGAAAGCCTTTCGCAATTTGTAATTTTTTCCCTGTTAATACCTCTCAAATTTGCAACTTGATCTTGTTTTATTTTATGTTATTTTTAAAAATCCTTCTTTATTTTATTAAAATTAAAGAATGTACACAAAGCCCAAGACACCATTTTAAAAACCAAAACACATGCAGGGTGGACACGTAACGAGAATACAGTATCAATAACTACGTACTTAATACTAAGAAAAAAAATAACTTTAATCCTTACAAACTCCAACAGCAGGCCTTGTGTTGAATTTTGATAGGGTCAGGACTGTAGCACCTTGGCACCATTACTTTACATGTAGTTATGATGCCCCAATTTGTCTAAGTCCAAAGAATGTGCCATTTTGACAGGTTGTTGACACTTCAGTAAAAATGCCTATGGGGTTAGGGTTTTAAGTTGTTTTTTTAATGGACAAAAATAAGCTGGGATTTTGTAGGTTGTGAACATATTCTTGTTTTATCAGTCATTTTTTGCATTAGGATTGTTTGTATTTTATTTTAAAAATAAAAATAAAATAGAAAAATTTCATTGTGCTTTTTCCCAGGGGAAAACTGCTTGTCTATATAAAATGTACATCACACTTTTTCTTCAGAGTTTTTCAAGAACCAGTACATGTATGTGTAGGCCCAAGAGCTATCCATATTTGACTTCACCTCGTTTTGTTCTAAGAGAAATTCTTGTTACTGAAATGTACATGCATGTCTGTCAAATGAAAAATTTGATATAGTGTGCATTATGAATGTTTTTTATTGCAGTCACCCTTTCCATTTAGGAAAGTGTTCACATTGCAACTGCACCATGCAATGTACAAATAAGGCAAAGCAGTTTTTAAAAACTAATATTTAAACATTTTGAAGATAAAAAAATGGAGATACATATATGAAAAACTACATGTAGTACATTGTAGAACATTTCTATAAATTTCAGACATTAAAAAAAGATTTTTTACCCCCGCCCCGATCCCGTGCCCCGATCCGCCGCCCCGATCCCCCCTCCCCGATCCCCCCTCCCGGATCCCCCCTCCTCCCTCCCCATAAAATTGCCTGGACAACAACTTCAGGGTTTTTCCTACTAAGTTAAATTTATTCATAGCTTCTACTGATGCATAGGCCAGGTGTTTGAAAGAAAAGTCAAATCCAAACTTAAGATTTGCTTGTGGTGATTGGCAAGGCCATGCAATACTTTGTAGTTTATCTTCGGCAATCGTCAAATTACCGGGGTCCTTCAGGGTTAAGGTGTTATCAGATCGATCACCCTTTTGTACTGTCATACAATCAACCGTTTCGGCAAATGAAACGGCGTGTAATCTTTGAGAAGCGGAATCATATTTACCACAAGAGCTCTTAAAATTCCTGTGCGATTCTTGTTTGGGGGGTAGTGCGACAATGACAGTTGCATAATTCAAGGTTTATTGCATTGAGGAGAATTAATGACATCCCAAGATGGACTACGCTCAGTTCTGGCGTTAGTGATGATTCTCATTTAATTCGCCATCAAATTTGCCGCGACGTTTGTAATTGGACTTTTGATGGGCAGTGAAATCTAAAGTTAATGTCCGGCCTGTGTCTGTATGTTCATTAATTTGTAAGGTCATACATTGTGCTGTACGTTGCAGTCACACTGTTGAATTTTGGATTCTTAGTGATATTTTCACCACAAAGTGACACACCAATGTGTTGAATTTTAATGACTTAGGGAGCACTCCTTTAAAGCTATATATTTATATATATATATGTATATTTCTTTGTTTCAACCCCCATGGAATTTTCTTTATGCCAGATTTTTAATTACGACACAAATTAACGAGTTGCATTTTTATATGAAATAAGAAAAACAATCTCACATTATTAGGAAGGATGTTGCCACTTAGCGAACCCCATTCTTTTGTGCAAAAATGATACATCAATTTGTGACAGTTTTAATCATAACTTAAGAAACACATATTGTTATTATTATGATGATTTTATGCGAATGCCTATGCATGACTTAAAACACTGTTGTGTAGACATATGGCATAGGAGTATGTTTTTTCAATATGTCACTTCATGTTGCAGCATTTTTTTTTGGTAAGCATTGTGCAAATCCATTTAGAATAATTAATTATTAATAAGCATTCGGATCAGACTAAAATGTTGTCACGCACTTGGATGATAGTTCTATGCTTGTGCAAAGAACTTAGTTTCCTCAAAATCCCCCAAAAAATATCATCTGTGGTGCAATTTTCCCCCTCGTGAGACATTCCTTATTTGATCTTTGTCAATTTAATCGACCAGCCTCCTTATGTTCACCAGCTCTCACCGTGCTTTCCCTCGAGTATCCTCTATTTGCCCCTAGGCCTAAAATAGCCAATTGATTCCATTTCCCAATCACTTCCACATCAGAGCCAATACGGAAACTTCAAAATTAATGCCATATTTAAGTCATTTTAAGAAAAATAGAAAAATGTCTTCTCATAACCTAAAAACCCTCTGACATTTGAGAGAACTGGCATCCCGATTTGAATAGCTGCTCACAAAGCAGAAAATAAAACTTCCAAATTGGGTTGATTTGTTTTGCATACCAAGAATGTGAGGTTGATATCGGGCAGACACGGCCTGGGAATTCTGGGACCGATTAAACAGGAATCCGTATTCTTACAAACAGCCCTTTTCCATTTCCCCTATGACAGCCAGCAGCCATTTCATCATTAGCTAACCAGGTTCATGTGTTGGACGTTCCTTTGCAAGTCTCTTATTCATGCACACATTCACATAGCTACCTACTTGAAATGATTTAGGATCTAATCTTTCCTCAAATTTGGACATGCTATAAACTCGGGGGGGTTTCGTGAGGGCATCCCAGAGATGTGGAGATACTTCATTTTGTACGTGCAAGAATTGGAGCAAGATATATATTTAGCAATTGATCAGTGCTAGGAGAAATGCAACCTCTTGTAGGGGTGAGCACATGCTGACTGTAATGTGATGCAAAGTTACAGATTGACAAATGAATGGAAACAACATTTTTTAACCTCTAATAGTTTCCTGCTGTGAAATTGGATGCCATCATGGAGAATAGTGTTTTGTTAAATTCATTTTTTTTTGTGGTTTGGAACATCGCAATGCATTGTGGGTCTATCAGTATAGTCACATTAATGAACCTGAATCCGGAGAAATTTCGCTGAGTGTATACTAATTAGTTCCACCCAATACCGGTCCCCATATGCTAAGTCAGAATGGTAATGCAGGGACTGGGAACCACTCTATCCCATAATTGCTTTCGTTTTTGAATATTTTGTTTCATTTTTTTTTTAAATTTTTTTCTATAGTTTAAAATGTTAGGCCAGTTAATTTTGTTGATTTTAATCCAAGTACATTCCCTCATTTTTCTTTTTAATATAACAAGGACATGTACGCGTACCATAAAGACACAAAAAATCAGATGCTTTAGACTTTGTGTTTGGTCTCTTGTAACTACTGTAGAATACACATGGCATACAAATGACCACGATAGAGTGGTTGCCATGGAAATATTTATTTTTACACAGGTCAGTGATTTTAATTATAGCTGGCCATTTTTATTGTTTTTTCGCCATGCGACATCAGCAACCAGTGGGGTGAACCTCACTTGTGAATTCATAGCAATCGTTTGCATTAACGCCACGCATAATTGGAGAAATAATGAAGTGTGCAATAGAAGGAATACAAAGTATGAGATAATTTTGAGATATGTAGTTGAACAGAGTTGTACCAAGGCACTGTGTAAAGCATCAGATAATTTTGTTTTTAAATTATGGGATATTAAATATATACTTTCTGTGCTGTTTTTGAGTTTTACCCTGAACACATTTTTGTATTGCTCTTTTTTTGCAATTGATACAAAAGTTACTCACTTTTAAATGAGACATTGGATGACAAAAAACACACCCACATTTAGCTAATAGGATAACTGCATTACATTGAGGGTCACATATGTCCAAAATAGACAAAGTTTTTAAGAAAGAATAAAGCGTGTTAGAAGAAAATGTTTTGAAGGAAAAACAGATTTGTTGAGTATATCTTGAAGCTATGCTGTAGCATACTGAAACAGTGAAAAATAAATTATTCTTCATCCATATGTATACATTAGGTAAAAATGTGTCATTTATTTTGTCTAATACTGTTGCAAGAAAATGAGGATTTTTTCAAAACAGAACATGCTGTTGAAAAAGAAAAAAAACTTACTACACGAACTTGGAATCACACAACTCAAACTAGATTAATTACATGGTTTATTTATGCAAATTTATTTTAATGACAATTTATTTTAATGACAAGTATTTTTTTCTCCATAATTCCATCCCTGCAAAGTAATACAAAAATTCGCCGCATTGTTAAAACTTCGATAAAAACTTGTGTTTTACCTGCTCCTTTACAATTTTCATCATCTTGCAGAGATGCTTCTATAGTCATTAGTCTGTATGTAATATATCGGTCTGTTCAAAATATGTCATAAAAATATATATGGCCAAACAGTTCTATAGCCGTAGGCAGTATCGTAAGCATCCTACAATGTACACAGGCCCCTCTGCATATATTTACATCTGCATATAAGTGTACCGCGAGATCGGCCGTAATTTTTCCGCCCTGGAATTTTAACAGGAGGCGAGTCACGGACTATCAAAATACGATGTACTCTGCACTGTTTTTACATGCACTCGGGTATACCGAAATAATAACAGTGGCCGGGATTTCATAATATACTCTACGGTGTCCTCTTTTTCTGACAGATAACAAAACAATCTTCTTCCTTTTGTTTACAAGCCAAATGAGAATAACAAGATGAAGCAGTGAAAACAAATTTGTATAAAGAAAACTTTTCTCACCTACATGTACATGTACAAAGTGGTTCGCGGTAACTGGTAAATGTTTTATTTAAAGAAAAAACGTTAGTCTATTGCTCTTGATAAAAAGTCATCTTATTTTCAAGATGTCATCGTCAGATTCTACTTGTCATTTCTTTGTTTTATCTTGGGGCAAGATTAAGTGAAAAATGGAAAATTCCCCATAACGGTTACCAGTTTTCACATTGCAGGGGGTGAGATTTGTCAGGATTTTTACTGATTTCAGATTTTTTAAAGAATCTCTTTTGAAATCTGGAATTCCTGAGTTGTTACCCTAAACGTGTTTTTACCCGTAAAATGAAAACATGTAAATTGGGAATGAGCTTCAAATGAGGCGGAGTATAATCGAGAGATTTCTTTAGCCGAGGAATCTGATGGTGTAGTTTCTCACTATTCATCTTAGTGCCTAATAGCTTGGGAATGGTACGAGATGCCACAAAAACTACGGAAGCAAGCAGTTTTTTTTTCCGAATGTAATATGATGATAATGATATTGTCAAAGTTACGGTTATGACTTTTCAGTGTGTCAAAAAATATCGCACATGATTTTTACGCTTAGCAAACAACAGCTTAATTCTAGTAACAAGCAATATGCATCTTAAGAAAACTGTGGTTGGTAATCCTGTTTTGACTAAGGAAGACATTTTATGCTAAGCAAATTTTTGTGCCAAGTACATGTACCTCTGTGAAATTGGCTCTGGGTCTGAAACTGTAAGCGCTGATTACAACAAAACAAAACAGAAAAAACAAACAGCATGGTATGTCTTGTCTGTAACTGTTCTACGTAAAATATAAATATCCAGAATTAAAGAAGAATGAAAATGGCTCTGGGAAAGGGGGCGGAGCAACACCACCTCTAGATCTGCCCCTGTTGATTATTTCATCATTAGGCCTATTAGACTTTCACTCATAGGTTTGTACTTCGTTAGTTGTACATACATGTATAGCACTAGTCAGTGTAAGATGGTCCTTTTTTTAGCCCTTGACCATGAGAGTGAAAATGTATAATTAACATGCAACTGTATTAGGGCGGCCAGGTTGGTGTAGTGGTTCTTTCCTTACCTTCCACCTCTGGTGACCCTGGTTCGATTCCTGTCCAGGTGCACTATGTGGATTGGGTTTTCAGTCCCTATCTGTTTGCGTGGGTTTTCCCCAAGAATAATTGTTCTGGGGTTTTCCTCCCCGCTACTAAAACTGAAATTTCCTTCGTCGTCTTCTCTTAATTCAAACTGGACCCCGAGGGAGAGCAGTGCCAGTGCACTGTTCAGGCTACCCAGGACTTTGAAATTTATCCGAATCTGCCAATGATTTCATCTGATTTGACACGGTAACGTGTTAATATTCCAATGGCAGCCTTCGTTTGCAGCAATCGGCAGATACATTGTAACATCGAGAGATGCATTGCACCCTTCATACCTCACATTGCTGACCTGTCCCACACCTAGCTTGGATATCATTTATTGGAATGATTCCCCCCCACCCTCCCCCCCCCCTCCCACACACACACACACACACACACACCCAGTCATGTAAACGGGTGCAATCGTGGACCTCCCATTGTTCCTCTTTTGTTTATACTCTAACTTTTTCGGAAGGCCTCCCATTGGTTTTGTACACGATTTTCAATCGTGGACGTTAGGTCAAACGTGGACCCTTTGTCTACGCTCGAATTCTTTTGTCCTAGGTCCACGATTGCCGGCATATACAAACTCACACACACAGTCACACAAACGGGTGCAATCGTGGACCTCCCATTGTTCCTCTTTTGTTTATACTCTAACTTTTTCGGAAGGCCTCCCATTGGTTTTGTACACGATTTTCAATCGTGGACGTTAGGTCAAACGTGGACCCCTTTGTCTACGCCTGAATTCTTTTGTCCTAGGTCCACGATTGCCGGCATATACAAACTCACACACACACACAAATACTGCAGTCACAATTCCAGTCACATGAATCACCCCCATGGGAGAATGAGGTAGTCCCATCAGAGAGAGCTGTGCTTTATTGTAATGACCTGATTTACATGTGAAAGGGTTGGTTGTAATTGCTGCAGCGCTTTACGCCTGCTGCTTCCACTCCACACACGGGTTGTGATTGCAACATCCACGCTCCTCACATCCCATCTGTATAATACTGACCCAGTCACTCGGAGCTTATTGCATGCTGGGAGTTGGTATACTGATAACAGTGGAGTCGTGGACGCCAACCATGTGGACATAACGTAGTCTCTTTGACGGGCTGGCATACACGTCAAAATAGCAGTTGCCACAGTGATGTCGATCTGCTAGCCAATCGCAACAGCTGTTCCCATGTTTATCTATGTGTGCTGTCGGTGTGTCCGTCGTCACATCTAGGCGTCTGTGGGTTTTCCTATGTGACCCTTTGCTGTGTGACCACAGTGAGGCAGTAATCTACGGACGCGTCACAGTTATATGACACTTGCTGCTGGAGACAACAGAAGGAAGTTGGGAACATGTGTTTACCGACGATCGCCCGCGGTATATACATGTAGTATTCAGCTGTTGATATGCGGAAAAGGATCAAATAGTTTTTGATGCGGATGCAAGAGTATAAATTGCCTCATAATTTTTAAAGATCTGCAATATTTTTCATCTGTAATTGATTTCAATGAGGATCGTTGCTGGTGGCATCTGTCAGCATTGGGTGAAGTCTATTTTCGCCTTAATTACTCTCCATAGAATTTAATCCTAGATTGGATATCTTGTTCTGGCGCCAGACCATAATACGCCTCCTATCATCAAGTTGCAGACTGACGACGGTGAATCGGCTTCATTTAAAAACATGTAAATTGCGAATGAGCTTATTCAAATGAGGCGGAGTATAATCGAGAGATTTCTTTAGCCGAGGAATCAGATGGCGTAGTTTCTCATTAATCATCTTAAGTGCCAAATAGCTTGGGAATGGTAGGAGATGCCACAAAACACTACGGAAGCAAGCAGTTTTTTTTTCGAATGTAATATGATGATAATGATATTGCCAAAGTTACCGTTATGACTTTTTCAGTGTGTCAAAAAATATCTCCCGAGACGGAATTGCACATTGTTGCAAAACAAATTATTTCTGTTTACATCATTCGTAGATGAGTCTCGGGAAATATGTGTTTTTGTTCTGCACGCACATGAACATCATACCAGATGTGCGTTGTCTTTCACCATAACCCGTGATGAGTTTTTCGAGACATTCTCTTTGGTTTCTCTTGGTAAGTATGACCGAGGAGTGATTTATTCCTCAGACATCTGTCCAATCGGGGTCGTCGACTGCGCCCGCATACCACCCTACTCAAGTGCATGCCAGATCCAGGCGTAAGCCCCCGACCTGAAGCAGATGTTGTTTTTCCGTCGGCAGTGTAATCCTTGAGGATACAACTGTTACCCTTGTCAGCGGATTTAGCTTTTCTCTGAAAAAAATACAAGATGATTTAATGAAAATAGAACCTGCAAACTGTATACATCGCTATTATATGCTGTTTGGCCAAGAGTTTACGACAGCGTCCGTCTAATGTTGCAGAAATATCGTGATGAGTACGTAATCCACAGAGCCACCACATCCGCATTAACAGAGGGAGAGAGATTTGGATGAGGAACCCATAGCAACTGCAACCTAAATGCAGCTGTCCGCCAAATTCAAGCGCAAACACTGTTGTGGTTGTTACTACCAGAGGCTCAGCAGAACGGTCAGCATGGACTGTTTCAGGCACTACCCAAGGATTAAGCATGCCCTGGAGAAATGCTGCCTTTTTGAATACATTATTGTCTGCATCGGAGGCAAAAAACGTAGGTATAATGAATCACTCAATGAAATCACAAAGTACTCAGATTATGTTTTTGATGCACATGTATTTTACTTTTATTTTTTTACTATCATTCTTTTCTTTTTTTACTATGACTCCTTTCCAAATAACTGGGTAAAAAGTTCAGAAAATTTTGCGAAACATTGGAAGTGTTGGTTAATTATATTTAAAGATATACTGTCTTTGCTTTTTCTGCCCCAAAACCCCACTTAACCCGGGTGATTTCTAACCCTGCTCACGAGGTGGGTTAACCCACCAATCTTGGGGTTAACGACGACCTTGAGACGATTCTCCGGGTTACCATCAGTAGTGTGAATGCTCGCCGGGTTTTCTTCTACCCGGGTAGGTGGGTGCGCTTCGTTGTGTTTTATCGGCCAGCTTTGCGAAGGTGATGCAACTTACTAATTTATAGTACGGCTGCTGTGGCTGGTACCTCGCCTTTATAAGTTTACTTTTACCTATACTTAATGAAAGGCACCAGTCTTCCGTGGATGTTGCCTCGTCTTAATAAGTACATTTTACAAACACTTAATGCAAGGCACCAGTCTAGACCGCATAGTTGAAGGATTACGCATGCACGCTGCCAACGCTGATCTGATTTTTTTCAATTTGCATTGCATGCTCTCGCTCTCACTTCGGCTCTTTTACGACGAACCAATGGCTAGAACAGAGGTCAAGCAATGAACATTCTCCGGGTTACCATTCGCATTATAGTGTAAATGCGGCTACAAGTTACCCGGGTGCGCGCTGAAGCGGGTAAGCAGAATTGCGGGGTTAATTTTGTAGTGTGAAACCGATTCTCCGGGTTAGTTTCTACCCGGGTAATGACAACTACCCGGGTAATAAATTACTTGGGTAAGTTCAGAGTAGTGTGAAACCCACATTAAACTATTGCCATTGATAAGAAGTTTCACCAATCCAGTTAACTCAGTCGAATACATGTACACATGTAACCCCAGCCAAATTAATGTGGCCAACATAATAAATTATTCAAACAAAATCTTGTTAATCTTATTACCGGTTGCAAGACCTGACACTGTGTACAAAGTAGATTTTCCAGATGAAAAGGACTTCCCTCAAGCTGCGAGCAATCACAGGTTATCAGGGACCGCTCCGCCCTGTCAAAGTTGAGGCTGACAAGTGAAGGCACTAAGCCACTCCGAAACATTTGTTTGTTTGTGCTGATAAGCGTGGAAAAGAAATACCAGGCCCACTTGACACTGTCAATGTTACATTTGATGTGTCTGATAAAAAAAAGGGTGAAATTAATTCTTGGAAGAACTCCCAGGCTATGCATGCCAGTCATCAAAATTCATTAGATTAATTCTGTGGGAGATTATGAAGTGGGATGTGCAGTTGGTAAATTTTCCTCAATTGCCTTATTGGGGCGACACATAATCCTAGAAAAGAGTGGGTTAGGGTGACCGTGGTATTCAAAAGTCGCCCTAGGGTTATTTGGGGTAGTGTGGCCCTTTTGTGGCATGTGTAGTAATTCTAAATACTCTCGTTATGCTGACAAGCCCCCCCCCCCCCCCCCCCCCCCCCGGCTTATCTAAAAAGGAATGACTTTTATTGAAAAGCACAATCTTTATTTTGAAATAAACAGGCCCTAAAACCTAGATGATGGCGATAGAACTTCCCCCGCTCCCTTTTTATGGAAGTCGCCCAATACAAGGCTAAAAGCCACTCTAGGTGAAGGGCTACAACTAGAGGTGGCCTACATTAGGTTACCAGCCCTACTACCCCAACGGTTTTCCTGGGTCCAGATCTAAAGGGGATAAATATTCAATAGATACCAAAGAAATGATCCCAATTTTCAGACCTATATAGCAGTGTAACGTCCACCATTGGTGAGACCATGCTTGGTTACCTAGGGAACTGGGACATTATAGAAGACCATATATGTGGTACAAAATCCAATTTGAGGAGAATTTCATGTAGGGCTGTCCCGAATATACCGAATATTCAAATATTCGATCGTCAACCGAATATTCGAATACCTTTTTGCCGGTTTGAATATTTGAAAAAATATATATGCACGTACAGCATTTTTGACGAAAGGTAACTTTTTTGTGGCCAGAGGTTATTGTTCCCGTCCGTAAAACCCTTGACACTTGTAAAAAAAATGTTCCTTCAAAAACGGAGGCTGGAGTTTGGTTTCTTGAAAAACTTGATCGGCAAGTATCAAATATTCGAATATTCGGTCAAATCCAGTTTCGAATAATTGAATACTGAATTATTCAAAAATGAACAGCCCTAATTTCATGTATTTTTTCCTTGACCCTCCATTTTTTCATGAAATTCTCCCAATTTTCAGACTGTTGCTGATGAGACCAACTCACCTCCCCCGAGGAGAAGTTGCCTATCCCCAAGAACAAACTTAGCTTCAGTAGACAGCAATATAATTCAAAATTTACTTCCAAGTATCATCAGCAGGCTCTTTCCTTGTATGGGAATAGACTCTGGAGTGAACGGTATTATCTCTGATCTACATGTAGCCTTAACCCAAAGCAGATGTTCTATCGTTCATGGTGGCATTAGCTAAATACCTTGTCAGAAGTCATTTTTCCCCCTGGAAACAATTCTTTCTTGTTGTTGCTTCAGTGATATGTTCCAGCAGATGAAGTAAATCCTCATCTGGGTCATTCTACAAATGTTGGTGTCCATGTTACATCTGACATGTATAAGATTTTGCAGTTCGGGACACATTCTTTAATGCCTTCTATCTACAAGAAGGATTATGTAAAGCAAAGTACCTGCTAAACAAGTAAAAAAATAGCGTGAAGAGAAATTTTATGATACTTGGTTGGAAATTACACAGGTCAGGTGTAACAGGGGCACCAAAAAATGTCACACTTTTGGACCCCAAATTTATAGATTGACCAATTTACGAGTCGGCACTGTGACGGGTTTAAAAATTGTCATTCTGTGAATGATGCCATGAATCTTGTCGTAGTCTTAGACCCCCCCCCCCCCCCTCCCAAAAAAAAATAAATAAATAAAAATAAAAACAAGCAGGGATCTTGTGCGGTGTTGATTGTGCGTAACCAAAAAGGATATGGAAACACCGAGAATCAATTTCCAGGCAGTTGGAAAACAGACACGCGTACATCAAGCAGCGATGTGTAACGAATTTGACACGTACAAGAAAATTACCTTATGAATAAATGATGGAAGGTTTTTTTCTTCTGCAATGCAGTTGTTAAATTATTCTGCAAGTGTTACAGTTCAGATAATTGTCACCATAGGAAAAAAATAATATCAGTTTTTGTTTTTAGTGGTAAGCCTTAAACCCTTGTGTCTGGCTGTTAATGATGGGGCTGGTATGCCAAGCATAAAAGCAAACAAAAAGTCGTCGCACTGAATATAGTGGTCCTATTCATCGCACTTTGAGCCCCCCCCCCCTTTGAGTGAATAAAAACTTAGTTTGAAAAGCTCATTACACTCCTATTCAAGAATAATATAGTTGAAACATGAATGGATTGAGTATGCACAGGAAGGCGTGTATAGACAACAACCGGCCAGGTGGTCTTTTTCAAACTGTCGCCATCGTCCCTATGCAAGAGGGTTAAGTACATGTACTTAAGTGCTTAAGTGCTTATACTGCGCTTTTTAAAAATCCATGATTTCATCACCAGATACAGTGTATAAACAAATAATAACTGTAGAAAGGAAAAAAAGATATATATACATTTTATAAACATTGATAAACAAGTGCTGATATTTGCTTTTCCACGTGCAGGGTGTGGTTTCTTTTGTCTTCTTTTGATGGAGGAACTAAAATGGGCATTTGGCCAGGCACCAATTTTTGATAATCCAATAGTTTGAAATATTGCAAATTTTCTTAAATCTTCTCAAAACTTGTGAACAGCATTCCCTGTTTGTTTACCTCATTGATTGATTGATTGATTGATTGATTGATTTGTTTGTTTTTGTTTTGTGTTGATTTGTTGGGTGTTTGCTTGTCATTTTAATAAAACATTTTTTATCATATTGGGGATAAGACAACATTCAAGGTATATGCAGGTGATATTTTTCCTTCTCTTCAATTATAACTATCAAGTGGAACTCGGCACCCATTGCATACAATGGGACGTCAATGATTAAACATGGAACAATTGCATCCCGTCAGAGACCCAGTAACAATAACGAGAGAAAGGTCAGAAAATGTCCAGCCCCTCTTTCTTGACGGGAAAAAACCCTTTTGTATCGGACATGCAGGAGGCAATATGTATGCTAATTTGCCCTTTTTTAAACAATTCCCTCAAAAACCAAGACTGAAATGTGTCACACGACTGTATTTAAATGACTGACACGGTTCATTACTGCCGATGCTAAAAACCAGTGTTTACACAGTTTATAATTAACCAGCCACATATTGATACTTCCACGGCATGTTTTCTCAAGTTTTGTCAAATTCCTGACGTCGTTGCTTCTATGAGCTGATAATTTCCAAAAAATAAGCACACCCTATTGTCGGTGTGCACTACCACAAACCCACGCTCTTCAACAATTGTTTTTTATGCGGTGCACGTACAGCTTCAAAAAAATAAATAATAATAATAATCAATGGAGCCAAACTCCACTGTAAGCAGTTAATATGGCTTCTCACCTCCCTCAGATCGTGATTAATGCACCGAGCAGTAATGACTTAGTCCGCACACAAGGTCCACATTTTAATGAGGTCGTGTGTAAATTGTTACTGATCTGCAATGCCCAGTCGCAGCGTGGCACTAATGGGTGTCCGGTATCGCCCGTACAAACCAAAGTGTGGTGTCAACTGTTGATTGATTGGCCACAATTCCATTACTTCGCATTGTTGGTTTTTCATGGTGGCTTTCCCGTGTTGTGTAAGATGCAATTTTAATTAATTATAGAAAATAATACACATTATAATTAACGTGTACAACCGAGTGTATAGTTTCCAGGGATGTAGTCGAGTCCATCACAAGTCCATCACAAACACTCCAGTCCTAATATAATTCCAATCACAAACTATTCAAATGAGCTTTGACAAAGGCACTCCTTTGTCATTTTTCATCCAGTTACTTGTTACCGGCTTTATGAAAGGACTTGTGATGACTGAACTTGAGAAAGGACTTGTGAAAGAACTTGCAGGGACTCGACTACAGCCCTGATATTTTCAGTCAGTGGGGTTCAGATTAGACTTTTTTTGAATCGGTGAGTTTCAGAGTCATCAAGAAAGTACTTTAGAATCCAGCTGCAAGCCTACTTTTTAGCCAGGGCTCTACCCCAGACCAGCTTTTGGACTCCCACTCTCGGTGGGCTTAAGTTCACTTTATGACTGTTTTTGCATCACTCGGATCAGGGCTGGACAACGGCCCTAAGTGCCTGAAATCTACTTATGTACATGTACTCCAAGAAAGCAATAATTCGCTACTTTAAAGAGTCCTCTCCTAAAAAAAAATGGAGTCAGAATTTGTGCATGGAGTTGCCTAAGCCTAACAAGGACTACATGTATTAATCAGTTCACAAAGATTTTTGATGGTTTCTCACAGTTTTTTGAGGATCATTAGTGATGCCTTGAACTGGAAGCCCATAGACTAAGACCCGATTTGGAAAAAAAAAGCTGTACTGACCTTTAACGTAATCCGTGTAATTTGTGAGTGCTTGGACATGCGTGGGATTTGCAAATTGTTGTCACAATTCTGGATCAGTTAGTATACGCCCACTCATTGCTATGGTTACTTCTGACAGTCTCTTTGAAAGAAAGCAAGGCTCTGTTATCTGAACGGCCCCAGTTAAGAGTTATTCAACATTCATCAATGAAAATGTCCAACATGCACCAGACTCATGCAGTAGAAACTAGCTCTTCATTGCCACGCCTCCCACAATCCCCTCCCCTCCCCTTGTAACCTTTGCAGAAGAACAGCAGATTTTAACGATGTGTAGCGACTAGCCCCAAGCCTTGAAAATCGTAATGACCAGCGCAAATGATGTTCACTGTTCCCTGGCCAGAAAAATTCCCCGCACATGGGATTAGTATTATAAGCTACAGTACATCCATATATCATTACGCCTCTTGAAGAATCTTCCTCAACTAGCACGACATACATGTATCAAGTTTTATTTTATTAATTTTTTTTTTGCGGGGTGGGGGGCCTGATCGCCAAAGGGTAATCGTGATTATTGTGCAGGTGCCGGTACAAAGTGACACACGTCTGGGTGTTAAAAAACAAGGTGGCATGCGAGTTCATGCACTATTGGATTAGGCTGGGTGTTTTTGCCTGAAGGGATTGTGCCGTCGTCGTGAAGTATATTGCACGCTGTGGGAGAAATCAGATTAAGTTGGGTGTGATGTTTCTATCTGCCAATAGCGCATTATTTTTTTCAAGAATTAATAAGAAATGGAAACAAACGTGTTCAGTATTTTTTTCCTTGTGGGAAACTGGCACTATTTTTGAAATTTAACAGGGACGTCTAGATTTTGCAAAATTAAGGAAACTTTTTTTTTTTTTTAATTGACACTCTGTTACTTATTACCAGTACATTTTGTGTGGAATGTCTCATGAGAAAGCTCATTGCTAACAAATTAGGAATTTAATTTGAACATGTATTTTTTAGGGTAATACACATCAAAAACACGAAGATATTGTACATCTAGCAGGGTCATTCCATAAATCAGGGGTTCAAAAATGTGACGTTTTTGGTATCCCTGTTACACCTGACCTGTGATATTTCCCATCAAGTATCATTAAAATTTATTTCACACTATTTGAAAACTTGTTTGGCAGGTACTTTGCTTTACATAATAACTCTTGGATATAGAAGGCATTAAAACAATGTGTCCTGAATTGCAAAATCATATACATGTCGGAGGTAACGGGGACACCAAAATTGGACCCCTAATTTATAGAATGACCCAACAGGGAAAATCAGGACAATGATCATCTTTCAGAAAAAGAATTGTTGATATTATATCGGATACTTGAATTGTAGCATAACAGAATCTTTTAGAAGTTTATGGGAATCAAATTCACATTTGGCAAGGTTTTCTTAAATGTATGTAAAAAACTAGCAGTGAGTAAGATACAATGTAAATGTACACGCGTATGCTGTGAAATATTGTGATACATGGCCGCGTTTGCACCACCAAGTGTTCTATCCCTGGCTTCATTTCCCAGTTATTGCACCCTAGCAGTTACGGCTGCAACTCAAGCGTCCTACCGGCTGTTAACGTCGGTGTACGGTTTCATGACCAGACAGCCAACAGTTGTCGAAGTAAGAGCTATGATTACATTGTCCAACCCTGGATAACCGAGGCACATCGGTTCGTTTATTTGCGAACGACATGTACGTGTACACGCTACTGGTTTTGTTAATACCGTGAACTCAGAACAATACCTTTGCATTGATCTTTTCATAACCGTTACTAATTTACTTTTAGTTTTTAAATACCGTTATGAACAGCAGTAGGTTAAATTGTGTCTGCAGCATGTAGCACTATGAACCCTTGGGTAATAATAATATAAAGCTCCATATATCCAAACAAAATTGCTCATAGGTGCAGTATAATAGAATTAACAATGAAACCAAGTAAAATTTTTTTAAGGCTACATGATATAGTTAAACAAATTAACTAATAAATCAAACAAAAGGTGGGACAGGCCGAGAAACACTGCCAACTAAATACTACAACCAAGCAAACGACTGACCAACAAAACAGCAAACCGACTGACGAACAAACCAACTAACTAACCCACCAACTGACCTACCAACTGACCACCTGGCTGACCCATCCTAAGTCATAAACAAGGTAATTAAAAAAAAAATTTAATTAAAATTGCCAAAAAATAGCAAACACATTTTAAAAACTACATGTAATGATCCAAGAGACCAAGACCAAATGTACATCGTAAAAACGGGGTAAAAATTAATTATATTCCTTGTTAAAAAGAGTTCAATTCCCATGAGTCCCTTGGTAACTTGCTCCACAGCTGTAGAACAAGAATGTAACTAAGAGGAAGACTGAGATTGCGGGTAACACCATGTGAAATTAATCTCTTCTACCAGGAAGATGTGTGTGACTCGACATTTCAGACAGTGTGCTCTGTCCATCTTCAGGAATGTGAGTGATGTGCTGCAGCTTTTATGCCTTCAGAGTGCCTAGTTGGGTGTGACGACTGGATGCTGTTGTGTGCATTGGGGTGTAGTACCGGTAGTAGCTTGTTGGGTTGCGTGGGTGTAGGGTGTGCGGTGCTTGAGGAGTTGGGACCAGATGTCGTTGATGTGAATCCGATGTCTTGAGAAACTGTGTTGTGTTTGCGGATTTTGATGGCCCCTCTGATTCGTCTTGGGTGCCAGAATGTGACTTTGTATTCAAAATGGAAAGGAGGAATACATGTAGGCAGATGTGATATTAACCCTAACAGCCCAAGGCTTTTTACTAGAATCCTTCCCTAACCACACAAACTCCAACACTGTGTAGTAAACCAATGGCACATTCTTTGTACTTAGACAAAATCAGGGCATCAAGTCCCATGCAAAGTGATGGTGCCAAGGCTCTACAGTACCCAATCACACAAAATTCAACACAAATGGGGTGTTTGATTTTGGCAGGTTAGGGATGGTTAGGGTTAATTAATGACGACAGTCCAAAATCACATCCAGAGCCTAGAATCACAATTTAAGCCCTTAAACCCAGATACAATATCCAGCACACCATGTAGTTTGTGTTAACTGGTAAATCCAAAAAACGACAACAGATTTTGTTGGATTTAGCAGGGTAAGGTTAATGCTCAATCTCATTCCGAACAAATGACTTACTTCCAAATTTTGCCAAAAGGAAGTCATTATAAGATCCTGTGCCAAATGACTCCATTTGACCTAATGACTTTGTACTTAGCAGAATCATTAAATGGACTCTCCATGATGGAATTGGAAAGTGATTAATTAGAGAAATTCGTTGTTGTACTTTTTATAGATTGTTTGACCTTGATTTATATGTATTTATCATTTGATGGTTGCAATTATAGCTGCCTACGCGTCGGCCTTGTATATGTAGGTGCCATTGGCTTTCAGAGGTCTCACCTCATTAGGCATTCACCATTCACCCAGTGTAGGTTGACCTATTATTATTTTTTTTTTTTTACCATGACGGGCGAGATTTTTCAGGATTTTTAGTGAGATGTCTTCCAGATTTCTGGAAGTTTTTTGTTAGGTCCTTAAATTGTTTTTATCATTCCAAAATGACCTCTGCAATCTGAAACGACCCAATTTTTTTTGCAATTTTGAACCATATCTTTTAGGTAGAAAATGCACTTTTCTTATGCATTTTTTTCAAATTAATTTAACCCTCCTATACTTATAACTATTACAGCCTATCAAAAACTCTAAAACACCAACTCTCATAGTTTGTATGTGTTTCAAATGCTTCCTTGATAAAAACTGGATTACCAACCAGATTTCCATGTGTGGAATATTGCTTTTGACTGGAACTCAGCTGTTGTTTGCTTAGCATGAAAATTACATGGACTTTTGGCTGGTAACCTGTTTTTACTAAGCAAGACATTTTCATGCTAAGCAAATTTGTGTGCTTAACAGCTCAATTAAATTGGCCCCAGGGGGGTTAAATGCCTCTGGAGGTTTCGTGGATTTTTCATTTTCCTCCCAGAGATGTAGTCGAGTCCATCACAAGCCCTCCAGTCCTAATCCAAATCCAAATCTCAAGCTATTCAAATGAGCTTTGACAAAGGCATACCTTTGTCATTGTTCATCCAGTTACTTGTGACCGGCTTGCGAAAGGACTTGTGAAAGGACTTGCAGGGACTTGACTCCAACTCTGTTTCCTCCAATCTAACCCCTGCCATAAACTGAAAAGTAGTGGAGCAGCCCGCATTTTTTTCAACCAGTGCAAAAACGGAACAGACAAGGTCCCTATAAAAATATTTAAGTCCATGACTTTTCCATCACTTTCCAGGAAAATAATTGAGAGTATTTTCCATGACCAGTTCTTATGCTATTTTTGATCTTTAGAGTCTATTTCCAATACGCTGATCATTTGTATTGGTTGTGAGAGATTCCACGACATTTTACTGGCTTTATTTTCTCTCGAAACATCAGTTTTCCATGACTCCTTGTAAAATAACAAAAATCCATGATAGTTTAAATTCCAGAATTTTCCATGATTTTCCATGACTGGGAACCCTATGATAGACCTGAAGTCACACGTGTTTAGCACGTTTGCCAAATGGGAACGTACATGTAGATGTATGGAAACATTACTACTGTACATCGTAGTACGTGACTTCTCCAATGAAACATACTCTGTACGTACATGCTTATTTTGAGATCTTTTTACTTCGCATTAGGGGCCTATAAAGGAAACAATTTTTTCCTTATGAGTAAAAAAAAATGTAGTTTTGGTAATAATTGACATGTTCCCAACTTGTACTGAAATGCATACTGAAGTGCGCTGTTCCTTCCCCACCACACCTCATCAAAACAACGAGGTAAACGGAGTGTGACGTCATTATACCTCCTCAGTCAATTGCTCGCTTAGGGACTACAAACATGAGAATTAATGTTCTGTGAGAGACATTTCCGACCATAATATACAGCATTTGGTGGTTTTATGGTTTGGGCATATGACTTCTACTAGCCGTTTAAGTGTGATAAATTACAGTTCAGTGTGGGAACTCGATGTCATTTTCTCTTTCGACCGCCCACGCTGAAGTGAGAACTTTGGAACATGTACATGTACACGTTAGCAGAATATGTTGTAAACCAAATTACGTGCATTGCTTGACTTTGAAATGCGGCAGTCAGTTTGCGTGTGCCGTCATAAAAATCTAATCGCCCACTTTTGGATGTCAATTGGGTTGCACAGTGACAGCGCCCTCAACAGTGTTGCACGGGTCAGATACATGTACATTGTTTTACTGATAGCAGCAACATTGAACAGCTAGCTGTAATTCAATTTTAAAAAGTTGGGGGATGGGTGATGTCGGAAGTGACATGCATAAATGCAGTACTGCAGTGTAAAACAGTGAGACAACCAAGCAAGTTGACCTTGACAAATTTCTGCCTAAAAAGTGCTTGCACTGTAAATTTTTGTGTGAACATTGATTGATTGATTGATTGATTGATTGATTGATTGATTGATTGATTGATTGATTGATTGATTGATTAAATCAATCAGTCAATTAATCAATTAATCTTTCATAACAGTATGTTTGTCATTTTCTTTTTGACCGAATGCATTGTTACAGTTCCGTAAACTTGCAAGATTCAAATTAAACAAAAACAATTACTCGTATGGATTTTAGAATTTCTGGTTAGCAATTCAAATACCCGATTTTGTCTCTTCAGTTGATGCTGTAAAATGACCTACACCTGTACATTGTACTCTTGTAAATCAGGAATATGGCATTGTTTCCAACCCGAATGTATCATACTCCTGTAATATGACGAGACTAAGTCGTTACGTCTTGCTGAAGGGTTTAGCTGGTAATTCTGTCTGCATTTGTCTGACATACAGTCCCGGGTTCATGGAATTCCCTCGTTGAGTTGTGACATTTCCATCCCCAAACCTCTTGAGCCCCCTCCCCGGTTGTAAATGCCATCGGAAGGATGGAATGATCCTTTTCATTTAAATGCTGATGATTCTCAATTTACTCGGATCCCATATCAAATTTGTCGGACTTATATTCAGGTCCACCTTTTTTAAGTCCTAGTTTTGAGCAATGTAGGTTGAGCCCGTGTCAGATTCAAGTTGGGTTGAGAGCAAGTCTGGAAAGACGTTGACCCCCAGATCGAGAAAACCTTACGTTATATATTCCTGGGTTCTTAAAGAGTATTCACTTAGATCAGGATTTTCCGCTTGTAAACTTATTATGTACTTAAATTGATGTGAAACCATACCCCTTTAATAGACAAGTCTATGAAATTTTGTGCATTTTGTTTTGTTTTGTTTTGTTTTGCGGGTTTAGCTTAAAATTTTGTTGATAAATTGGATATACAAGTGATGTTCGTGTGATTTCGCCATGATTGTCCAAACCCATCAATCAATCTATACAATCCCAGGTTGTATCTTAAAGGTGGGGCGTGATCACTGGCTATACGACATTATGGTTTCTGACTTCTGACAAGTTCCCCCCCCCCCCCAACTCATTTCATGGCAGCGTTTCGCACCAAAATGTTGCTGCATTTGTTATATTATCAGATATACATTTGTCATGTTGAAGTTTGTTAGCATAAATTCTTTTACCAGCGGTGTCTGTGTAGTATAATTTTTTTAAGCTACCAAAGATTCTATCAAAGAAATTATCCTTCAAAACTAACCCTGACGGGGGTTCAGGTTGGCCTAGGGGTACTTCTTCGCCTTCCACCACTGTGACCCGGGTTCGAATCCCACCAGGGCTGACATGTGGATTGGGGTTTTCAGTCCCTACCTGATTCCATGTTTTTTTCCTCCAATATTAGTCTCTGGGGTTCCTCCTCCCCCAACATCTAAAACTCAGGCATGCAACTTTTCCTCTGATCAGCCGATTTCCTTGTTTTTCACTTCACACTTTTGCCATTGAAAATTGAAAATCACTGTACAGAGTCTTGTAAAGATTGGAATTTCCTTTGTTTTTGTTGTTAATTCCAAGTTGCATGCCAGAAAACTGTAATTTTTCTTCCTCAACTTCTTTCAAGGGACTCCGCTGTGGAAGGGCCGTGGCCTAGTGGTTTGGAGCATTGAATTCGTGGTCTGCGGGTAATTCTGCAAGCTGTGGGTTCAAACCCAGTCCTGGGCTATAGCACTTCTATGCTTAAATGTATAAAAACAAAATGTCTACCCATGCCTGGCCAAGGGTAACAGAGATGCTTGCTTCAAAGATGGCCGCTACAATATGAAGAAGAGATTATAGTAACTTTGTTTCCAAAATGACTTTATCCAAGTAACAAAGCTTTGTTTTTTCTCCCCCCTTTCTTGCATATTCACCCTAATTCTGATGGCTGTGCAAATTACATTTGTCTGGAACATTTATTCTAACAGGTGAGTACAATCCATCCATATACTTTTTTGGAAACAGAATTAGGGTTTTGGTTTGGTGCTGGCATTCATTAGGAGACTTTTGAGACGCTGGTGGCAGCAGACATACTGGTGCTTTTTGCTGGTTCCGAGCATGCGCGTGTGGTTCTGAGCGTGCATGTGTGGTTCCGAGCATGTGCGTGTGGTTCTGAGCGTGCGTGTGTGGTTCTGAGCGTGCGCATGTGGTTCTGAGCGTGCGTGTGTGGTTCTGAGCGTGCGCGTGTGGTTCTGAGCGTGCGCGTGTGGTTCCGAGCGTGCGCGTGTTGTTCCGAGCGTGCGCGTGTGGTTCCGAGCGTGCGCGTGTGGTTCCGAGCGTGCGCGTGTGGTTCTGAGCGTGCGCGTGTGGTTCTGAGCGTGCGCGTGTGGTTCTGAGCGTGCGCGTGTGGTTCTGAGCGTACGCGTGTGGTTCTGAGCATGCACACATACATGTAGTTCTAAGCATGCCCGACTGGTGAGAACTATGGAAAAGATCGTTATGTCTGCTTCCAGTAGTGTCCCAAAAGTCTCTCATTGTGTAGTAATGGTACAGTGATTTTCCACAGTTCACATGTATTTGTAGAATGCACATCAAACATAACCTTACAGTGGTTTTTATGTACTCTTTGAGTCTGCATATGTACATACCTGTATGACCTTTTTTTTGTTTTTTGAAAAAAGCAATTTTTTGTGCCAAAAGGGTGGTTTGCTGCATGCACCTGTTGTCAATCATTTTGTAATCAGTTTTCAAAATTACCCTTTTTTTATATCTGAGTGGACATATAAAGGGGCACTATGCCTCGGGCCACGCAATCGGGAAAGATCATTACAAAATAGAATAATATAATGTTCACGACCATCCCTTGAAAATGCATCATTTGTCTGAAAATCATTGACAAAAATCACATCAAAGACGTCGGTTTGGTTAGGAAAATTCGGTCTGGAATTTAGAGTGGACCCCATAGTTCTTGGGTTGCATACAGGCTGCACTATGTGCAGCACTGATCTGAATGTCCAGATTTCAATGTTTTGGTTTCTCTTCATTTCTCCATAAATATTACATTTGGTAGAATGTTTACATTCAGACCTTGAAAATAGATTAGGTATTACCAATCAAAGAGATTAGATTTGGGCGGATTTGAGGGCAGTGTACTTTTATTTATTACACTAATACCGTAACTTGTTGAAACTGATTTTCAGTCAGCTTCCCCCCACACCCACCTGTTTGTCTGCTCCCCCACACCCACCTGTGTCGGTTCACGTAAACCGAACCCCGTCATTTGAATCTAGTGGTCGATATTGCAAACGTCACTAGGCTCGACACCGAACAGCCAACTTAGAATCCAATTAATTCATTGTGTCAGATGCAATTGTTCAGCTGTGTCAATTTTACAGCTAGGATCTCCATGGCAACCGTTCATGTTGACCCTCTCGGACAAGTTTTGTCTGGTTCGGAACGGCCTCGGCAAACATCTCCACAAGCATGCACAAACTGGTTCAATATCTGCTTTTCTCGTACCTCTTGCCAAGGTGACAACCATCTGGATCGGTGTCTGTTGAACGCTGCCGGCCGTAGTTTTTTTTTTAATTGATCTACTCGTTTGCCCGTTAAATCGATAGCTTTCACAGCTCTGTACCAGAGGATTAAAGCATTTGCGGCACACACGGATATATCATGTTTTTTTATATCTCCGGAAGACATAACATTATTGAGAGTGAGTGTTTGGTTGTCTGTCATCGTCGTGTCTCACCCCCCCCTACTTGTTTCTTATTTTAAGAGAAACCTACAGATTCTTCCAGAGATGAAAGGTGTTGGACCTAAGCTGGTTGGGCAGGGATGAATGTCTAATTAAACGTTTGCCTGATAGTTGTATAAATACTGGGGCCTGGCCTGAAATCAATACACACTTTAACCTTGCACTTGCTCCCAGAATAAAAACAGATTAGCTATCCTACTGAATATTGGCTAGAATTGAAGATGAATCTTGGAACCGGTCAGATTTTGTTTTTCCCCCAAATGAGTAAGCTGGTGTACCCAATGAAGGAAGCATGTAGAAAATGCAAGTTATCAAGCAAAAAAAGGAAAATAAGCAAATAAAATATCAGTGAATTTTAAAAGTGTACAAATAGTTAACAAAAAATGCCACCACAATTATTTGGTATGAGAGAGAGTGGGATTGCGGGTAACACCATGTGAAATAAATCTCTTCTAGGAAGAAGTGTGGTTCTGAAAAGAACCGGGACGAGTTTTAATTATTTGGAATAAAATATAGAAAGACATTTCTTGGTTTGTCTTACGCATACTTATAGCTGATCCAAAAATGTTAATTCGTCAATCATTCGTAGGAATTATTAAGAGTCACCTTTAGACCACAATTATAAGCAATGGAGGGCAACTGGAGTAGGATTTGTGTTAAGAAAATGTTGAACAAATAAAAAAGTGAAATTAAAAAAGACGAAGTTTGCATCAAAGCAGTAAGTAAACATCATTCTTGACACAATCAAGAATTTAACATTGGAGACAAATCAAAAGAAGCTAACTTGAGCTAGGAAATTAAAATTACAAAAAACGGTGATATCTGCACCTGTCCCTCTTGTAATGTTACCGCACTTAAGTCCAATTTGCTTTTATCTTCATCGAACCGCAGGTTTTTTGTTACATCATCAGTGTTGGCAGGTGGCCGGAAATTTAGGAAACATTCAATATTTTATTTTCAGGTATTGTCATGTTATTACATGAATGAGGAAATTAGTGTACTATTATGTTTTCATGGCATACAGTCCTTTTACACCATGGATTAGTGTTTGTGCAGTGTTTGTTTGATGTTTATGTGGTGTATGTATGCTATTTACGCAGTGTTTGTACGGTGTTTACACTGTGCTTACACAGTGTTTGTATGCATCAACTCAACACTGTACATTGTCTCTTGCAGTATATGATGACTACAGTTAGTCCAGGTTTTGACAAATGTCCTACTCTCTATACCAGAGGTTGTTACATGTATTTAATTCATGGACAAAAAAAATGTTATTTTTGTACATTATACTTGGTGAAACAAACCTCTTGAAGCAAGTGTACTGTATAGTTCTACTCCAATTAAAAAGAAAGCTTTTATCATTCGATCAGCATATTGCTAGTTGGTAAAGACAAACTAAGGAGTCTGTGACTAGATTAGTCTGTTGGTCCCATGAAGGTCACATGGAAAGTGATTGTAAAGGTGCGAGAATCGATTGCTCTATTCATGATCAAATAGTAGCAGTGAAAATGTTCCATTGCTTTTCCATACTAACCTACAATATGCTGTGCTTGGTGTGCTTCAAAATATACATCTGGTAGATAAAAGATGTCATCCCCTTGAGCGTGAAACCTTTCTGCACTTGTGTGAATTTTACAGTTTTGTGCTTGCCAGAAAACAGGTGAATATTTCTCCCCCCCCCCCCCCCCCCCCAAAAAAGACCCTGAAGCACTACGCGATTAGAACAGCTACAGATTGACTTCCTTCTGCGCCACCTGCATGATTCCAAAGGTTGCGCCGACTGGCGGTATATAGCTTTGAAATCAACAGCTGTTTTGAGACATGCTCTTTTTGACTCCTGACTGCGGGGTTCACGTAGTGTGAGTGGACGTAGTGTGAGTGGACGTAGTGTGAGTGGACGGCGCAAGGCTATCATCATGGAGAGAAAGGAGGGTTCAAGTGTAGATGGTGACCTGTGTTGTCTTTGAGCAAGGCACTTGACCCTACATAGCTTAATCTTGCTGCCTTCATTCAGGGGTGGGGGGAGGGCACTTGGAATATTAGTAGAATGGCGTCAGATCCATCAAATTACATCCTTGCTATTTCGTACATTTTTTGTATTATTATTTAGATATCTGTGACCATGGACAGACAAAATATGTGGACATTTAAAATGCTAATATAAAAAAAAGTTACAAATATCCACAAACCTTGTAAATGTATATGTGTTAATACAGAAATATTATAAAGAAAATTGAGAGGAAAGCAAAGTAATTACAGAGGTTACTGGAAAGGTGTAACTTAAACAGTGCCGAAACAAAATTCATAGTTAAGACAAGATGAGCCATCCACTGTAGTATACTGGAATTAAATACAGAATAATGGGAATTATTGAGGTACCACTGTAAAAATGTATAATTCACAGATACAGCATGACTTTTAATGAAACACAGCTAACCAGTAGAATGGCGGGAACTGATTTGATAATAAGAATGTAAACGAGAATTGCGGGTGATCGACACAATGTGAAAAATAAATGATTTGATAATGCGTGTGTATGAGAAATAGACTCATGTCATGCAAATAAATCAGCCGGATTCATCAACTATGTGTTTAAGCATACATGTTTTGTAATACCTGTTTGAACTACATGTACTGTGAATACCTGGCTTAGTAAGTTAAAAAGTACCCATCAAAATAAAAATAGAATCCTTGATGCTGGACTGAAGGGTTGCACGCAACCCTCATACTGCATGACCTCATTACAGCTCTGCCGTGAGTCGTCAATCGGCAATCGATGGCCAGAAAACCCAGTTGTTCAGGGATGGCTGAACTCCTGATGCAATCGCATTTAGGATGCTACAGGAGATATGTCAGGAGGCTTATAACCATGGACATTGGATGATGGATGTTATCAGCAACTTCAAAGCTTTCCTTCCTCCTTTAAAGATTAAAAAAAACTTAAACGTATATCTACAAGGGGCTGCTTTCTTCAACAATCTGAAGTGGCTGGGTCATCTCCGATATTAATGCTAATAGACCTAGAGTACCAAGTACAGTAGTTGGACGTAAGTAAGGACGTGGCGAAAGATTACTACATTGTTTCACCACGAAATGTACTTAGTACATAGATGGTCATGTTGAGGATTATTTTTCTTCATGTTAGGGGCATTAACCCCTTGAGTACGGTATTTTACGGGAGACGTCGGGGTGCCGCGGCGGCGGCTCTGGCAGCCAAGCGAACCGCTACAATGTGTTTGTGCAGTCAAGCGTAACATATACACAATAATCCAACAATGGATTGAAACTGCACAAACAGCGGCCAATGGCGTCATCCGGCCTGGTGGCACTGTTTAATCCAACAATGGATTGAAACTGCACAAACAGCGGCCAATTGCGTCATCCGGCCTGGTGGCACTGTTTTTTTTTGCGCCAAATTCCGTCATCTGTACGCAAGGGGTTAAGGAAACCACCGTTGTTTCCTTATGAGTTTAAAAATGTAGTCTTTGTGTTTGTCGCAAAAACAGGCGGAAATTAACATCCAATTTCTGTGTACTAGTGAAATGCATGCCTTGATACCACAGCAACTACTTACAAATGGCACCAGCGGGCTAGACGGGCCTTGATAAAAAGAGCTCTCAAAAGTAACTTTTTCTGATTTCATGGCAGAAATAATTGCCTGCTTTATTGTAATATACCTACAGATTTCTCTCAGCGTCCTCTTTAAGGCTGAACTTTGAGGTTTTCACCAAACAGCAGTTGGTAGTGCATGTACACGTAAAAGAGTAAAATTGTTTCTCTTTACATGTATGTCGCCCCAGAAAAAGCAATTGTATGACAGGTTCATTCTGAAGTGGACAGCAGTGACGTTTGTGGTATTTTTAATAAGGAGGCAAGCCAATCTGACCCAATTTGGTAGATTTCATAGCAAACAGATGTCATGTAAACAGATTACCAGCCCTGATGATTGCAATCTATGACCTACCTTTCAGAGTTGTAGGCGAGTCCCAGTGCAAGTCCTTTATCACAAGTCCTTTCGCAAGTCCAGTCAGAAGTCCTTTCATATAAAGCCGGTCACAAGTAACTGGATGAACAATGACAAAGCAATGCCTTTTGTCAAAGCTCATTTGAATAGCTTGTGATTGGAATTAGGACTGGAGGGCTTGTGATGGACTTGCAGGGACTTGTGATTACAAAAACCTCCCATGGGATTTCCATGGTGTCCAAATCACCTTGCAATTCTCATGGGGTTTTGCCTGGGAGATTTTTGTAAGGGCTGGACTACGTACATCCCTGCTACCTTCTTCCTTGGTTAGAGATGACCCATGACCCATGACACAGATCAGTTATCTTGATCATTACCAAATGGACGATCATCTCCCATCTTCCTCCATGCTCCCATACACATATTTCGCTTTGCAGCACTCAACTTCTCAAGTACATTTTTTGTACTCCATGAATATGTACTGCTGTATGGGCTCTATAACACACTGTTTTGTCGTATTATAGTACATACAGAAATGTCCTATTGTAAAAAATCAATCCGTCATATGGAGCTAACAATATGATTCTACAACATGTACATGTGTATAATTTGAATACTATTTGTAATGTGCATCATTAGTAATTTGCACATTTCCTTTTGTCATTTTTTTTCTTCAAGTATATGTAATTTGTAGAATTTTCGTAGTAGCTTATATAAAAAATATATATCCCTTTGATTTTCAGGAATTCTGTCATTATTGATGAAGTAAAATAAATAGATAAATGAACACTGCACGTAAATATGAGAAGAAAAGAAAAAACAAAAATTGTCCAACTAGCGTGTACATCAATAAAATATTACTATCATTTTTTCCCCCGTGTCTTTTACATACCTGCATATTTTTTATTTTCCCTAACATTATAATAATATAAATCCACTTTAGTGATGCTTGTGGGTTTGTTCTGTTTAATAAGAAAAACACGTTTTCTCCTTCAATTTGCCCTGAATGCAAAAACCAAAATACCGCCGTTGTCCGAAGTAAACCTGATAATTGGCGTCAGTTTCTGCATGCAGTACATGTACATGCACGGCAAATAAATGACATTAACAGCTAGCCCTAGGATTTATAGGTAAGGTTGTATTGCGGCCAATCCACAATTTTATTTCCAAACTGCACATGCAGCCTGTGGGTACTACACAAATCCATCAATGTCCAATCCTTCATACCACGCTCCTAAAATTCATCTTTGTGGCCTTTTAATGCCAAAAATAACGTCATGATGAAAATTGTGAATAGAGCTTCCACAAACAGATGTTTTGTTTTCTGTTACATAAAATAAATTCAAATATCTCTCTCTCGAAAAGCAGAAAATGTTACAAAGTGAATTAAATTTGCAAAAAAAAAGGCAGCTGGGAAACTTTTTGATAAGCAAAAATCATCTTTAGTTTTTTTATACTTAGCGGGGCAATGATTTCATGGTTCTGCTTCAGCATAGAATTCCATGCTTACAGACTATCAAACAAATTCTGGGTTTCTTCTTCCTTTTTTTTTAAATATGCTAATTTACGAAACTATAGTTATATTTTAGTGTGTGTTGTTTATCTTCCTTTGTATTTTGTTTCCCTCTGTTGTCATGTTATACCAAATAAGCCAATTTCTGTCCAGATGTTGTTCATGTCAGTAACATTTGCTTGTGTAAAAGATGGATGCTTCAAGTTGCAAACAATCTGCATCATTCTGCAGGGCCTGCTGAGACCGTGCCTCAACATACGGCCTCGGTTTTTCTGCACAGCAAAAATGAGCAAAATTGCTGAATTTTGCTATAAGTGATCACAAACTGCAGCATGCTGAACCAATATCTTATCAGTAACCATGGCAACATTTCATAAAAGATGAGTTTTGTTGTGTATGATATTTTAATCGGATTTATGCTTCGTTCTCGAGTACGAATTGCTATTATAAAGAAATGACAGTGTTTGAGGCATGTGCGTGTATATCTAGACAGTTACGTGTATACTGTTTACAATTTTTGCGATGAAACAACAAGAAGTTTACATTTGAGATTCTGAAAAAAAAGGACTTTTTAACCCCTTGCGTACGGATGACGCCAAATGGCGCAAAAAAGACAGTGGCACCAGGTCGGATGACGCCATTTGCCGCTATTTGTGCAGTTTCAATCCATTGTTGGATTATTGTGTGTTACGCTTGACTGCACAAGCACATTGTGGCCGTTTAGCTTGGCTGCACAGGCCGCCCCGGCACCCCGACGCCACACTACGATAACCGTTCTCAAGGGGTTAACCAATCTCATCTGTGCTATGAGTTTCAGCTGTATCAAAAGACAAAGCTCAAATACAAAGGTCAAAAGTCATAAATGCAATATGATATGGTTACCATAACAACAATGCAGAATACTAAAGATGAAAGTCAAGTATTCAAATTTAAAAGTTAGAATTAGAGGATTTACCTCTTTAAAGGAATCTCCTAATGATGGTCAGAACATACTGACCGAAACGTCAAGTTTATATCTCTGGTTCTTCTAAAAGCCACACTTCTCTTTTTTGAGTTTACAGTTACTTCACATAATAATAATTAAATAAATATATTTTTTCTTAAAGCATTTTTACATTAAAAATGTTAAAATGTTTTAAAAATATAACAGCTACATAAACAGCAAACCGATTAATTATTTAATTAATTAATTAAATAATTAATTAATTAATAGTAATACCCTTTACAAAGAAATGTTTAAACCCTAATCCCTAGGGTGCATGCAAAATCATATTAAAATTTGATTATTTGGGACAGTTAGGGTTATACTGCGATGTAAACAAATCCATTAGGCCTAATAATAATAATAATAATAATAATAATCCTCAAATAAATTGGAAGTCCGTTCCACAGATTAGGTGCATAAATGCAAAAAAACATGATCACTGTATGCCTTGCTAGTCATTGGATGAAACTCCATCTCATGGTGTATCCAGAAAGTTTCTCTGTGGAAATTAGTTGGCAAATAAAAATGTAAATAAATTGGACAATGGATATATAACGCCGACCTCAGATTTGTCCTATCCAAATCAAGGGGGGGGGGGGAATAAGTAACATTTGGAAGTGCAAGTTTGTTGCAAGATTGCTGTAATGTACCTTGTCTTGCAGACTACATCCCTTTCCATCTCCGTTTTCAACCTCTTTGTCAGTTCTCAGGAGCACAGTCAAGTGCCGAAACCCCTCAATCATCATATCTCTAAGGGGACGCCAAAACCTTATTATATCTGGGTTAATGAGAGCGAGGAGGGACACCTTTGCGGTCCAGTCTTTACATCAAGATCAATACATCTTGGAGACTTCTTTTCTTTCCCAAAAAAGGTATTGGGCTTAAACCTGGTCCTAGTTTCAAGTGGGATTTTCGCTTTCATTAGAAATGCCATTTTTGAACTGTATGGCAGTTTGCACACATTTATATTTTTGTGCAGAGCGCTGTAGTAATTAAGATTCGATGACCTCGGGCCAATTTCATAGAGCTGCTTAAGCACAAAATTTGCTTAAGCACAAAAAAACCTTGCTTAGTAAAATCAGGTTACCAGCCAAAAGCCATGAGATTGTTATGCTATTAAGCAAACAGCAGCTACATGTAAATACCAGTCACAAGCAATATACATCACATGAAGTTTTAGCTGGTAACCTGCTTTTACTAAGCAAGGTTTTTGTGCTTAACCCTAACCCTGCCAGACGCAGTACAGTGCATCTGTGGTGACAGCTTGACCTTGCTGCACTCTGCACACAATTCCAGTCTTTATTGTATCGCAACCGCCATGCAAAGCTTCAAATCATACTTTGTTGTATATTACCATTAAAATATCACAAATGCCTACAAGTATATTATCGCCTGCCTGCTTACCATTAGTGGTTGTTTTGGAATCATTCAACCATGTCCATTTTTCATTTGATTCTCTGGGATTTTGTTGCAAAATGGTTTTAGTAATAGTATGTACTTCACATCACCTTGTCCTTGGTGAAACAGAAGAGTCCTTGTATCTAACAGTGCAGTATTGTATTGTGCTGGGTACCTATTGTTGGACCTAAATAATGCAACCTCAATCCCAGGGTCTAGTGAACCTGGGAAAGTGCCTTGCTCTGATTGGTTAATACAGTAAAAAGCAAGATAAATCATTGTGGTGGTTGGTGATTTTAATTATTACATTGTAGTTCACGTTTATCATAGTATTTATGCTGTCATGCTGTGATTGATATTTTCCAAGAATTGCACCAACAATTTTGACCCTTACAAATATCTCCTTCTTTTTTTTTTTTTTTTTTTTTTAAAGCCCCTCTTTTTCCTAGGTATAGTGCCCACTGCATCTGATGCATTTTTTTTTCAACTTGAGCTGCACCAGCCTGGAAAATTGCAACAATCTACTTAAAATGCGTGGATTTTGTAGCATGTAGCAAAAATACGCACAAACATTACCAGTAATCTGATACGTGTAGCATCCAAGATTTTTTGAACATATGAGAATGATCCAATAACGGGACAAGGGAGCGGCAAGTGTATTGTAGCTTACTGCTGAAATTCCATGGGTAAAAGGTTGAGCCTAAGGATCTTGGCAACGCATGAGCTACCACACACTTGCAGCTTTAATTTGGAAAAGCCAGCTTTGCATGTGGAATAACTTGGCTGTAGGCTTTTGCATTCGTCACAACTTTCGGGGAAAAAAGTGGTTGTGCCAAGTTTGTTGGTTCTTGGATCCGAGTGGAATCATGCAGGGTGTTCTTGCATCGATTGACTTCTGTGACCAAGGCACGATCGCAGCAGAGGGTGAGAGGGTTCTGTGCTTGGATTACTCAGTTTTTGAACAGGAAGGGTTATAAAAGTGAGTTTTTGTCCGTTTAAATTGAGTGCTTACATAACTTAGCCTCAAATGAAGCATTTGTACTAGCTGTTGTTAAATGAAAAAGTCAAAGCATGGAGTTTACATGCTCACATGTCCCAGGCTGCTTTGAGATCACTCAGACGTGACCGTTGTCTTTTGTTGGCTCGTTGTGATCAAACGTGTTCTGATAAATCACACAATATATATACATGCAACAAAATCTATCCAGCAGTTATTGTGAGGCCTTGTTCCTATAGGAGCTGAGCCAGACAGTTCAGTGCCTCTGAATTTGGCTAGTCGTTTTGAAGTTCGTTGCATGTTTGCAAGTTTGTTTGTGCCCAAAACTCAATTGAAGCCAAGTTTGCCGGAGCCACCTCAGTGCATAGTATATACTGCACTGGGAACAGTTATAAGCCAACGGCACTTCACACACACATGCAGGTGTGTGAACTTTTCAAAGTAAACATTGTGTAGATGATTCTATCTCCATCTGCCGTGTGAGTGACATCGCTGAGTTGCACATTTAAATAGATCGCAACTTAAAATCAGTCTGGCCAAGTTTGTCGGTTTGTTGTTGCATCTGATTGGAACCACATCATGCAAGCTATTGTTTCGCTAGCTTCAAGTTCCAAGCATCGATCCGACCGGATGGTGCGAGGGTTCTTCGGTGGGATTACCCAGTATTTTCATAAGAAGACTTCTCAAAGTGAGTTTTGAACAATCATGGATGCTTGTGTTAGGAGTTTGTGCACGTACATACTGTTAAAAAGTAAGCGACTTTTTGACGTTGTTTATTAAACAGTGAAGTATTTGGGTTTTGTCAGTTAAATCTTGCTACCTGTACATGTGCTATTGAAGTTTGAAATGATAATTCAAAGGGGTTGTTGATTGCTGAGAGAAATTTTGCATCATTTTGTAGTTTTCTGTAGGTCAAGTTTTTTTTAAAGTTTTTTTACGCATAATTGCCCCAAGCATGGCTATAAAAGCCATTCTAGGCAAAAGGATAGAAGAAGAAAAAATAAAGAGGGGGAGGGGGGTGGGGGGAAATCAGGAAAGCTGGAAGTAGGAATTAATATTCCTCTTAAAACAAGCTAATGGAGGGAAACACACACTAGGCAAGGAGGTCCAACGAGATACAGAACCTGGAAAAAAGCTATTAGAGTAGCTCTTTGTTCTACATCTCAGCACGACTAGAGTGTAAGGGTGAGATGAGAGCCTGGTTGAACGTTCAAACACCATGACACTGACAGGGGCAACCAAGTTAAACAGACTGGTGGAACAATTTCCATGGGAATATCTGTAGAACCATGGAGGAAGGATCTATATCCTTCCTCCATGGTAGAACAGACTGAGGGTGGCTACAGACCTACGGTGAGCCCAACTCTTCACCAACCAGATTAAAGATTCGCTTCTGCACCTGATCTATATACCTTATAAGGTATATTAAAATAATATTATTTGGAAATTATTTATGGCATGAAATAATAAAAAAAAAAAATGACTTTTGAGAGCTGTGTTTATCAAGTCCCATGTAGCCCGCTGTCCCATTTGTCGAAAAGTTGTTTGGTGTGGACAGCATAAAATGGCATCTTCTTTTGCATCCAGCACTAGGTACATGTACATGTACAAAGGGGGCTTTATCAAGTTCAGAATTGGAATTTTCTCTACTTATTTTACAATACTGTTTCCAAACCAGGCAAGTGTTTCAACCCAGGGTGAGAAATAATCTCAACCCTGGAGCAGGGTTGAGTTCAACCCAGACTGAAACCAATCTCGGGGTCAATTCAGGGCTGGTACATATACAGGGTTGAAAATTGTCGGGAGTGAAACCTTGCTTGTTTGCCAAGTGTGGAAAAGCATTTAAGACAGCAAATTTGTCTTATGGCTACTTGCAGTGAACATATAAGCCAGGTAATAACAAATAGGGCCAGCAGTACACAGGGACAGGTTTTTCCCAAGGGAGGCCAGATTCACCCCCTGGCAGAGTTGTGATCCAGTCAGTCACAAGTCAATCACAAGTCAATCACAAGTCCCTCACAAGCTACATGGGATGAACAAGGACAAAGGAATGCTTTTCTTATATAGTGTGTCTTAATAGCTTGTTACATAGTTTGAGACCAGAATTGTGAAGTGATTTGTGAAGTGACTTGTGATGACTCGATTGACAACTCCCGCTGGACGGTGAAATTTTGGGTGAGAATTTCACTAACAATGATGCTGCATCTTCAGGACACGACATGTATGTAGAAAAAATGTTCTGGAATAATCACATGATTAGCTTGGGTTCTCGATGCCTGGCACGCCACAGTTTTTCATATGTCCAAGATGTGGGTTGATTAGATCTAAACCATCTGGCTAATATCGTTTTCTTGCCTAAGTGTGATAAATGGGCGAGTAGTTTGTTTGCGTGGTGCTCGTAATCCACTGCCTCATCCATTTTCCAAACCTCTCTTAATTCATGTTCCGTTCTCTGCTCTTAATTTTTCATTTGCATTTATGAAATTCAGCTAGCTATACATTTATCTCCCCCAGGCCATTTCTGAAGTGTCTAGCCAGGAATTGGAGAGGTTCTGCCTCGATAACTCTCCACCCGCCCGCCTCGTTAAAGAAAAGTTGAACTGTTAGCATTTAAGACAAGAGCGACTTATTATTCACTGCTGTAGTTTGGCATGATTCTAGGGAAGGAAGTCCTCCATCTTGCATCATGAGATCTCGGCCCTCCGGTCCCCGTCATAGGCACAGATTGCAATCTATTGGCGGAACCGAATTTAAATGGTAATGTGACTTAGATTGGCAGTATATTCAATCATGTGATTCCCGCACCTGTTGGGCTACATCTGCAGTACCAACGATACTCACGGATTTCTAGAGCACTGGTACTTTTGGTTTCACCTGTTGTATGTTCGGTTCGCGCTTGCACTTAATGTGTGCCCGTTCGAATTCAAAGTCTGGGTGGCAGGTTTTTTCCAGATCAATGTCTAAACAATCACCGGCCTTGTGGCATTGTCAGGTGTTAGTATCAATATAGAGGCATTTGTTCTATTGGTGGGGTTGAATGTGGGGGATGGAACATGAATGTCGCAAGTGATAACAACATTAATGATGTGACCATTGTTAAAGCAGTTATGAAGCGTATGCTCTTTAACCCTAACGTCCTAGGCATTCGTTTGGGGTAAAGTACACTATACTACAAAATACTACACAATTTCTCATATGCCAGTGTAAACAAGTACTGCATACTACAGTTTACTACCAGTATTTTCGTAGGTTCGCTTGCAGTTCGTGGGTTCGCTTGAATGGAATGTTCTGACTTAAATCTGTATCTGCTGTCTGTCTAACACTGGCCCTTTCACCCAGTCATTACCATTTTGATTCTCTTTTATGACCATTTTGAGCAAACTGGTTTTTAAGGAAATGTTAACTTCCTTATTTATGGGCACAACTGTGATGTTACACTAGCTAAAGTCTCAGAGATGTGATTGGAGATGAATTTTCTCTAGAATAGTTTGTTTTTTCCTGGCTATAGTTCTATACAACAGGTGTCTTTTTACATGTAATTCACACAAATATCTACTCGTCTTTGCCCCTCCATACCCTTTAAAATGTTTAATACTTAGTATTGTTATATTAATGTGGGACGTACAAACAAACATGCTGTAATAGGGTTAAATGTAGTGTACACGATTGGTAATCCTCCAATTTGTTTTTTACTGAATTATTACGAAATACCTTACTAGACTGTAAATTAATAGTAGTCTCAATCATCCTGTGAAATGGCACCAGGTGTGCTGTCATTGTCCAAAAAAAAAGGAAATATATATCGTTTTCCAACGATGGAAATCGTTGGGAAAACTGCCCTGTAGCTGTTAGTCAAGGCGCGCGTGGCTACCCGGACAAGTGGCGTGCCCCGGACATGATGGCACCATGGCATATCCGGGGCGCGTCACGCGCGCCTTGACTAAAGGCTATCATCCGCCCGACGGTTGAAAATGAGCGCCGTTTTTCTCGTTTTTTCCGCCATCCAACAACGCAAAGCTTTGAACAGGTCAGTGGAATGATATTTCCTATAACATACTAACCCCCAAATCCGCCCATTTCTGAAAATTAAAATAATGACCAATCATGTACATGTACACTGCCTTTATAAAGTGGTATGGACCCTCAAAAACAATTAAAAGTGAATTGAAGGGGAGCAGTGTGGTCCCTTTCAAGTGCCCCAGAGGGATTTGTGGTGAAATTTAGGCAGCACTTTTAGGATCTTTCCAGTAAAATGTTTTCATGTGAAGTTTTTTTGCTAGCACACCAGTACAACTAGCCATGCATAACGTACTCTACACAGTACAGTATAGTTGACACTTTTTAGTTCTCATTTGCGAATAATTAAGTTTGTTGGTGAAACAAAATGGCTGCCATCATGTCCATACAATTTTTTCTGGGTCGGCTTATATTTTATATTGATGACCTTATTTAATACAGAATTATGAATATTTACAGGGGCGCGGGGGGTTTTCTTCATCTGAATTGCGGTAATTAGTAATTTACTTTTAAACATTTATCTGAAAATGTCAATGAAAAATGGAGGGAAAGCGTCATCAAGCAGAGGGTGGGCTTAAATGATCTCATTTGGGATAATTCATGCCTGCCGGCAGCCTAATCAAAGAAGTGAATGAATTCATCAGTATTAGGCGATATAGTCAGTGTGGAGGCCATTACAGAAGAGACGGGCATTGCGGATTGTCTTTGTTTTGCGTACAAGTACGCGTAGGCAGTCGGCAGCAGTGTCGGAAACAAGAAGCTGACTGTTTCATCGGGGTAAGTCCATCCAGGAATTGTTCATTTTCCCTTGCATCTGTGTTGGATTCTCAAGTACATTGTAAAGTCTTGTCAATCCCTATCCGGAATTTACCGCGACAACCTGTGCTGCAGATAAGTTAATTTTTTTCTTCAAAATTTTCCCATCCCCAAAAATTGGAGAAGCTTGGTTGAATTGAAACGACCCCCTGGAATTTTATATTGAATTCGATGCCATCTCTGATATAAACTTGTTCAGTTGCAAGCTCAAAGTTATAATTGAATTTTTTTTTAGTTATCTGAAAAAGTAGGGCTTCAGATATAGAGCAAAATATTCAAATTTGAATTATTGGATTCAGTTGTTGGGATGTCAGTTTGGGGGGTTTTGGTACATTAAACCAAACTGGATTTTCCGTGCATACCAGGCCCTTGGATGTCGGTAGGTAATGTAATCTTGGCGTAATATATTTCTCCGAAATGTAATTTAATAGCCGGGGCTACCGATATGAACGCAGGATTGTCATAAGCTTGTCAGTTGTAATACCTTTCTCCTTGGGAGGGTAATTTTCCATGCCCATTTCATTTATGAAAGCCCGCTTAATTTGAAGCCCAAATGACTGATAAATGTAACTCGGCTGCCAATTGGATTACAGGATAAATGAACCATATACGAAAACTGTCAAGACTAATTTCCTGGACTGCCATTATGAGTGGCCTGTTTGCTGTGGCGGGCAGTAGGTACATTGTACATCGGGCCAGCGACTTTCCCCGCTGAAATCTAAAATTGATACAATTAATAGAATTTTTTTACAGAATTTGGCATTCTTGAAGAATACTTTATAGTCTGTTCGTTGAGGATATACAGAGCATTAACATAATATGAATGGTGTGATGTTCAAAATTCAGGATGTGTGTGTATGTATGTGCAAGGGTTTGGCAGGAAACGATTTTTACTGCAGATAAATGTACCAGTGAGAAAGGGGCGTTTTTGTGGGTGGGGACAGCCCCAAAATTTGTTTGCGTCCTCAGTCACAATAAATGACTGAAATAGTGAAATACATCAAAAACTTGTATTTCTTAATCATTGGAAAATCCTGGAATTTAAAGTTATCATCGAAAGTCACAGAAAAGTCATGTAATCTTGCACAACCAACACATGGTAATACATATTTGACAAATAGCTTAATTGAGCTTTTCCCAGTCCCTCTTGTAAGTATTTGGTGATTTGCATAATAAAATGATCGAATGGGATGGCTGTGTGGGGTGGTGGAGGCTATCCTGATGATGGTAACACGTACTACATACATAGATCTTTATTTTCAGTGTGATGACTGGCCAGTGTGTTGTATTGAATAGACTCTTACGATTAAAAAACAACATGGTGCAAAATTTGGTCATGGAAACCCTAAATTTGTCCTGTGAAATTTCAATTTCAGATTTCCATGGAAACCCTGTCATTGCTTTGGAATCTTTTATAGCATTTGTTATAGCATCTGGTTTTGAGATCTGTGAACTTTAAGAATTCCCCTCGTTAATAGTTTATGCACAGAAGGCTAATGGTGTACACGTTGACTGCCGACTACGAGTATATTCGTAGTGACAGGTGTACCGGATTCTGCCACTACGAGTATACTCGTAGTGAACCAAACGCTATTGTTATGGTACTTGAATACTCTGGCATCACCGAAGATGCATCAAATACGCTGCTGGCAGTATGAGTACATCAATGTATGGAATGGTTGTGATCGATAGAGACAGCTTGAAAGCACCTCATCAGTATGGACGCAATGCGCTGTATGTCCAGATTGCACAATGGCAATGTGGTGGCGCCCTATAAATTATGGCTGGCAGTCAACGTGTTAAGTACTTAAAGGCAGTGTACATGATTGGTCATTGTTGCAATTTTCAGAAATGTGCAGATTTGGGGGTTAGTATTTTAAAGGAAATATCATTCCACTGACCTGTTCAAAGTTAGGCGTTTTCAACCGTCGTGCTGATGATAGCCTTGGCTACCTGGACACGTGACGTGCCCCAAATGCCAGCATGTCCGGGGCACGCCACTTATCCGGGTAGTCACGCGCACCTTGACTAAAGGCTACAGGGCAGTTTTCCAACCATTTCCAGCTGGAAATGGTTGGAAAACGATATAAATTTCCACTTTTCTTGACAACGACAGCACACCTGGTGCCATCATTTCACGGGATGATTGGGACTACTATTAACTTACAGTCTAGTAAGGTATTTCGTAATAATTCAGTAAAAGAATTGGAGCATTACCAATCGTGTACACTACCTTTAATGGAGGTATTTAATTAGTTTCTGAAATAAAACGAATTTGATATATGCAGGGGCTGATCCCAAATGTCCTTAGTCGGGCGAGGGGGGGTGGGGATCATGTGATGCAAACCCAAAAATTGTTCTGCTTTCGGTTGCCCTACCTACCCTATTTGAATGGCCCCAATCCTAATTGTTTTTTTGGGGGGGGAAGTAAACAAAAAACTAAAAAAACTTGACTACACGTAAACACCTACATATGCTCAGCACAAATAAAGTGCCAAAAACAATATCCCCTGCCTTCCTACTCTATTTTCAAATGCCATGTATGTAATCAGAAGCAGAACTATTTGTTTGGGCCTAATGAAGAATATGATCTTTGTGAGTTTTCAAAATATTGGTTTATTCCCTCCTTTCCCCCCACTCCCGTATCCACAACCTCTCAACTTAAACATCTCACACCCCTTCATTTGGAAACAAGTACATGCCCCACTTGTATTTGGTCACAAGGGAAGGCACTTGTGCAAATGGCAATTCAGAGCTGTCGCATCATAAAAGGACATGTATCAACCCCAAGAGCAGTAGGCCATCAGCCTGGGGGGTTGGTCGGTATCAAATGAGGGGAATGGTGATTTTTGGCAAGGTATGCACCCCTGTGGTTGGAAAATATGTGATAGCATTGCAGCGGTGGCAGCTTTTTGGGTGTTATCACTCTTTTAAAAAAAATGGCCGCCAAAATGATTGTTACCACATATAATTAATCTGGTAACAAGCATATTGGCGGGCATTTTGAAAAAAAATTAAAAGTGATAACACCCAAAAAGCTGCCACCGCTCACGCTGCAATGCTGTCACACATTTTCCAACTCTAGGTGTGAATACCTTGCCAAAAATCGCTATGAGCATTACTCCTCTCGATCATTTGATACCGGTGGCCCAATTTTTGGACCGAGGCTGATGGCCTACAGGGGAGCAATGTACATACATGTACATGTGCATCCAATCCACTTGCTTTTACCCCTTGAGTCTGGGGCATTGTTATCAAGAGTGCATACACCTGGCCAGTATTAACGATAGAGGGCGGTGCAGAACACCGGACAAGTGAGTGGGCACGCAGGCCGTGGATAAAGTGCTGGCATGCGGGGATTTTGAGGGCGGTTCGGCCAAGTATCTTACAGGGAGTATGAATGGAAAACACCATCTACATGTATTCATTACACTCCCCATTCAAGAACAGTATAGTTCACTCATGTGTTTTCTTCCTCCATGGTTCACTGAACTCTATTTACCGTGAAACCCACACCAGCCACAGCTGAATGGTGAATAGAGTAGTACGTGCTGGAATGTACATATACAATACATAAACAGGCCCATTGGCCGCATGGGCCTATGTACGTAGTGCGGGATCGCGGCTATAGACGTCAACCGGCCCAGTAGCCTTGCCTCACGCCCGACTATATAGCCGTCACTGTCCGGTCTTATTGGGTTTAAACCTTGTTGTGTTGGCCAGGGAGGTTTGGTTTTCTCAAAATGGAATGCAAGATTTAGAAATGGAATAGGGTAGGATACCAGTGGCCGGGATGGCTACATGTATTAAGGGTCCGAAATCCATGAGTTCTTTTGTTAAATTTCTTTTTTCGGGGGGGGGAGGGGGAGGTGGAGGTGGGAGGGGGCTACCAACAAATGAGTAGCAGCCAAAATCTCACCTTGCTGGGGTGGGTTTTTTTGGGCAATGACATTTTTCAGAAATGTATAAAAATTGTCAAACTTTTTTAATATCTAAAAACAAATTACACATTTTCTGCATTTTTATTAGTATTTTTTATTTGATTTATGTCTTGAACACCCTAGACTAGAGTTGTATTTTTTTTAAACACAGGGGCGGGATTCGAACCTCAGACCTCCGGAATACCGTACTGGCACTCTTCCGACTGAGCTATCTTGCCCTATGTTGGCGGTCTCCCAAATTGTCAGTATTTTGTTCGGGTGGGCGCTAGTCAGAATTCATAAACCCATAATGCCGTATAGCCAGGGATCACGCCCAATTTTACGATACAACCTGGGAAGCGACATTGTGGTGATCACTCAATGAGGATACGATTTTTTAACTTATAATTTGTATAAACTTATGATTTGTTGGGTTTTTTTGAAGTTGGAGAAATTATTATTGGTGCCTGTTACAAAATATTGACAACTGTAAAAAAAAATGGGTTCCTTCATGAATAAGTATCCAGTGTTAACAAAATTAGTGAACTTCATTAAACACTATAAATGTTAAAAGTGATTTTTATATTCTTTGGACTTTCACTCTATGGATTTTAATTTATTTATTCATTCATTTATTGGTTATTTTCTTTGTGGCTGACAGGTTGTAGGGAACCACAATATCTGGTTTTCTCGTTCACAGCCTTGTTCGCATGTCAGTGCACATGCTTTCTATAATCGAGTACTGACTGGTACCTCATTAGTACATCGCTGGCATCATGATGTTCATAATATCCGCATTGTGGCGTCATGTTTAAATCCAGTGTGTTTTACTGCTTACAGTCTCGTTGATTCACAGACTTCGTCTGCTTCTGAATTGATCCAAACAGCCACATTTGATACATTACCACGCTATCATTAAAACTTATAATCTTGTGAATTACTGGAGTCCAAACAGCTGTGATAACATGTATGAAAACACTAGCAGCTCCGGTTAAGAAATTTTACACCAGGAAAATAATAACACAATCCAACACAGCAGCTTCTCATAATGCATGTCCCTCAGAACAGTATTTTCAATGAATAGTAACATATTTATGTATATCTGTAGATTGTGAAAAATTAACACCAAACAACATTCACCATTGTATATATCCTCACTGCGCAGACCTTGAACTTATGCAAAATATTGGGCTAGTGGTAAAGTGATTCTCTAGATTTTTTCAGGCCAGTGTGTATGAAAGAGGCCATTCTTTGCAGGTGCATTCAAAGCGCGATTTTTAATTGTTAGGCAATTAAACAGTTTGTCAACTGGGGGAAAAAAAAACAAGGCAAACTTCATACATTCCAAATGCTGCAATCTGAGCTGAGACTCCTTTTTTTAAATGTATAATTCATTTAAAAGAAAATCACCGGCCCCGTACTACTCTAGTTTGGTCTTGCAGTGTGCTAGACGAGTGCACAAATTACTAGACTCAGTCCAGCATGTTCAAACCAAAATTTGAGCCCTACTGTGTCTGGCAATTACAAGCCGCAAGCAACAAGCAACAAGCAGCAAGCGGCAAGTGACAAGCCGCAAGCAGCCAATTCCATGCCGCAAGCTACAACCTGCAGTCAGCAAGCCGCAGTCAGCAAGCCGCAGTCAGCAAGCCGCAGTCAGCAAGCCGCAGTCAGCAAGCCGCAGTCAGCAAGCCGCAGTCAGCAAGCCGCAGTCAGCAAATGTTCCGTTTGTCCTCAACCCAACTCAGTATCAGGTTTTCATGTTAAATATTGACAGTCAGGAACAGATGTTTGGGCCGGTCTTGAATATTTGAGTGAACTGATTTGTCTCTGTCAGACAGCACAATGATAACTATTATAATGGCATTCAGAACGCAGTCCATGAAATTTTAGAAAATTATATTGAACTTTTTAAGGTGTGGATGTATATATATTTTGTTATGGAAGTCACCTGACAGCAAGATTGAGAACATGAATGCCAACAAAACCAAAACTAATTTTCTTGTCAACAAATCATAAGTTAAAAAACTGAGCTCCAACCCAACCATTTTTCTCAAAAGGAAGTCCCCCACTCTAGGTAAAGGGCTACAACAGAGGTGGTGGGGTTGGCCACATTTTAGGTTGCCAGTCCTATCACCCTTATGGTTTTCCTGGGTCCAGATCTAAATAGAGGATAAATCTTCAATAGATACCAAGAAATGTTCAGACCTATATAGACCCACGCAAGATAACTTCTACCATTGGCGAGACTAACTCACCTCCCCCATATGTTTGAAATGCTTTCTTGAAACCAAAAAGTTATGCATGATTACACAGCATTCAAAACATGTTTTCCTGGTTCACCCTATTTTGTTACCTTTTTCCAAACATGTTTTGCCTGTTCACGCTGTTTTGTTGCCTTGTGTCTGGTAATAAGTGTTCATTGAACAATAGCCTGGAGGCACAAAAGAAGAAACCAAAGTTGGAATTCTGCTTTGAGAGTCTGCGCTGTCAATTCACCTTGAAATGCCATTGGGAAATTTAGATAACTTATTTTGTGTTCCATGACTGGTCTGCTTGAATGCTAGTTATCAGACAGCGCTTGCTTGATGTAAAGAGCCTAAACAAGTCCTTTCTGTTTCCCGCTAATTCTTGTAAGCGTTGAAATCACAACAAATATATGTGCGGTCCAGAGCATACATGTACGTTTTCATTTATTTCTAGTGATTTTGAAGGGAGGTGGCTTTGAAGAAGTTTCAGAAACCTTGAAGATAAAGATAGAGTCTCGATCTGCTCATCATGCAGACAGTGTTGGGCATAGCAGGGTTTCTTGAAGATGCTGCCACAAGAGGGCGCTATACACCTTTTATCATACCCTGGGCTGCCCATACAGTCGTCAATTTACGGCGTATATTAGAACTAACTGCTGCTCCACATTATTGGACCCCTCAGGGTGATACAGACATTCTTGAGCAATATACAGTGACAGCTGTGAGGAACATGTAATATATTCGTGTGTAGTATTTTTTTCACGAGAGGCTTGTAATAAATTAATCTTGACAAATGACAAGTTATAAATATTTAATAAGCTACATGTACATTTTCAATATTTTTACATTTTGAAGTAATGTCCTACTGTTTTATTCCTTTATTATCCCATGCGTGTTTTATATTGCCATAGCTTAATTTGCAAATATGAACATTAAAATCAATAGAAAGTGATCTTGCCTCTCATCAAGGCAGTTTAGACCCTCGATAATTACGTGGCTGAAAAAAAAAACTGAGAAAATATCAATTTCAAAGCTGACATATTTCAGAGATAGGAGTTACTTGTTAACTTTTTGAAGAAAAGAATGAACGCAAAAATTCTACCATAAAGTGTAATATTCACGGAGAAATGAGAAAAAAAGAAATTTGGCATTGAAATCCGGTGCAGCCTGTATGCAACCAAAGCGTCAGGGGCACCACTCTGAATTCCAATGGTCTGAATTTTCTGAACCAATCTGGTTTCCCCAAAATTATATTCATCAATGATTTTCAGACAAACGGCATGATCTTTCCAACCGTAGCAATTTTAGGACGGACGCTTTCTATCTGTAGCCTTATTGAGGCCTCCAAGACAGTGTCTCCCTGTATGTCATGATGTTCAAGTTGTAAAATGGTCTGCTGCCCTCTGTTGTCTCAAAAGAGAAGAAAACGTATCAGTGCTTGTATTTATGTGATTGGCTCTTTCAGTTCCCAACCCAGGCCGTGGCTCAAGCAGCGATTGTACATTTGCATTTTGTAGCCATGGTAACCTCTGAATTGATCAGTCACATCGATAATGCTGCCACACGGGTGTGAAGTCAGCTCGGCAATTATTTTTTAAGTCACTTGCAATTTGCTTTCCAGCCAGACTCTTTCATAACATTTTGCTCCACCCCCCCCCCCCCCCCCCCCCCACCTTCCATTTTTGGAATCATGTATTACTTTGGAAATGTATTACTTGTTTTGGTATCGAATTGCGCCCTCTAGAGGTTATAAAAGGTGGTTGTGCCCGAGCATACTCCATGCTCATTGCACAAGTCATGCAGTTCAATACTGGAATATATATATTGGTGTCTTTACCAGACAGACTCATTAAAATTGCCCGTCATGTGTCATGTTTCCCTGTGTGAATTCAGTTGGTTGCTAAGTAACGGGTTTGTAGTATGTCTCCCCGTCCTACGTCTGAAAATGAAGACGTTTCTCTGTAACACACATTTTTTTTCGTTTTCTCTTTCTTCTTTTGAGAAGTACTTGTACCCGTAAGCTATATAAGCTGTTCCGGCTGATGGTGAATGTTGTACGGTGTAGTTTGTTTTCCGAGTTGGCAGATGGGAAATGGGATTTTGATAGCTGTGACAGAATTACTTTTGTATTTTTGTAAATTTGTCATGCAGGTTTTTTTTTTCTTCTAACACATATTGTAGCAGCTGTTCAAACTCTGAGCATTTCCTTAAGTCTGTCGGATAAACAGCTATGGTATCCGGTATCCTGTTTTAGCAATTTTTTGCTTTTTTTTTCTTCAAATGTTTTGAATTTGTCCTGTTTTTCAGATTATTAGAACTAGTTGACACAGCTATGCATTAAACGTGGTTGGGAACCAGATAACCCCAGCCCAGGTTTATTCTTAGGCCTATAGCTATAACAAATGACTACATTTGAGCTATAAATTAAAACCCTCCTATACTTATAACTATCACAGCCTATCAAAACTCTCAACACCAACTCTGACATAACAGTTTGTGTGTGTTTCAACCTGTCACTTGATAGGTTTTGATATATAGGGTACATGTAGCTGGCTCCATTTTGGCCTTGAGAACAGGAGGGTTCGTGTTTCCTGGCTTTTTTCCTTTGATGAATTTTTATTTTGGAAATTTGAAACTTATTACATCTGATACTTTATATCGTTGGCTGATTTTTTGCTGGAATGACTCATTGGAAAACTCAAAACTTACCTAACGCTAGCAAATTAGCATTTATGTATGAAAATTGATCTTTTTCGCGGTGTCGATCACACCCCAAAAAAACATGCATACAGCATATTTAAATTCTGCAACAGAAAATCTCACTACAAATCAGTTTCCTGGTTTTTTTTGTTTGCATACAAAACACACCACAAGGGAAACTGACTAGATAAGTTTTCCTATAGTCAACAACGAAATCCGCAATGTGTTTTGGCGGTCATAAACAGCCATGACCAAGAATTGGTTCGGTTGTTTCTTGCTGGTGAATTTCTTTGGGGAATTTTAAATAGGTGAGAATTACGCACCATAATCAAATACTCAAATACCCAAAATGATTAACCAAAGAGAACGACAGAAACAAGTAAGCCCCTGACAGTGGAAGGATTTTTAACCTGTCTTACTTAGCACTTGTTGGCCTTTCCTCGATCACTATACCAAAGTAATACCTAGGACGTTGTTAAAGAATATATTGTGCAGTTCTTAGACCAATGAACGTATGTAACCCCTTTCCTTTTGAATTTGAAGTGTCATGGATTCCAGCCAGAATGCATAGAGATTGCATCTGCTTGTTTTCTTGGAAATGATGATCCTCTCGGTTGTGATACATGTACATATTTAGCTGCTGTGTATCCGCCGTCCCAGGGGAAATCAATTCGTTGGATTAGTAGGATCCCATCCTCCTAATGGCAAAGTAAGTGAATGGAGGAGGTTGAAAGAACTTTGGTGGGAATCCTTTATTTGTAGATGGTCTATATGTTTATTTATGGGATATTTATGTCTCCCTATTTTGCTGCAGATCTTCTTTGTGAATAGGCTTTTCGATTAACTGCCAGGTCTTTCGTATGCCACATTTCAAGCAAAACAGATTTTCAGCAAAGGCCATTCTACGGTTGCTTCTGCAGCTTACGCCCTGTCCGCACTGGACTTTTTTTGATAAAACTTACCGAGACGATGGGTACTTTTCCCATTTTGAGTCCAGTGCGGACAGCCTTGGACGTTTTCCTCTCGGATACTTTTCCTGAGTACAACGTTACTTCTACCGGGCAACTGCTGCCCAGGAAAACTGACCAGGTAACTTTTCCCGAGACAATAAGTCCAGTGCGGACAGTGCGAGTCAGTAAAAGCGGCTCAGGAAAGCGTACATCTGGCCCGAGCGCAAGGTCATGCTTCACAGGGAAACCACGCATGCGCTTTGCATTGTTTCACCGTGGTGCGATGCATATGTGGCAAAATTCCAAATTCCAGTACGTTGTTCCTCTTTTGGTCGCAATCATGGCAGATATTATTATTGATAGTTGGAAGTTTGATTGGTGCTAAAGACGTAGGCCCGCGTGTACACATCGGCCGGAAAAATGAAAAGACACGCGTGACTTGGTTCAATTGCGTCAATGTAGAAAGGTCACGCAAAGCGCTCCCATGAGTCGTTATACTGACAGCTCGGTTACTTCTACCACGGTCTCGGTAAAATTTTCCCGTGTCGAAAGTCCAAGTGCGGACAGTGGTCACATTTGACCATTTTTCATTTTACCATCGTCATGGTAAAACCTTCCAAAAAAAATATCAGTGTGGACAAGGCTTTAGTCAAATAAAGCTGGGATACTTGTAGAATGGTGCACATGATTGGTTCGACAGTATGTGTTCTTTTACAGAGTGCTTGGCTTGTCTGATTCTCCCCCCCCAAAAAAAAAAATATTTTGCAGTGTGCTTGTTTATAAATCTTTGGATGAATAATCTGAATTTCTCATACCAACTGCAAAAAATGTGAATTCTGATGCGGGACTGTATGTGGGACACCACCCATCTTAGAGGGTGATGTCTTTGTTGGGCTTGGACAGGCATGGGCTTTTGTACTACTTACATTGTTGCAGAATTTTAACTAGAAAAAAAAATCTCAAAGATGGCCGCCATATATCAGGTCAACACAGAAGCATACAACTACAACAAACATTGGATCCACAATATTCTGCTTTTATGCAGTGGTCGTCCAGTGTACTGAATAATGGTATCTACAACTCAACAATTTTGGGAAACCAAAAAGTTTGTTGGTTTAATAAGCAAAATGTTTGGTATAGCATGCAGTGTTCATTGTAGATTAAGGTGGGGGTGTACAAGTTTCACTTTGTGGACCTGCAAAAAAAATGTTTGCGCAATGCAGGATCTCAAAGACATGTGTACATGTCCTCACAAGGTTTTCCACTTTCTAAAAACGGGTATTAGAGGCATCCTAGAGTCGGGGTTATCAGTAGCAAAAGAAAGAATAATCGAGGACATCACGGTCGAAATTTTGTATCCAAAAGTGTTAAAAATCAAGTGTGTGTGTGGTTTTAAATGTAGTTTTTTCTTAATAACTACACGAGAACAAAGGAATGTCCACACAAGATATTAAGTGGTGGGTAGCCGTGTTTGTCAGGCAATAATAAATGGAAATATTATAAATATAGCAATATAATTAATGACTAACTGGGGTAAAATTTACATAAGCTTTCGTAGCAACAACTACTTCAACAGATGCAATCAATGCATCAGATTGAATCCGATGAAAACTTTTCCATGCACACACAGTCGTACTTCCCCAATACTTCCGAGGACAATGCTTTGTGTTTCCTATTGTTCCTTTAATATAACCCAACTCCATAGACTAAGCACGTACTTCTACAAAAGACTGACTTGCGAGGACTGAAAGGTTCCTTTGTATTTCCTTTCTCCTCTTGTCCTCGGAAGTATATATACAGAACCTGTACACAATGTATGTGCTACAAACGTGTTTGCATGCACACATGAAAATCATTTATGCCAACTGCATTTACTCGGGCTGTGATCTTCTCAGTTCTGTGTTATTCTAGTTAAATTTTGTGGAGGCGTGTTTACTGTCCGGTTTGTAAAATGTCTTTTTGAAGAAAAAAGGCCTCGGGCAAGATGTGAGGGGGAGATACGTACTAGGTATACAAAAAGTGTAATTTTACAATCCGAATAGAACTACTGATTTTATGAGCCCCTTGAGTTCCCAGCACTTGTTGAAATGTCACGGAGATGCGAGCACTGTTACTTCTGACCTTTAACAAATAATCTTGACAAGCATGAGCTCAGACATAGTTTATTTATTTATTCTGAAAAGAAAAGAAGGAAAAAAATGCTCCTTCAACGTATACATTTGAGTCTAGTTTAGCATTCAAAATACATATGTAATGCAAACTCTATTTCGAAAAAAAAATTAATAAGTTTGGAGTTGTTAAAATGTAGTGCAAATTTAAGCCAAGTATAATTCACTTCTTTTTATGTACCCCAAAATTTCATTGTGACGTCCTTTCAATGGTTGAAAAAGGAACCTACATTGTTTAACGTGTGACTCATACTCGGACTCAAATCCAACTTGATTTTTAGTGAGTTAGACTCACGTGATTCGACTCCAGATTGGTGACACAAATCCAGACTATAACATCAAAAATAATCTTTAACCCCAACTTGTTTATTGTTTGGACTGCACGGCAAAATGCTTAATATTATTTGAAAGCCGCATTTGGGGTATATTACCCCAAAAATAAATTTTTTAACTAAAATTAGCAATTTGTTATCATTCGCTAGAAAAGTTGAGAGCTTTTCCATGGGACCTTCAATGAGTAAGAACATGTAACAAGTTTCACATTTGGAATCAAGAGCTGGGTGCCCTAACTTCTACAATATTAATATATTTCCATCTTCCCGCGTAGTGCGAGCCATATATTTTAAGAAGACCAAATTGAGCTTGCAATGTAGTGTGACTGCTCCGTTCAAAAATAGTTTGTTTTTTCATAAGTCATTCAAATGCGGAAATCTATTAGCTTAAAATCTTCAGTCACAAACTTGGCTCATGGTGTAAATACATGTACAATGAAAGAGCTAACAGAAAATATCCAAAAATTCCTGAGGTTGTGCATTTTAACTCCTTTTGAATATTCAAAGAGTGGTTTACCGCAGTGGCATAGCTAAGTGCGGGGAGGGGGGGGGGCCTTGGGGGCGCATTATTATAAAGAAAAACACTGAGTGCCCCCCCCCCCCCCACACTGTAACAACCAGCCCCCCCCCCCCCCTCCCCCCACTCGTCCCCCCCCCCTATGGAGACAGCTCTGGCTATGCTGCTGGGTTACCAAAACCCTCTCGGTGACGTGTTCCTTGTTTGTAAAAGCAGATTGCATTTCTTCAGTAAAACTTGTGGCTATATTCAGAGCAAAGTATAGAAGGTTTGCGGTAACACCATGTGAAATTTTGGGACCGCAATGGAAATAAGTTTTTTAAAAACTTGTTTGCGTTATCCCTGCTTTTTCCACAGTATGGGGGACTCTCTGTTTAATTTATAATTTATAGTTTTAGATAATTAACTAATTTATATCATTTCTATATGTGGAAATTGCGAATAAATCAAATAAAATCAAATCAAATCAAAAAATTGATCTGTTCTGAGTTCTGAGAAGAACCAGTTGTTTTCAACTCGTTGGTGTGAGTATTCACAGCTTCTCAACAAAGACAAAAGCCAAGGACGTTAATACCAAAGTACGGGATCCACAGATTACCATAAGTCTTAGATTTTTTTAAGCATAAGACCGATGTGCTAAGAACCTCTAACAGCAATCCTGTCAGCTCGTAATCGGCTTGCTTTCATATCCCAGGTGGTCATCTGAACATAAGTACCTGTAGCAAGAAAACATAGGCTTAGTCTGAACGAAAACATCAACGAGAAGAGACTGACACAACGCAGCTGTCACTTAGCAGTATAATATTGCAAGTAATTACCAAGGCATGTCTATCCCAAGTGAAGAATGTCTTTATTAAAAAAAATTTCAGCCTGTATGGTTGTTTATGTTTAGCTGGGATAGGAGCATGTATTTAATTGCAACAGGCATTTTGGCATCCATATATCGAAAGTGTACCACCAGAATACTGTTTATTTTTTAATCAGACAATTTTGGGTTCATTTATCATCTCATTCTGAATGTGATGAGCTCGCTGTGAGTAAGCCTTGAAGCACTGTCGGTAACACATTCAAAGTTCTCAAAGAGCCAATAATACTCGTGTAGAGATAAATCTTTCTAACCTACTCACCCCCCCCCCCCCTCTTTCTGACACCAATAGCATTGACTGAGATATAATCCTTTTGACTGATTCCTCCTAGTGCCTCGATATATCCCTTAAAATCTCTTCCTACAATCTAAGAAATCTGCGGCGCATTTCTCATTCTGACTTGCACAAATCGATGTTATTTCTGAAGCAGGGTTTGCGTGGATAAATTCCATGCCGTTGAATATTTCAAGGCACTAGGGAGATCTGTGTTCCGAAAGAGGTTGCACCGAAGAAATGTCACAGTGGACATTCTGCCAGTAAATATAAATCATATAGGTTCCTGCTGTCCTTTGTTTGTGGAGGAAGAATTTGCATAATTTGTTAAAATCCAAATGCATCAATCAGTTGAATTGAAATGTTCATACGTCCGCCATACATAATCAGATCTTTGTATGAAGAAATGTGGTCAGTTATTGAGATGAAGGTTGGTTTTTACCCCACATAAATATCATTTCAAATCATAGTGTTAACGGTATATTAAAAAATGAGCAACAAACAATTCAGGAAAAATATTAGACATTTGAAGGTAATTGAAAATGTTGGTTCTAGTACCAGTTCCGAGTTTTGAGTACAACAACACAATGATTGGTACTTAATATCATGTTGTTCTCATTTCAATTTCTCCATCGCGTCGATGACCATGAATTCATGTGACAGATTGAACCCTGCCACAAGTTCATTCGGATTGAAATTAAATTTCTCCATATTAGTGGCAGTCGACCGTGAGGCCACAAACAAAACCAGGACAGGTGTTTCCCAGAAGCCTTCATTTTTTAAAATCATTTTGTCGCTCTCACTTATTAGATTAATGGAATTGATTGGGTTTTTTTCCCTCATATTTCTGCAAATTTGATATTCTTTTTGCCTGGATGTATGATGTTCCCTCGTGTTCAATGTAGGAAAATCAAGCAGTGAGCATTCAGGACTGCAAGGCGGTTATTGTGGTATCGGTGTGGAGTTTTTGATTGAAAACTTCTTCAGCATACACCACACTGTAGTCAAAAGGGATAGGCAGGCATGAGTTTTGTCTAAAATTTGTTTGAGGGCAGCTACAATTAGTTTGGGCAAAGCAGCCAGTTTTTGAGAATCCGCTTGGTTTTTCTTTTTTAATTGTGTGGAATTTAAAGAAATATTTTAAAAATGTCAGATCTCTCAAAAGGTTTCACGTACTATTAAAAACAAAAGAGGCTTTTCTTTTTGGAGGGGGGTTAGATTCACAATCAAAAAGAAATTATCAAAATTTATAAACACATTTGTTAATAGTTTTAACATAACAATGTAACATGTCAAACAAAATGGTAGCTGAGTTAGTAGAGTGTAATCTGGAGGACTTGGGTTCAAACATTGCCTTTTAAACTTTTCCTCGATCACTTTACCAAACATAATCCTAATTTTTATCAACTCTGGTGTGCATAAAGACCTGTGCTTTATGTAATATTGTTGTGCTTAATAGCAGCAATTGGCCTTGAATAGTGCTCATCAGTACATTTGGTTGCTTAGCCAGCAACACAGAATTTGTGCTTGATTGTCAGCTTAGTCTTAAAACATCTTTCCTCTGACTTTTATTAATGGAGTGCTGGTTATGTCAAGACCAGGATGTGTATATGCAAACAGTAGGCACCACACTGAATAGAGTGGTCCTATTCATCACATTTGGAGCCCCCCCCCCCCCCTTCATGTGAGTGAAAGCTTTGTTTCAAAAAGCTGCATCTATTTATTACACTCCAATTCAAGAACAATATAGTTGAAACATGAATGGATTGAGTACGTGCAGGAATGTGCGTATATAGACGTCAACCGGCCAGGTAGTCTATTTCAAACCGCGACTATTGCATTCATCTGTATTCAAGAGATTAACTTTTTAGGACTGCTGTAGACATCAATTTGAGAAGTTTTGGTTTCAAAACCTGTCAAATTTTATCTACAGTGGCTTTGATTAAGAGCCGAGGAAGTCAGTGTCTTGCAGTAAACCATGGCATATACACGTCTTACCAAAATAACGTATCATTCCCCTGTTGATCATTGCCTCCATCCAGAGAGACATCAACTCAAGTTTAGCTGCAGGTGGGGGGGGGGGGGGGGATGTGTCGGATGTGCTTGTCATTGCCCTGCGGCAAAGAAACACAATGTTTAATGAAATAGTGCAACTTCTAAATGTCACTGATTCTACTTGATTCGTCTCGGCCAGTGCCTGAAGAAAATATGGAAACCCAGACTAGCCCCCCCCCCCCCCCCCCCCCCCCACTGGAAGCTTTGCTTTTCAAGTGACAATAATCCATTGTCCCCGCTGGTTAATGCCTCAGTCTTGACTTTCATCTGGCATTACTCTATAAGCCCCAAGAGGAATTCAAGAAACCAGCCGGTTACTCCGGCAGAACTCTGGAATCAATTCTTTTTATTTTGATGGGTTGATTCATATCGGACCCACAAGGCAACCACAGCATACTGCCATGTCACCTCTCGGTCATCACAGCGAAGCATTAAGGGAGAATTTATTACGTATTGGGGAAGGGGTGGAATGGGGACAGAGATTCGGGAAGAAACAGCTGGTCGGGTGTGTGCTTTGACTCATCAAGCAAGCCATTTTGGAGAACGGGGTCAATCAAGGTACGGAAGCTGACCAATTGCGGCCGCAGTCGCCAAATTTTAGACTCGCCTAGAATTAATCCTTTTTTTTCCTTTGATTCGTAAATCTTGACTGACTCATGCCAAAAAGAAGATTGATTAAAAAAGAAGCTCAACGGGATACAGATTGGAAAAACATTGCCCAGGATGATGTAACAGCTGGCCTATTTTCTCCGTTTGATTCGGTTTGCTGTTTTCTTAACCCAGACTCTGATTTGAATCTTCAGATTTTGAGTATGAGAATGAGTCCCCGGCATAGTCTTGGTTCCAAGACCTTCGTATTCTTTTTTTTTCCTTGCGCAAAAGGAACAAAATCATTATTCCACTAACGAGGGCACTGTTTCTCAATTGTAATCGACTCGGCAATGTATTCGATGCTAAGATGCTTTATTTTACTCGATTGCTAGCTGCGGTGAGAATCAATTCTCAATACTTTACTTGATTCTTTACTTAATACACGAAGACATATGTACAGCACGGCGTGCGCAGTGCGGTGACCACCTGTAAATTGCACCCTCTGTTGATGAATGTTCAAAATACAAAGTGACAAGTATCAGACAGTAACATCTTGGACCAAGACTATCCCCAGCATTGAGTGTGAGTCCCGAATTATGTACATGTAGGTTGAGTCCTGGTGTGAGTCATGAGTCAAGAGGCTTGTGCTGTGTGATACTCTTCAATTTTTCCCCTCGTACTGCCTCGATCTCTTTGGAACTCCTTACCTGTAACCTGCTTCCCTTCCACCTATAATCTTTCACAATTCAAACGAAATGTGAATAGATACCTTCTATCCCTGTGATTTCTGTCTTTTCTTGTCTTTTGTAGCCCACACCTTAAATGGCCTTGTGTCCTTGTGTTGGTTAATACCCGTAAATAGAAATAGTGAGAGAAGTTAAGCCCAGATCATAGGATATTTTGAAACATACACATAGCAGGCCAGTGGTGTTTCTTGATATATGCACACGTCCTGAATCCTAAAGATCTCAAATTACTGCCAATGTGATTATGGGGTTTCTGGAAGGCTGCTCATTTGTGTGTGTTTTTTTTATTAATGACAAAACTAGATTTAGCAGTCAAGTATAATTCCCCCATTTGAGGAGAGAATGTTCAATCAATTTATTACACCGCCCATATTTGTCTTTGTCACATTTAATGTAACAGTCGGCGTCTTTCAACCAACAAGCCCGGGGACTTTTGAGAATAAAAATGTGATAAACAGGCTCCAAATGTTTTCATTTTGAAAAAACAAAAAGACAAAAAAGCAAGCGTAAAATTTGGCGTCGGTTTTGAGGAGTCTGACCTTCCAGCAATCCTCATTAACTGCAAAATCTCATCTGTGGCTAAAGAGATTTTCGAGCCCAGAAAGCCCCCAAAACTAATTTATTTTCTGCTCTCAGGGCGGTGCATACTTGTCCGCAACTCAGGCCCGAGTGAGATTATATTACTCTCCGGGGATGCACAAGGGTGAAAATGAATTAGTCGATTTCATCCGCCCAAATCAAATGACCAAACTGCCCTGACAACTACAGCATTGACCAGTTGACTATTAACAGGCTTGACCAGTTGGCTTGACTGTTTGGCTTGAGCTGTCTTCCCGTGTTATTTATGTACAATAGGAACATTTCACACCAGAGATTTGTTCAAATCAATTCAGTGGTCACTATCATGCTAAACATAGTTCTACTTGGGGATATTATAAAAAATATTCTTCTGTATTTTTGGTAATATGATTATTTTTAAGACCGTTTTTCAAAATGTTCAAATTTTTTTTGTAAACTTTATCCAAAATATTAAAAAAGGATATCAAAAATGGATTATGGTCAGAAAATAATTTTACACAGACATGAAATACTTTTACACAGACATGATCAGATTACATGTGGTTTTGTACTATGGCAGGATTGTCAAAAACAATCACCTTGACTGATTTTGACCCATACAACAACATGGCTCAGAATGTATGTTTGCATAGGAGGGTTTTAATCTTCCTTTAATCTTCCTTTAATCTTCCTTTAATCTTCCTTTAATCTTGCTTGTTTCATTCCCTCACCCCTATCATCTTCGTCTTGAATAAAGTTCATGTCCTCTACAATGCAAGATTCCATCGTCTTTCCATTCCATGAAATATGATGACCCCCACCCCCCTGCTGGTTGTCATGAGAACAATCAGTGTTCGTTTCTGTCTCTGTCAGGAGGCAAGTGTGAAAACTCCCTCAGCCGTGTCTAACAAAAAAAATCCCACAAAGACTGTCTTGCCATCGATATTGCGGATGTGATAACAAAAAGCGCGAATGTTGGCCGCCGCAGATGCGGAACAACCATAAAATGAGCAGCGAAGGGTTTCTGGCGACAGCTGAGGAAACAAATGACCCAATTGGCGCCTGAATGGGGACAAGCTCAGTATGAGCATGAGGGGATGGGCGTGGCCAGGTGTAGATTTGAGGGAGTCATAGTATTTCCTTTCAAGGCACCAAGATCCTATTGACACGGTAGATGTACACGTATTATACAGTTATTTATCAAATTTATCAAATGCCTTTTCAATTTTCTGATCCAGTGGCATAATCGGTGATGCGTACATCAATTATAGTTGGACCTTTGATGCCTCAAATTTGCCCGAAATAACCTTCTTTCTATTCACTATTGTCGGAGAACTATGGCTTGACCTTTATCAGCTTCCTTGTGACCTACATGTAGGTAATTCGGGAATCGGAGTCAAACTCTACATATGCATAGCTTCAATACCAAAAAGTTATTATATTCAATCCTGAAGGCCTAGACATGATCGTTAGTCATATTATCTTCAAGCAAACTTGAATCCTCGATCCTGATTGGTCGATCCATGGCAACTGACAGTGTGATATTATCCCATATTGCACGGTCTATATCGCACAGCTTGCGTGTTCCATCTATATTGTGCGTCAAGTTTGTTTGACGCACTACATTATTCCGTGTTCCACTTGCGCTCGTGGGATAACTAATGCAGCTAGTGGTTACTTATTATTAAAAATGAAACCACAATCGTACATTGTAGGAATAGTAGATGTCATTAACCAAGCTGAAACCACAGCAGCTTCTGACTGGCGCCAGTAAGTCATATAAAAATCAGTTAAAAAAAAGAAAAAGATGGCTTTTTAGGCAGATGAAATATTATCCATCAGTTTTGTATAATTGGAATTCGGATCATAAAAACAGTCAATATCCTAACTTTTCAGGACAGGAACCCTCCACATGCATTGATCTAAATGACACTGCCGAATGATGTAATGTGCATTCCCCCCCCCCCCCCCCCCCCCCCCCCCCCCCCGATGTATATCAATTCAGCTACAGTAATTGATCTGCTAGATACTGCGTGCCCGTCCGAGAATTTTCCATGCAGACAATCCATTAATGCTTAAAGATGGCTGTCGGAGATCGTGACTAGAATTCCCAGCTCCTTGCACAGATATCAATCACGATTAGCTCATAAATTGTGAATAATTCTCAGGTAATTTGATGAGAGGGGTTTTAAATATTTAGGGGCAATATCTTGACCCGTCATGTCACTGTTTATAAACGAGGCAGGTCAAGGGGAGAAAATGGTTTTTAAATTGAAAATATATTACAAACAACAAGTATTAGCGGTGTACTGAAATGTACATGTAAGATTATTACACAGAGCCCAGAAATTGAGGCAAAATTGTTGACACATTCCTGTTATTGGGCATTTACGGGTAGTGTGGAAATTGGGTAATTAAAGAAAGTCAATCCTAAAAATTTAATCTCTGGAATTGATGTTCATATTGTTCGTAAAGATCAGCATGTTAATACTACCCCATCGGTGCATCAATGCAGCAAGATGCAAGCGTTTACAGTGAGCTCTATAGCTTTGGTGTAAATTGCATTTTTTGCAAGCGTCATACTGTTTTATTTGTCCATGTACCATGGTTTTCAATTTTGAAAATTCCCCACAAATGACATTTAGAAATTCTCTTTTTCATTGTCTGAGAAATTACAAAGTAATATGTTAATTTGGTTACAGGTACTCGATTCCATAATCTGGAACCGGTTCCTGACATTAGCGGTCGACTACTCGGGTACCCGGTTTGGATGCACAGCCCTAGCACAGCCCACAGTGTTGTCTGCCCCAGGGCCTATTTTGTGCTGTTTTTTTTTCTTACTTCAAGCAGATCTTTAAGACTTAAGGCATGAAAATGAAAGCCCAATGGTGCAAAAAGAAATTGATAGACTCTCTCTCTCTCTGTAAATCCACCTGCTGTTTTTGATTGTTTTTAAAGTTACAGTTTTCTATTGTATTACTTTACGTTAGATGTTATTCGTTTTAAAATATTTTGTTAACGTTTCCTTTGTAATTTGACCGCAATTTATCTTTTTTCTAACCAAACTTGAATCAGTAGTGATTGGTATAACAACATTGTGGCATAAACCGTAATTGCGTAGATTTATGCAAATCGGTTATCACCTGTTCAAAAATCAACATGTACACATTCCCTGAGCATTATATACAGTCGAACACCTTTATAACAAGGTCCTTGTTATAACAGGTACCTTGTATTATCAGTATTGAAAAACAAAGACCCAGGACCTATTTTTTTTCTTGTTAGAAACAGGATGTTGTTTTAACAGTGCTCTTATTATCAGGGTTCGACTCTATCTCCATTCAGTGATGTGGGGGGGGGGGGGGGGGGGGTGTAGAGTGGTAGATTTCAAAGGGATGGAGATTTTAAAAGCCAAATGGGGACGCCGATAGAAGCAAAATTGGGGCTGTGAAATTGGACGCAAGTTCTATTTTGCAACAGGCAAACAAAACCAGGCTTCATCATTCATGCATTGGGAAAGCAAACATTAAAATATGGTTTCTACCAAATACTGGTAATAGTTCCTTTTTCGACATGTATGCATTATGTAAAGGAAAACATCGGAAAAAAGTGTTGACAGTATAACCAAGAAAAGCATATGGACTTTATTAGGGCCCATTTGATCACTGGGTGTGTCTGAACCAGGCGCGTAGCCAGGATTTGTTCATGGGGGGTGTTTTGCTGGAGACTGACATGGGGGAGGGGTCTAAGGGGAGGGGGTGTGTCCCTCTCCCCTTTGGCGAAAAAATGGAATTTTAAGGCCTCTAGATGCAAAATGGTGCAATGTTTGAGCTCAAATCATGCAAAAGAATATTGATAATTATTTTGTGGAATAATTCTATTCACATCAGAAAAATGCAAAAATGTAATCCTATATAGACTCAATTATTGATGCAAGGAAAATGCGAACCTAAAGAGATACCTTTCTCAATATATATAATTTACAAGCAACTAGGTTCAACTTCAACTCAAAAGTTTGAACTGTAAGAAGGATAATTTGGGGAATCAGAGATAAAAAGATCAAGGGAATTGCGGACCTATAGAGTTCCCCTTCGTTTGGACTGTAGAAGTCTGTTGACAAGCAAACTGGGAACCCAAAGAGTTAACGGTACTCTCACATCATTGATTTTGGCATATTTGGTATCACGGTTCTCTTAGAGTCTCACTAAAAGTAAAGCTAAAATCCCATTAGTGCGATAATTTAGAGTTTGTATAAGTTGGGCATATACTGTAACGTGAGTCGTGACGATAGAGAAATTGTTACAGACGAAAGTCCAATCTTCTCGGCTTCTTCGCCAAGTCAGTTGGTGTTTTCTGCATATATTTTTTTTGGGCACTTGGGCCATGGGGGGTGTTTGAACACCCAAAACACCCCCCTTGGCTACGCGCCTGGTCTGAACAAAGTGTCACATTTGCCTGAAAATTAATTGATTCAACAACAAACCTTGGGCTTAGTTTGAAAGTTGTGGCTTATCACGGAATGCAGAAGTGCTACATTTTGCCATGTACATTTTTTTTTTTTTTTGCTAGTCGTGCATGGGATATGTAATGTTAATGTACTGTTCGCAGTCATTCGCCACACAAGCATAAAAATGCAGGTTAATTGGTCATACATGTATGTTAATGAGGCGTGTGTTATTGTCGTCTGTCTGGCATGAAATTAGTCGCTTATGAATGCCATCAATCACGCTTATCATTATGTTCGCCTTGCCCGTAACCCATTAGTATCTGCCCATAAATCAAAATTAGTCTTAACATTAATCGGCAGCTTTCTGTGTCAGCGCGAAGGTTGTAGTTCTCACAAACGGTGGCTTGAAAGAGTTGGCTGATGGAAGACACGCGCACTTGCGGGAGTAGACTTGATTTAAGAGTGATGTCATGCGAACAAGGATCAAAATATGAATGATTGCTTTCAAATTCAAAAAGAGTTATGAAGGTACGCAGGAAGGGGGAGGATGTTAACCACGCCCACTATTAATAAATAATAGTCCCAAGCATCCTGTGAAATCATGGCACCTGATGTGCTGTCATTTTCAAGGAAAGTGGAATTTGTTTAATCAATTTCCAGCAATGGTTGGCCAATTTTTGTTGGAAATAGTCTAGTTCCCCAAACCTGATAATTCCCTGATGTCTATAAATTGCTCCGTTTTGTCTAAAGTATGGTCAGGGAACCAGACTACAAGAATAGCATTTTTCTCTTTGTTTTCCCAGCATCTCTTTAAACAGGTCAGTGTTAATTAACCCCCCCCCCCCCCCCCCCAAATCCATTCATTTCTGAAAAATATAGCAAAAGCAAATGTTGTATACTACCTTTAGCCACTCAGTCCCACCTAACATGGACTGAATCCAAGCATGATTTACCAGTAATAAGCCAGTTCGGTATTTCAACTGCGCATGTACACAATGACATTTTATCCCGAATGACCCACGTGAGCTAATGCGCGCGTGTGTGAACACAAAAGGTGGTTGCACAACGCGCACCCGTTAAATTCAATCAGAATGGGCTTGACATTACATAGCGTGACATTACATCAGCAATTTTATCCCGAATAACCTTTGACCTCTGTGATACCGAACTGGCGTATTCTTACTGGTGTTTGTATGTCGGGCTGTTAAAAAACAGCTGTCACTATTCAGTTCCTGTTAAAGAAATCCAATGTTAAAATCTGAAACCCGTTATCCAGTTAATTTTTCTTGCCCTCATGTTGCTGGCTAAGAAGCAGTTTCCCCGGCAGCTACAGTACTGATGGTTGAAAGTATTCAGCAATTGTTCCTGAGGAAAGTTGATCCGTGCCCAAATAAGACGTCTTTCACTATTTTACCTTCTTCCTTTTTTTTTCCTTCCAACTTGCCCTCGTTCCTCGCGGACCATCCAATGTATCCCGGGAAATCAGAGCAAGGAATCTGTGTTAACGTTTCCCCCCCCCCCCCCCCTGTCGGACCTGTAACTCAATATACATGCTGGGTACTGTCCAAGCTAACACATCAGTGGCGGCGAGCCCCCAGCCCTGATAATATTACACTTTCCTTCGATCAAAGGCTTCGATATTTCGAGTGTTTTTTTTTTGTTTGGTGTGAGCAATGCGGGAACGACTGTTTGGCGATAGTATCTTATTTCAGGATGGCTGAAATGGCTGATGCAGTTTTTACCCCGAGCAGCACAAAGGGCTGAATTGGTCCCATTTCTTGACGTTAAATTATGAAAATAAGTTCTGATTTTTGGTTACACTGTACAGTAATGCCTCTAAGGCTCAGACACAAATTGTACATCGTATTTCGAGAAAAGGACCTTGAATATGTATGTATTTTGAGAAAAGGACCTTGAATATGTACGCATCTTGAAAAGATTTTTTAGAAGAATATTTTCATTGATGATGGTTCTTTTGGTTTCATTAATTTTCTTTGACAGTGAAATGTCAGTGTATAAATAAGTGACTATGATATTGGGTGGTGTGTGTTGTCTACATGTATGTGGGAGTCATGAGTGGCAAGACAAAGTAATGATTTGTTACGTAAACGTGTACATGCAGGTTGCCGTCCCGCCCACCTGTCAATCTTTCATTTGCTGTGTTCTCATTGGTGGATTGTTACTAGCAGACTTCAAAGCCAGCCTGTGATTGGTTTTAAATAAATATGGTCACTTGAGCTGCAGTATATCTTGTGAAATATCTTTTTGGGGGGAGAGAGGGAGAGGTTTCAGGCTTTTACGATTGTTTTGGATAGAGTATGACTGAGAGACAGTTTTTAAGGGTAACCAAAGAGCCTCCATCGTTACCTTTTACCAGATTTGCATTACAAATGTATAATTTTTCATTTAGTGTATACTCAAGACACGGCTGAGATTTCTCCGGATTTTTTTCCGATTTCAGGATTTGTTGGTGAGATGTCTTCCAGGTTTCCGGAAGATTTTTTGGTCCTTAAATTATTTTTATCATTTCAGAATGACCTCCGCAACCTGAAACAGTCTTCTAATTCTAGTGACCCTATATTTGTTTCAATTTTGAATTGTATCTTTTCGGTAGAAAATGCATTTTTCTCATGCATTTTTCAGCAACGCCATACAAACTAAATGCAGCCGAGTGTTTTGTAGATTGTAAATTTTCCTCAAATCTCACCCCTGTCATCAGATTGCAATATTTGGTATTTGTGTATTAAAAGCTTCTGCAATCCCATCAAATGTTTGGGTTTAAATCTTTCACCATCCAACCACTTTTGTCATTAGGTCGAAGATCTGATTCAAGACCGCCCTCACAAGAAAACAAAAAGGTTACACGTCGATTCCAATTCAAACGCTAAGTCAATAAATCGAGACAAAACCGGTCTAAAAGCAATTCTAATACCAGCTTGTATTACGTGACATTTTGTCGTTTTATTTTGCCACGTGATCTGGATTATCAGTTGTTTTTATCTGCGTTCTCTCACATGTTCTACTGTTTTCTCCTCATTGCCTTGTTCGCTCCTTCGTCTTCCCCTCTTCTCGGATGTCTATCTTCATTCCATCTTTCGATGACACGGATGATGACATTTCCTATCTGACCATCTAACAGGTAAGTAGAGTCATCTCTTTGCGTACATGTACTGTATATATACGTTCGAGGACAAGAGGAGAAAGAAAAATACAAAGGAATCTTTCTTGTCCTCAGGAGTCGGTCTTTTGTTAAAATCGGTCCCCGGACATAGAAATACGTTCATGGTCTAAGGGGTTGTGTTATATTAACCCCTTGCGTACGGATGACGGAATATGGTGCCAAAAAAACACAGTGCCACCAGGCCGGATGACGCCATTGGCCGCTGTTTGTGCAGTTTCAATCCATTGTTGGATTAAACAGTGCCACCAGGCCGGATGACGCCATTGGCCGCTGTTTGTGCAGTTTCAATCCATTGTTGGATTATTGTGTATAGGTTACGCTTGACTGCACAAACACATTGTAGCGGTTCGCTTGGCTGCCAGAGCCGCCGCGGCACCCCGACGTCTCCCGTAAAATACCGTACTCAAGGGGTTATTTAAAACCCTAACCCTCCAGGGCATGTTTGCTAGAACCCTGGCAGACACATCAGATTGCATACTTTGTCACATTAACTTGTGTGGAGAGTCCAGTGAAGTGGAGCTGTCAGCACAGATGCACTGTGCTGCGTCTGGCAGGGTTAGGGTTAATTAAAGGAACAATAGGAAACACAAAGCATTGTCCTCAGTGGTATAGGAAAACAGGACTGTGTGTTTGTGATTTTTTTTATTTTTATTCTTCTTGTCTCAGTGTTTGGCAGAGTTGTACTCGAGTCCCTGCAAGTCCTTTCACAAGTCCTTTCGCAAGCCCAGTCAGAAGCCCTTTCATAAAGCTGGTCACAAGTAACTGGATGAACAATGACAAAGGAATGCCTTTATCAAAGCTCATTTGAATAGCTTGTGATTGGGATTATTAGGACTGGAGGGCTTGTGATGGACTTGCAGGGACTTGCAGGGACTTGTGAAAGGACTTGCAGGGACTTGTGAAAGGACTTGCAGGGACTCGAATACAACTCTGGTGTTTTGGTTCTTGAGTGTATTCTGAAGGTGTATTTTCATGCTGACGAATTAGTGTAGGGTTTTAAATCACAAAATTTGAGTGCATTATGTTGAGATTGTTTTTGATGTTGTCAAAAAACAACCATTAGCTGTTGGTCTTTAATTAAGATTTTATCGTAGCATCTGGCTTGAAGTTTATCCTTATTCTATCTGGCATTGTTGACTTGGCTAGTGAGACTCAACTTGACTTAGATGTTATTCCAGAGTGACATAAGACTTGACTAAAGTGGCGTGAGATTGACCAAAGAGTTCAAACTTGTAGCTGTGAAATTTGACCACTTGAGCATTGATTTCAGAGAGTTGAGACTTGATTTGCTACTTGACTTTAGTGTTCATGGACATGTTTAACCCCTTGACCTCGGGTTTTAGATGGGGGAGCCGGGGCGCCATGCCAGATTGTGCAGCCAAGCAAAATGGAAACAAGAGGCTTGTGCAGCCGAGCATAACGTACACAATACCCCAATAATGGATTGAAAGTGCAGATATGGGCATATATATGTGTCAACCTGCCTGGTGGCAATATTCAATCCGCACATATATGTTTCAACCGATGGCAAGGGATTAAGCATTGCTGAAATCTTTGGATTACAAAGTATTTACAGTAAGATTATTATCATTATTTATTTGCTGTTATATCCTGTAGATTCCAATAGTAATATTCCCAGAAATTTCATAAATATTCTTGTTTTCCTACTTAAAATTCTGCAAGGTATACTATTTTCCAAAATTGTGAACATGTTCATCCTCAAGATGATGTAATAAGATGGAAATACACGTAGGCAGACGAAAACAAAGAAATAAACAAATCCGATTGGTGCATGCATCGTCAGGAGGGAATGGAGTCATCAGTTTGACATGACTTGTACACGTGTGTCACACCACGTGTGCCATCTCAACCCAGACACCGTCCACAGCCAATTACTTCTGGGAGATCTGAGAAGGACGCAGGCCTCCTCCACGTTTCTTTTTTCATCTCCGGCTTCCGGATAAACCTCCCGATCCGTCCTGGGCTCAAGGCTAAAAGCCTGACATTTTCTCATCGCCACATGCATGTGCTCTTTGGGTGGGGGCTCGTACAAAAGCCTCCCTACAGAATGAATGATTTTTGCCTTAAGTAGTCAAGACGCTTTTTTCCCAATCTCTGTATAGCCATTTGAATTGAGGTTCATCTTGTCCACTGCGATCGAGTTGCGAGGCGTTTTTGGTATAACTACATGGCACACATCATCAATTTATAATTTTATTTTGGGCCAAATGTCGCAATAGGAGAAATGGAACTCGGAATATTTATGAACAAAAAATTGCACAATAACCCCCCGCTGCAATCATGTAGTTTTTTCCTTCATGTAATCCATCTTCAAATTGGCTCGGAAGGATAATGCATACCAAAAATAAACCATCCATTTTCATGCTGTCTAATTTGTGTTTTATCGTTGCGCGATGCAGCTTGGAATCTAAATTAGGAACAAAATGAATTGAAAAAGTCCCCTCTTTGTATTCCCTCGCAGATGTGTAATATCCCAAACTTAGCTGTTTATTGCTGAAACTAACAGATGTTTTCCATTTTTGTGTACAAGGGCAAATTCTTGATTTGTTATTTTAATACATTCGGCACAAAGACGACACGGATTTCCATCTGAGTAATGAAAAATTGAAGGCGTACTTTGCCTTGTGTACGGTTGTTTGACCGCTTCCGCAATTTGACCGCTTCTGCAATTTTGGAAATTTAGATCGCATTTCCGGGATCCCGTTTCCGGAATAGTCGATTTCTGCGCCAGAGATACTGTTGGAACGGGTAATTAGCCCGTTAACAAAAATTGTTTTATTTTCCAGAAAAGTGATTTTTATGTGAAAATAAATCGCCAGAGACTGTTGCCTATCGACCGCGCTCTGCTACAGTCGCTCGCACGCGGGCGTGTTCATCGGTGTTCGTCAATCTGTTGCACGATCGTCGTACAGATGAGGTAATGCCGCTGAATTCTTTCCTGCCAGTCTTCTGCAGCTGGTTGTAAACCCAAGATTTCCCTCAACTTGCTTTGAGATTGGTGTTGTCTTTCAGTAATGAAAGAATGTGTTGGTAGGATTACTGTTAATTAAAATACCCAGTTTGTGTTGTTATTTTTTTGAGTGGAGTGGCTTGGCCAAGAGATCTTATTGCATTTTCGTGCAGCTGTCACATTTGACACGGGACAAATGGATAAAATAGGATGTTTGATAGAATGGTAAATCAGAATGCTCAAGTGCAGAAAAGTTGAAACTTGTTGTGTCTAGATTGTTTCGACGTACACTCAGTGAAACATTGCCTTGTACTTTAGCACTAATGGAAAGCACGTTTTATAGATTACCAAGACATTTTTAGCTTGAAGGAATGCAAGATTTGTACAGAAAGTTAGCTTGGAATGTTGGCGCTAGCACGGAATACTTACGCAAGCATTGTTTGCAACACCTGTTGTCCATGCCTATGATTCGTGAATATGGAGAGAAAGTAGTTGATTAGCTTTTAAAAATCATGGACCATTTTATTATAACCACTTGAGTTCTAGGCCGAAGCATAGATTTCATTCAAACGTTGTTCCCATGCCATATTCCTTAAAGTTACATTTTCAATTTTGTTGCGGTTTTGAAAACTTTGCTGTTATTCATTTCCAGTTTTTAATGAAGTTAAATTTCTAACTTTTTGTGGCTTTGAAAACTTTGGTATAAAATTAATCACCATTGTGCAACAAAATTGAATTTCTAATCTGTCATGGCTTTGAAAACATTGCGATTGCCAGTGTAACCAAGTTTTAGGTTTCTTTGTAAACTTTGGTATAAAATTCATTGCAGTTTGGAACCAAGTTAAATTCTAATCTTTTGTGGCTTTGAAAACTTCGGTAGAATTCATTGCCAATGTGAACATTAACTTCTATTTTATTTTATTTTATTTTATATTATTTTATATTATTTATTTATTTATTATTTATCCTGGGTAGCCTGATCAGTGCAAATGCACTGTTCTCCCTCAGGGCCCAGTTTGAATTGAGAGAAGACGACGAAGGAAATTTCAGTTTTAGTAGTGGGAGGAAAACCCCAGAACAATGATTCTTAGGGAAACCCACGCAATCAGGTAGGGACTGAAAACCCAATCCACATAGTGCACCTGGACAGGAATTCGAACCAGGGTCACCAGAGGTGGAAGGCAAGGACAGAACCACCTGACTTTCAAAGTCTCCGATCCACCTTACATTTACGACCTTACATTATCTCCACTGATATTTTGATTTTGATTGCAAGAAGGTTCGAGCTGATATCTTGCACCTAAATTTTTGCTCAGAAGTTTTTTGATAGATTTTTACTTTTTTTCCTTTCAAAAACAATTCCCCCTCCCCCCCCCCCCCCCTACCAATTTTTGCCTGATGTAATTGAAAACACACGTATGGAATTATGTGGCCAGAATGTTTGATAAATCGAACCTTTTCAGTAATGGTCTTGGTTTTGATGCTCTGCCTGTGGACTTTCTCTACCATTCGGCGCAGGACTTTGTTTCATTGTATGATTTATTGCAGTGTTTTCTTGAATGTCCCCGCCAAATGGCGACGTCTGCGGCGGACGTGCTACAGTTACAAAAGGATTGATTCGTAGATGTAGTCATCGTACGGTGATTGATCTATTGTTTACGGAAATCACAAACAATCCCTACCCACTATTTTTGGCTATTGGACTAATGGAAGCGCGGACTCTCTTCAAGTTGACATGTACTGGATAACATTGGGATTGAAAATATAAAATTTGCTTTGATGTTTGAATTTAAGTAAATTCTGAACCAAACTTAAGCCAATATATGCTCTGTCCACAGGATTTCAAGTATTCCTATTTTTCCTACTTTTCCTACTCTTTCCTAATTGTTTTACTATGCTCCTACTTTTCCTTTTTTTTCTTGAAATTCCTTTTTTCCTACTTTTCCTACTCTTTCCTAATTGTTTTACCGTGCTCCTACTTTTCCTTTATTTTTCTTAAAATTCCTATTTTTCCTACTTTTCCTACTCTTTCCTAATTGTTTGACCGTGCTCCTACTTTTCCTTTTTTTTCTCTTGAAATTCCTATTTTCCTACTTTTTTTGTCCCACAACTATGAAAAATTATATCTCAATATTTTTCATAACAATGTTACACGCTGTCATCTGAAAATCACGCAATGAAGGGCTTGGGTGCAGGAGTACTGCAACTTTACTTTCCAAGGGCTTAGTTGAGGATGGAGCACAAGTGTTGTGAGTACAGAACGTGCCAATTGAGGCTTGTGATGCTGTGGACATGTGAGTATAAAAAAACTGCTCCTTTAATTCTGAAAAAGTCCTACTTTTATCCCAATTTTGTCCTCCAAAGTCTTACTTTTGTCCTGTTTTTTGTATGTGTGATCCTACTATTCCTCTATTTTGTTCAGCTTGGGCTGCTTGAATACACAGAGGATACACATGTGACAAAAACTATTTCATTTCTGTTCATTAATATTCACAGAATCCAAGTAGACAAATACAGGTAATCTAAATGGTTTTGAAATATTGCTGAATATATAAGGAATAAATATTTTGCTTTGTTTTTGCATTTATTTCTTTGTCTCCCCCTCCACAACAAAATACCCTTTTCTGACCATGATGTCATTTGGCAGAATAAAACATTTCTTTCCACACTCCGGCACAAACATACACCATGTAGGAGCAAGACTTGGATCTTTGGTCTCAAGAGCGCTGCTTGTATATAAATTAGGATAATTTTCTTATGGAAGTCACACAACACAAGGCTAAAAGCCACCCTATAGGTAAAAGGCTACAACAGGTTGCCAGCCCTACCACCCTGACGGTTTTCCTAGGTCCAGATCTAAATAGAGGATAAATCTTCAATAGATACCAAATAAAATTATCCCAATTTTCAGACCTACATGTATAGACCCAGGCGGGGTAACTTCCACCGTTGGTGAGAACAAAAAACCTCCATCCTTTTTATGATCTCATATGAAAAAAATATAAACTTTCAGCCAATAACACTATTTGAAATTGTAACGCAAATTTATTTCGCAGCCATTGGCCTTGTTTTAAACTGGAAAAGGGGTTTCATTTACAAAGGGATTCTTGTGGACTATTCCTTTCCATGATGAAGAGCACTTTCGCTATTAAGATATACAGTTTAATAGTCCGTTTTTTTCCCCACTCCAGCTCACGAGATAATGTTGTGCCTTGGAGGGACGGCCGGCAATAACGGTGTGTGGAAATTTCTGTCGTGTCTCGTCAGGCATTTTGAAAAATTCGCTCATTATTCTTGACAGTAAGGTGAACCGTTTGAAAAGCAACGCAGACCCGGCTAATATTACAGATTAAATGGAACTCGTGTTCGCGGCTCCTCCGCAACTCCGGATGTTTTGCTTTTTGTGGAAATCGTGCAAGGGAAGTTTAGTGTTAGTGTGCATGAAAAGGGCTGGGAAACACTCGCTTGTATGTCCTAACAAGCCTGCTCAAACGTGTATAAGGAAATGTGTCCTCTTTGTAGTTATAATATGAAAAGAGTGGTTGCTTATGATAGTTTCTTGAACTGAATTGAATTAAGTTCTGTGTTCAGTTACTCCCAAAGCAGAGTTGATAAAAATCCTGATTTTGTTTAAAAAAAAAAAAAATCAGATTTTTAAAATTTAAATCAGATTCTTTTTATTTAAATCAATTTTTTTTATTTTTTTTACCATTGTACCATTTGCATCAAACATTTGTTTTAAATAAGACAATTTCAATGACCATCATTGAAAGTCAAGTATAACCACACACAATTGTACAATTGAAATCAGTACTGAAATCCCTTTCATAATTATCATATTCTTTTCTAGAATACATATTTTGTCTTAAAATCTGTTACAGCATGTGATAATTCAGGACTGTTAGGGTTAAGACATCATTTAAATGGATTGCAAATCAAACAATGTTAGATTTAATAATCAGCTTCTATCTCTGATCTTGTTTTCAATTATATAATCATGTTTATGTGCCCACATTACATTGAGCTTATGCACCTCAGTTGTTTCTCTCACATACCCCCCCCCCCCCCCCACCCTACTTTTGAAGTGACAAAATCTAGCGACAATCCCAACCTAAATGGGTGGGGACACCCCCACCTTATAGGGTTGGGAATTAGAATATTGATGCTATGATTTATGTTTGATTAAAAATGCCTTGCAAAAAGGATCGAGGATGGGGGGGGGGGGGGGGGGGAATCAATTGATAGGCGCATTACATGCATTGAGTTAAACCTATGAGATGAATACTGTATCATACATGTAGGTAGTACATGTACATTACTTCAGAATCATATTCATTGTACACAAGATAAATGTACATTGTGTAGTACAGTTTCAGGAAACTGGCCTTATTTATACATCCCTTTAGAGTGGGTATAAGCGATTTAAAGTTAATGAAAGTCAGGTTTGAATAACAGACTTTGTTTTTTACATTAAAAAATAACAGAAATTGAAAAAAATCAAAACGTGATTTTTATTAGTGATTTAAGAAAAAATTTCCATTGATTTAAATTTACCCTGTCCCAAAGCCATGTTGTGTTCCGAACATAACTGATTTCATTGTTATGAGAGATCTGTAGGCTTTCCTTGAGAGATCTATGGGCTTTCTACATGCACATGAGTGGGCATATGGCCCACTCAAAAAACAGGCTGTTCCGCATTTAACAAATAGCATTAAATAAGAAAAATAAAAGATCAAAAGCAATAATGTGCTTATCCCCTATTCCCCATCTTAAATATGCTATAACTTGAGAAATACTTCACCTATAGACCCCGGTGAGAGCTCATTTTAAAGCTCTTCAACTCCTTCAAATGATGGCCCCAACAAAACAAATTTAGATTTTTTAAGTGTCTGGTTTTTAGCATCAAATATGCAAGAGGTAGGCATTAACATTCCACTTGCAGCAGGAAAGGTCAAAGGTTGAAGGGAAATATGTACCAGGTAAAGAATTCCATAGAGATACAGAACAAGGGAAGAAGCTTTTCGGCATAGCTTTCCGTTCTACATCGAGGTACAGCTAGAGTGTATTGGTGGGAACAGGCGGAAAGCCGAGTTTTATAATCAAACACCCTAACTGGAGGAACCAAGCTGGACAAGGCCGGTGGAACATTTACCATGAAAATATCTGTAGAACAGACTAAGAGTAGCAACAGATCTCCGGTGAGAGAGTGATTGTAAGGATGAGCCTAACAAAAGTATGGATTTATTTTTTTGGCCTTAGAAAATTGGTTGAAACCCAAACCCCTTATATTCTGACCTGCCTTGCGCCAACATCGTAAAAGGATTAGCTGTAATCAACTGGATTGCCTCTTGGCTCATTCCTTTACGGATTGAATTAATGGACTGCGTGGTTTTCCTCCCTCACAAACATCCATTATCGGGCTCCAAAGATGCCCTGAGAAGATAGCTGCCTGTTGCCATGCCGTCGCATTAATCTGCTACCAAGGTGATCAGTGAAACGGATGCATTCAGGACAGGAGGAAAAAGCTCAAGTGCTTTAGAACGAGGAGATGATTTTTGTCTCCCCAGAAGAATCATTTCTGTGAGATGTTGTTGCGGTTTAATGTTGATTGCCTTTTTAAGGCAGCTACGATACATTTAGGTCAGGGGGATTTTGAGGTATGCTTATATGAGTGAGTAGGAAACTGCGTTGATTTAAGAATCGAGTGAAGTTGATGACAATGTGGTGATTTTTTTACAATTACAAATAATGTTTTAATCATGTACTGCTGTGGCTTAAGGATCTGGCGTATTGGACTCAAACATTTTGTGAGCAATTCTGCAGATTGTAAACTGGAGCACGGTCATGGGATTGCAGTGTTTGTGTCTTTGAACAAGACACTTTATTGGTCATTTTGCACTACCAAAAATGGTTTTCTTATTTTGAGAAAAAACGTACAAGCTTTTTTTGTAATGAGTTTAGCAATCAAATGTTTCTTGATTTAAGAAACCCGTAATCAGAAGTTTTTTCTCAATTTCTTAATTTAGGAATCTTTTTTCCTTAAATGTTCTCATATTAAGAAAAAAATGGAATCTTCTTTCTTGTTGCTAAAAACAATATTCACAAGTTGTGTCACAGAATGAGTGAATGCGGAATACATCTTGTCAATTGAAACCTCTCAGTATTTCTCAGTATAACTATAAGAAGTTTACCCCTTGAGTACGGTTTTTACTTGAGACGTCGGGGTGTCGCGGCAGTTCTGGCAGCTAAGTGACAATGTGTTTGTGCAGTCAAGCGTAACATAAACAATAATCTAACAATGGATTGAAACTGCACAAACAGCGGCAAATGGCGTCATCCGGCCTGGTGGCACTTTCTATTTTGACGCCATATGGCATCTTCCGTACGCAAAGGGTTAAAGGGAAAAAATTACAACAAACAAGACTGATTGGCATAACATCGATATACGACTCTAGCATGAATTTAAAATGCCTCTTGTAGCCACCAAAACAGTGAAAAAATAAGCGAGAAGTAGTCATTTGATGGAAAAAAGGATTTGTTATTGACATGGAGGAGTTAAGTGTGCTTGAGCTAGCTTTCTGAGCCTAAGGCCCTGCACAAGAAGTCACAAACTCATTGACAGCACAATTTGGAAAACACAATTTGAGTAACAGGTTGGTTCTTATGGATGTGTTGCCGAGGATGGGGCCCACTTAAACTACTGCCTGCTTACTGAGGCCTTCTTTAGTATTCTGAGCATGTTTCCGGAGGATTTGCATAACCTGGCGCTGAAAGGCACGTACTATAGGGGGGCTTGATGTGATGTGAGTGGTCGTTCTAAAGCTCTGCAATGCCTGTCGTTCCAGGGAAAGATTTCCATTTTTATTCTGGCTTCTCGGACATGATGCTGTAGGCTGGAAACTCGGGGGGGAAAGCCAGAGGTTTCAGTATAGTTGGATTGTTTGGCTTTCTAGTGCATTGTGTTAAGCCGGTAATCTAATGGCATTTGGAAGGATTCTCGTCTTGGCTACTGTAAGGCAGGCGCTTATCTCAGCTTAGCCCAAACTGTTGCCCTGTTTTTGTTTGAGAAAATGAGACTTTTCAAGAACGTCAAAAAACCTCCAAACATTTAAAATTTTTGATTCAAAATTCTTGTTCTTAAAAACAGATTCCCTAAAAGAAATTTGAGCCCCCTCCAACAAATACAATATAAATTGAAAAAGAGCATTGGATCTGATAGCAAGACCCAGTACTCTTCACATTTATCTTCTAAATTGGAGTCTTTTAAAAGAGCGAAACAAGATGTTATTGCAGTAGCTTGAAGTCAACAGCAAACCTGCTTATTTTTATACCAATTTTTTTCTCTTTTAAATTGAGGCTGCTCATGAAGTTTCCTTTTACTTTGACGCATGGTTTTTCCTTCTTTTCATTTTTATTCCACCTTTTCATTTTTATTCCATCTAACATGTACATGCATTTCCGTTCTTCAAAGTATTTTTCACTGTTCGAGACATTTAAGAATTTAAAAATCAGTAATGGAAGTGCACACAGTCGTACTTCCCCAATACGTCTGAGGACAATGCTTTGTGTTTCCTATTGTTCCTTTAATATAACCAACCCCCATAGACTATTAAAGCACGTATCCTTACGTTCGAGGACCGATTTCAACAAAAGACTCTACGTTCGAGGACTGAAAGGTTTCTTTGTGTTTCCTTTCTTCTCTTGTCCTCGGAGATATATACAGTGCACGTACATGTAGACATATTTCAGAATGTCTACAATGAGGCTACATGTATATTGATGCTGCGTGTGTTATGGGCTTGTGAGTTTTTATGGCTTTTGAAAACGGAGAATTGTGACCACTCTTGGATGTCGTGAAAGAGAACCTCAAACTGAAGTGAAATGATACATGCTCACAATGTCTTGACACTTAATAGAGTATTTATGAGTCTTTGTTAAGTATTTACAATGAGCCTGCTCTTTCCTCCATTGTCAGGCCAGATTTTATCACCCTAAATTAAGCAGGGAGATTCCCATCTGTTTTTTAGAAGATCCATAATTTATAACTAGTTCTTCTTGCCAACTTGTAAATCCTCATTTAGCTAGCCCGACCATTATTTATTCTCCAGCACAACCTTGAGTGAACCTGCCTCCTGCCTGCAGCGACTCTAGCTTAATGATTGCCCACAGCCAAAAAAAATGAATCTCCATTATAATCACAAATTTCACAGATCAGTCCTCAAAATGTTGTCGCTGCATGGACGGAGGTCATTAGTGCATTTCTAGTGGGGCGCATGTAATTCTAGCCACTTGTAATGACGCATGCAAGTTGACAAGTTGAATGCTCCCTGTATGAAAATGGATGCAGAGAGTAGTTTGAACCAATTTTATTTTTTGTAATATCATCAGTATTAGACACAAATATTGTGGCAGAGACTAAAATGATACCTTGGTATGAAATTTATTTGTGAGAATCTTTGTTTTAATTTATCATTAAACCAACTACAAGAGCCCCCCTGAATGAAGATACTTACATATTGGGAGACCGCCAATGCTTGACGAGAGAGCTCAGTACAATATTCTAGAGGTTGCTGGTTCAAATAACTCCTGTCCGTTTTCTTTGTTCAGTTTGAAATTTGTATTTCTGGACTCGGTAAACTTGCCATTGTGGGTTAGATGAATTAGGCCCAAGAGCATTAATAAACCAATTTATTGTTCGTATGTCCACCATTCGCCCGCTAGAATTAATTTTATATACAATCTTTTTGATTTCACTCAGTAAACCTTGCCATTGTGGGTCCATGAATTAGGCCCAAAAGCATTAACCGATTTAGTTTTTTTTAATGTTTTACATTATTCTATTTTTTTAAATTTTAATCGTATATCTTGTAATTGTATATGTTTTAATACTAATTTTTACTAATGCTAATTTGTACATGTGTCTGTAATTCGGCATGTGACCACGACGGACCATTCATAAACCAATTCAATTCAATTCAATTCAAAATTGTTTCAATTTAACAGCTAAAACTTAGGAGGGCTGACAGATGAAATTATCAGGTTTCCTATTCTGTTTATATCAATTACAAATTTTAGTTCATTTTAGTTGGAAAGTAGTTTGTAGCGTTGCAGCATTCTTTCTTTTGTTTTGATTTGTAAATTTTTACAAGAATATTCAACCATTATCAATCTTTTTTTCAAAAAAGAAATCAGATTTATAGAAGTATAAATAGTATAAATTTGTGTATAGTATTGGACCAAGCACATAATTAAGTAATATTTCCCGTGATAGAAATTGGAGAAATTAGCAAATATGATGATCATGTCACCTTCAGCGTTGGCGCAAAGGGACGTAATTATCCGAGCTTGTAGTGAAATTAATGAGGCGGAGGATGTAGTCTTACTCCCATGAGGCACCAATCCTCTCCCTAGCCATGACTAGGCAGGAAAGAAGATGACGAGGGAGGGGAAAAAAGGTCATGCATGTAGCCAGTACTCTCCTTTATTACTAGGCGTCGATGAAATTAGATGTTTGCTGATTTCAAATAGTCACTGCCTCATGTGGAAGTCTCTTGTTTTATAATCCCGATGTACAACGCAGGGCACGTAGGCCTGTGCACGTACTGCACACACTCACTCTCCGACTCAGAAGACAACCGTACACTGTCTACGAGGCATGCCATTGGTTGGATTTTTTTTTTCTCTCTTCCCCTCCTCTCACTGTGTTTGTTCACCAGTTCCCGTGCATCCCTGTGAGCCGGTTTCCCGATCAGCTCCCCGATCCACAGTGATTTCATCAACAAGCCTGATGATGAAAGTCAAGCCGTATGGATGATAACACCGAGCTTTAACAGACAGTTTTTGTTCACATCTCGGTGTGATGACTGTCCTCCCTCTGTCTGCCTCACTTGAGCAGATTGGCAGGAACTGTCACCATACCCCGGGTTTCCTCTGCAATCGGTCATTCTTCATTTGATGATCTGTATTTTAAGGCTGGCACTTTACAGCTGCTGCCGGAATGAGCGTGTAGCACATCTCCGACTCATCCGGACTGTCCATTCACCTGTAGCCTTTGTCCATTTCTCGGAAACAGCAAGCTAGAATTCTGTGGAGCACACCGGATTGATGCAATCAATTTATCTCTCTCCTAAGCTCACTATCTTTCGTTTTGAATTTTTTACACTGATAAAACTTAATTTCTGAAATTGTCCTCTTACAATTTTGTTTAATTTGTATTTTTTTTTTTTATGTCATTGACTGAAAAAAATCAAGGTGACATAATTGTTTTGTTTTTTTTACACTTTTCACGGACCCTGTTCGTGGGATATCGGTGCACAGGTCTGTCCGGGAAATGTTTGTTTGGTAGGGGCCGGTATCTCCAGTGATGATTAATGATGTGGAGCTGCTAGATTAATAAGCAACCAACAAGACGAGTCGCTGTTGCTCAGTGCTGCTTGGTGTCCTCAAGTCACAGCGTTGGCAAGACACGGGTTGGTTATTACCACCCAGCACCTAATCGTCTGTAACAGAGACTTACATCACCACCTGTAATCTGGAGTACATTGAGGGAAAAAAAGGGGGAATAATAGCTTTGCACTGGGGGGTGCCACACCGAAGAACCTGTTATAGCCAGAAGGAGGAGATATGCATACATGTGTTGGATCTGCCAAGTAGTCGTTACTGTCGCCGGACGAGTAACAGGATTTCACCACATGGTACCCCAATCTCCCGAGAAACAGTTGGGGAAGAAATCAAATTAGCCAGACAGTCACGGCTCACCGCTTGAGGGGCATTTTTTTCCCTCCCCGTTGCTGACAAGAGTGGCCTCATTTGTTGCTTTGAACAACGGGACGTTTCTTGGCCGTGTTCGTGTGCATTGCAAGCAATGTGCCCTAGAAAGATTTGATAAAAAGCTTGTGAGTTCGGAGTGACATCCATTTGGTAATCAGTGTGCTGTGGATAGACAGGGAGGGAGGAGAAGAGATTGCAGCCAAATGTTGATTTAGACGTCAGCCTCAAGTTCGACAATCTGGAAATTGTTTGCCTGTCATTAGGAACAACTTACACCATCATACCATCTGTGCCAGCAGACAGACCCTGGCATATAGACCCCCCAAATACATAGACGGGAACTCTTCTCCTAATCCATGTGATTATAATCTCCTAATCCAATCCTCATCGTCTTCCTAATCTCGCCCATAATCACCTGGTACTCTGGACTACTGTGTGCGTGGCTTCTCCTTGTGAAGCTGATTTTTCTGGGGAGGAGGGCATTCTATCATGCGATGGGCAGGCATGAACAGGTCTACATTCTTACCACAACAGTCCCGCAACTCGTTTTATGCGTGGTACACTGCTGAGGAGCCGGAGCAAAGCCACTCGGGTATGTTCCTCTTCAAGTGGTGCTGCCAGTTCACTGGCACAGGTAAGTCCACAATTTTTTTGACTTGCTACAGAAGAGAATGTCTAGCAAAACTGCACATTTATGCAGATTCCTTTTGACAATTGCTGGTCATAAAAGGCATAACTGTTTAGGAATAGTTAAAGGTGTGATATAGCATGACGACATAGTTGAGGCAGTGTTCATACTTTGTGTAAAGCCCATTTCACACGAGCGCTGGAAACACGGGTCCCGTGCGATGAAATCGTATCGATGTCACCAACTCACGGATTCCGTGCCGTGTGAAAGTGTATCCCTGTCACCAAATCGCACGGGTCGCCCGTGCGGTTCGTGACAGGGATTGAGACCTCCTCCAAAATTTCGCATCGATGCGACATTCGTGTGACGATCACCGAGATTGGTCGTGTGAATGTGTCGATGCGATTTTCGCAGGGATACTGTGCAGTGAAATCGCCTTTACGCATGCGCAGTTTGCTGTTGCTGGACACATGGAGGAAGGAAACACTACAATTTAACATGGCTTTTCTAAACAAAAATTCAGTTTTGATTGGTCAGTTGCTTGCTGCGTAATGAGATTTGTGTAGAACAGTAGATTCTCTGTAAATAAACAGCATTTCATTGGTGTTGCTGTATATTTACAGCAAATATGTTATAGTTATTTTTACAAAGTGCATGTAAATTTACATCCTTTGTATAAATTGACGTTATAAAACACGAAAACTACCGGTAGGGACACACGGTACCATAATTTTACATCTAAAATCCGTTAAAACTCAAATACGTTAATTGTTTGTTTTTAAAAGGGGAAAAGCTTGTTGTTTTACAGAATTTTTTTACACTGCAGGAAAATCACTGGTACCCTATAAATTTCATCGTTCATTGAATATCGTAGTACCAGCAATACACGTGTCGCCACGCATGCAAACACTGCAAAATGAGGGACGTTCGCTGCCGGACTGTGTTGTATCGTGTGAAAGCCTGCGATGAAATCGCAGGCATCCTTGGGCGTCAGACACCCGGTGCCAATCATCGCAGATGTGTGCTTCCAGCGCTCGTGTGAAACGGGCTTTATTCAACACATACATGAAATAACAAACCTGTGAACGTTTGAGCTCAATCCGTCATCCACGTCAAAAGAAAATAGTGAAAAACTGCTGCTTTTACAGTGATTTTGTGCAAATCAAATTAAGCCACAGTATTTTGGGAGGTCTTCAGATGTAGTTTTCTCCAAGATAGCAACATTTCAAATGGAAATATTTCTCGGGAGGATTATAAACAGTGAGATATAGCGTAAGCTTTCAATTTGAAACTTATTAATTTTATTTCCATTCATTACCGAAAATATTTCATATTTTATTTTGGGAGGGGGGCAGGGGGGCGACTTGTCAAACAGTGGAAAAATGTTGACCCCTTGTGAATTGATTATATATACTTGTCTGATACACGTCTAAAATGAATATTAAAGGATAATTTAATATTGTCTTTTGAAGAAATAGAAACAACACACGATATTTCTCTGCGGATTGTGATTTTCTTTTTTAATGGCAAGGAACCAGTGAAATCTGATTGATTGGTGGTTCGAACCCAAGTTGATTGACTTTGGGTTCGAACCCAAACCAAGACTGCAAAAGGAACCAATGGGATGAGCCCCAACCTTCTCATAACCAATTTGTACCTTAACCTCTCCCCACCCCCCCCCCCCCCCCCCCCTCGATAATTTACCAGACACAGCGTAAAAGCAAGCACTCTGTGGTCTTGACATGGCACAATCAATCATGGATCTTCCTCTGAAAAGCCGTAAAAACAAGTTGTATATTAACAAACATGTGCTTTAACATAGCGTTCATCATAGTCATAATTTCTTGTCAAAGCGGTTTGTTAAATAGCAACAAAAGTACCATTCATCACATAATGAATCTAGCCATTTTCAAACTCGAATTAGCAGGGCTTTTAAGTTTTTCTTCTAACCAAAATTACATTAGAGGGGGTTAAATTATATTTTTATTGGTACCAAATATTGAAGAACCTAATGACTGAAAATGTTCTCAGTGCAGTGAATGCTGATTGTGTAGCATGAAGATCAAATAAATAGTAAATTGATGGATAATTTGTTTAATTCAACTGTATTCAACTGCAGCTGCGGTTTGTTATATGGATATATCCTTTGTCCAATGTGGTCCCTCCTTTTTGATTTTGTCGGCAAGACACGTTTTGCTGCCCCCTGCATGTCATTACACTAGTAGCTGATCCAAAATGTAGCATGAGATGCTATGCACAAATGTTTATCCATCGCGTTTCCTTACTTGGCATTCAGTTCATGTCAATTGCTTTCGTTGTCCTTTAATCTGCACAACTTTTCAGAGAAATTACTGTCGTAATACTCGTGTAAACACGTCCACCTGTTTCTGCAAATGTAATCCAGCTGTCTTTATGTTCTGATATTGTGGGCAATTCAAAGAGAGATGTAGCATTTGGCTGATTTGTTTGTTTGTTTGTTTGTTTGTTTGTTTGTTTGCTTTTCCTCTCTTCTCTGACCTATCTCACCTTGGCTTTTAGAGTTTTGTCTGGGGCGGTTAACGGGCAAATTTTGAATAGGACGAGAGATGTTTCAGGCTCTTAGCATTTTTGCACAACCTCGGGGACAAATGGCACTCCGCCTACATTGTAAATGTCAAATTGGGTAAAAGCACTGTAAACAAGTTTTAGATGATTTTGCCTTCAAATGGAAGCACTGCAACTCTGTCTCATTTGATACCAAATTCATTCTCTAGGTACCGGTACTTTAATCAATAATGTATGTCATTAACAAAATTGACCGTTATGAGGCACGTTGCCCACTTTACCAGGGAATTGCCTTCAATCTACCCATCTATGATGGTCTATCAGTGCCGCTTTTCCAGAATTAGTTTTATAAGCCGGGAGTTTTACTGCGAAACCCCGTCCCATGCAGTGATGTTCATTTTTCCCCCGTGATTAAGCCCTTGTGTAGAATTCAGATCTTCATGTCTGACCTAATCCCATGCACGGCAAGCATTGCATTAAGCATCACTGCATGATCGATTGTTGGCTCACTTTCACCGCGACAGGAACGAGACCCATTCCTGAAACATAAGTACATTGTTTTTAATTGGTTTTTCAAGGTATTAGGTGGCCACTTCATATTATTGTTTTATTTATGGCTGGATTATTTTTGTTTTCATGTCGTTTTATTATGTGAACTGCCTGTGATATATCTCTGTGTTTCTGTCAAGAGCATCCTCTTTTGATTCAAAACAGAAAGTGGCAGTCAAGAAGCCATGCTGTAATTGATGGCTTTGTTGCCTTTTCGTTGAAGTAAAGCTTTATTTTATTGCAATGAAAATATTGTCATGTGTAGATCATGCAAATAGTTCTTGTTTTGGCTGATGCTGTGCAATTTCTGTCTGTCAAATTCGAGTGCTCATTCCGCTTATTCAAACATTGCAAAATATAAACCACGCATTTAAATTTGACCAATTGAACATCATAAACAAACGCTCAGACTGAAGCATCACCATGGTCATTATTAGAATTTCATCAAAGATTGAAAATGATTAATGAATTTTCTTCAGCAAGGCAGCCCAACATTTTCTAATCACTGACAATGACACATGTACATAAATGACAAGGTGTGCAGTCAGGACTTGTTTTTGGCCTGTGATTTGCAAATGCAAACCAGACGAGGACACACAGGTGAATGACACACTGGTATTAAAATCTCTCGCAATCCCACAGATACATAAGAATTGTCAGAAGAAAATAAATTCCTTGAGGTGTTAGTAACGATGCCCCTGGGGGAAAGCCCGTTTGCAAGTAATTAGACGTTATTAATTTCATGATGAACGGAGGCCTGTCACGTCAAGTCCATTAAGCAAAAAAATTGATGAGGCAGAATTTTAAAATTTAGGGCCATCCAAAAAGTCTCATTGTCTAGACTACATGTACACGTGCCACATAAAAACGCTGTTGCAGGTTTCTACGAGAAGTGAGTCTAATTAGTGCCACCAGTTCATATACACAAGTTATTTTGTGCATTTGGAGGAGGATTTGGGGCTTTCTGTATTAGGCACAAAATATAGATTACATGTTTACTATTAATAAGGGTAATTGTCTGTTCTGTTGTGCAGAATGTCTTTAAGACCATACGCACTTTAGGGGTTTTGTGGGTGTGGCTATCTCTTTTAACGGAGGAGGGGTCAACTTTTTCCGTTTTTCCCAAGTTGTATCATAAAGCTGGTGCCTGGTCCCCGGCTACACTGCATTGATAGTCATGATTTTGTGACTAGCGTTTTCTGAACAAAGCTATTGACAAAATCTGAGTCTGCCAAGGTCTGACCAGTAATCCAAAGGTCATCGGTTCAAGTCTCGCTCTTGTCAATTTTCTTTGTTCACTTTATTCTTTAAAAAGAATGTTAATTTTCGATTATTCGTGCAGAATATGTACTGGAGGAAAAGATGGATTGTTTTTCTTTTCGGGGCTGGTGGGTGGAGGTCGGAAGGGAGTGTAACATCCCCAAGCAAGATTGCTTTTTAATACCCTTTACTGTAAAACCTTGGGTAGGCCGAGTTGAGTAACTTTGAGGTCTATATCCTATCTCTGTGTCAACAAACGGGGAGGTGAGTTGGTATTAATTACCAATGATGGGAGTTACCCTGCCAAGGTCAAAAGCAGTCTTGTCCATCACAAGTCCCTGCAAGCCCATCATAAGCCCTCCAGTCCTAATTCCAATCACAAGCTATCCAAATGACCTTTGACAAAGGCATTCCTTTGTCATTGTTCATCCAGTTACTTGTGACCAGCTTTATGAAAGGACTTCTGACTGGACTCTGCAGGGACTCGACTACAACTCTGGTCATAAAAATGGGATAATTTCTCTGGAATCTGTTGAAGAATTATCCTCTATTTAGGTGGTAAGGTTGGCAATTCAAAATATGGCTAACCCCACCACCTCTGTTGTAGCCCTTTACCTAAAGTGGCTTGTTAGCCTTGTATTGGGCAACTTCCATAAAAAAGTACTTTGATTTTTGCATTATCACTGCAAGATGTCAGTAATCACTATGAATCAGAAATGCCTCAAATGCTTGTATTAGTGTCAAAATGTCTGAAACGTGAACAGTAAGCTTACACCGCCAACACTAATCTCTGAAATATGAGTTGGGATTAAGTAAGATTCTGTCATTTAAAATGGCTGAAAAAAACATTCACGGACATTTTAAATGTGTAATCCCTGTTTAAATTTCAGACATTAAATGTCACAACTGACACAAACAAAAGCATTTCGGACATTCCTGGTTCCCAGAGAAAATGCATAACGTTTCCCTCAATCTGTTTTCCATCCTAAGTGGTGTAGCCATCCCTTGTGACTACATTCAGAGACATTGGAATGATTGTTCATCTTAGAAAGCATTGAATTCAGTCACACAGAGGACGGCAGTAGCGCCTTTCATGCTTAAGAATAGACTCACTGTCTTTGGGTTGTTTTTCTATATGGCCACATGTTTATTTACTGAAAGACAGACAGAAGAAATATAAATATATACAACCGTGCTTGATTGAACAGCGATGATAGGTCACATGACCTACACGACCCCCGCCATGTGGGTATGCGCAGCACCGTGTATTGAATCTGAGTTGTAAACGGCATTGACGCGACTTGAGTTAATTAATTCCCTGATTAACGACGAAGCACGGCTAGAGAGCTTGGCAATGATGGCACACTATTGACTTTTAATTCTAGGCACATCGTCCTTTGGTAATACTGAGGGTGCTTGGCGACATGTGAAGATGTGCACATTCCCTAAAAAGCAATTTATCAATTCAAATTGAAAAAAAACAAACCATATTTGTAAAAATGTAATTGTTTTACTGAAGTCAGAACTCAAATTGAAAGTTTGCTTTTGTTTTTTCAAATCACCACACCTCCCAGAAATAAAATTTGCATCAAGCTAAAATAAACAACTGTAAAAAAAAAAAGAACCTAAATAACCTCTGTCCTCCATGCTATTCACTGACCGCGTTCAAACTTGAATTGGGAAAAGGTGGATCAAGATCCGGAATTTTTGTGTGATCGTTGTCTAACTGCAACGAAACCGCAAGTCGCGTTCCCACTTATGCTTGATCCACCTTTTCGAACGGAAGTGTCGAGTCCGAAAGGTCACTGAGTTCGGTATTACGCATGCGCTTGCTTGCTGAGCGCGCGCTCTGTGGTAGTGTTGCATGCTGGGACGGGTCAAATTACATACGTACATGTATACATACATGTACATGTGCGATGTTTTGATGTTCGAAGTTTCAACATTTATTTATGGATGGAAAAATAAGTAAAATTAGACGAATGAAAAAGGTTTAGAAACGGACAAATTTCCAGTACGCAACGAAAATTGTAAAAGGCCTAGGATGTACACATGTGTGCTGCATGCATTGCGCATGCGTGGTGACACATTTTGTATACACATTTTGTATACAGTAGTTGTTTATTGTGCATGTCGTGCACTCACATGAGCTACACGCCTAAACGTATTTCTTCGTTCATCAGACCGAAAAATGTTCGCGCCTGATCTCGTGCACCAGCCAGATGTTGACAGGTCAAATTGCCGGATCAGATCCACCTTTTGCATTCCCACTTGATCGTGATCCGCCAATTGGGGGATCTGTATCCTGGTCCAAAGGTGGATCAAGAAAGGTGGATCGGATCCTGATCCACCTTATGAATGGTTAGCGTTCCCACTACACACAATTGCAGGATCTGATCCACCAATTGGGGGATCTGATCCACCAATTGGGGGATCTGATCCGGCAATTTGGCAAAAGGTGGATCAGATCCCCCAATTGGTGGATCTAGTGGGAACGGGATCTCTGTCTCCATGTATACATGTAGCACAGCTGTAGCAGAGCGTGTATGAATGCTAAAAGGCATGTAGGTCCTGTGTGCGATCAGGAGTAATCTGTGATAAATTGATGCATAAATATTGATAATATTTATGCAGTAAGTTCTTCTTTCATCCCAATACTGGCCATCAGTAGACACAAAGACACTGACAATTTGGGAAACCGCCAACATATAGCGTAAGATACATGTACATGTAGCTCAGCACCAGTATGGTATTCCAGAGGTCACAGGTTCAAATCCCGCTCCTGGTTTTTTTGGTGTTTTAAGTCCACTTTGAAAATTAATTCAAAAATTACCTTGTCAGTTTCCCTTTGTTTTGACGTTGTTAAAGTATAGATATTAAACATTATTAGGCCAGGTCAGAAATTAATAATGTTTATAGTTTATAGAACACATGTGGTTTCTTTTTTTCCTTCAAAAAATCCCCAAGGGAAAAAATGCATTAGAAAGTGAAAAATTATCCTAATTGTAGATTAAATATTACAAGCAATTTTAGCAAGAAAAAAAAATGAACCATCTCAAAACAAAATAAAGGCCAGCTGCCACCATAACAAAAAATGAACATGGCGGCCATTTTGAAAAAAAGAGAGGAAATTTCCTTCTTTTTTCTAGGACATTTAACAAGCTATATTTGTTTTGCTTTACTAGCTGGCCTAATGTTTTGAACTTAAGCAAGTTCCTCTCAAAATCAAATGATGTACAATTAAGAAACAAGACAGTGGTATTTGTTTCTTGTACCACTGTCATTTGCCTTCGAGAAAGAACGTGCTTAAGTTTGAAATGTTAGGCTAGAGCTAATTTTGTATATTCAGGTCATTCTAGTCAGTTAGCAGATTGCAGCAGTTTAATTCATTCTAATTTATTTTTGCTTTACTGTGTGCAGTACAAAGATCTAATTGTATCTGTGTAATGGAAGTGTATTTCAGGAGCAGTGTATGCATGTACATGTATACTGTGGGAGTCCAACTTTCGGATGTCCTTAGCACAAATCATATTTTGACATCTAGTCAAAACACACCTTTCAAGTGATTGAAGAATAACCCCTCAAGCCTACCGCTGGAAAAACAACACTGGCATATTCAAGTTGACAGAGAGTGGCGTACTTTCTGGATGAAGCGTTCCTGGCTAAGATTGTAAAAAAAGAAAAAGCCCTCTCATTTGCGGGGGCAGTTGTTTCCCGTTAAGTAAGCAGATTGTGCACAGACGACGATGAAAGAGACCGTACAGTGAAAGAAAACAATGCTAGTTACATTAAATTGACGTAGGTTGAGTCAGTAGTAGTGCATTTTGTTTGCATGGAAGTCGCCCAATGCAAGGCTAAAAGCCACTCTAGGTAAAGGGCTACAACAGAGGTGGTGGGGTTGGTCACATTTTAGGTTGCCAGTCCTACTGCAATGGTCCATATCCTCTTTGTCATAAGTTGAAAATTAGTTGAAAAAGTGCTGTGTGCAACTTTGCTTGCTGTCAGCCTTTATCAATTTGAAAATTTCTCCATCGTCCATTAGCCAGTTTTCATCATTTCAGAGGGATTTTTGCTGAAAAAAATGGAACGGTTGCACAAAAGAAAAATCCCCATCCTTTCAATTGTGTAAATTTAGTTAAGGTCTTGTAGTAGTATTTTTACGTCATCAAGAAAGCACTTCATCTAATATTCACTTCGTTCTTAAGGAGGGAGCTTTGTTAAAATGGAGTCGGCGCCAGCGTTTTATGCTTTTTTGTAAACGGGCTTCGTCAGATCAGTTTCATCTCTCCCCTTAATCTTCCGCCAAGTCGTCTCCTTTCAGGATTCAGCCATAGTTTGCACTGTCCTCTTTGTCCTTAAATAATGAGTGGTTGCCGTGGCAACTGTGATGTCCTTTCATTCTGGTGCATTGCACTGAAGTATAGATTTAGTGTCAATAAGTGGACCGGAAAGATCAAGATTATTTTTTCTTCTTTTTGGTTGGCTGACAATCTGAAGGCAATGGGAAATTCACATGTGTGACCTAAGAGTCTTCTTAAGATTATAGGCTAGCATGTTTTGTTCGTGTGTTTCCAGCTTTTTTTTTTCTTTAGATGTAATGCACTCTTTGGGTGATGGGATTTGTTCAGAAGGAAGGAGAAGTTTATAGTCCTTCAAGGTCTGTTCGGCATTTTGGCTCATAATATGTTCAGTTTATGTTCAGCGCACTCAATTCAAATGAACTTGGAAAAAAAATGGTAATTATGACAATTGAGAGTAAGCGGTGGAGGTCTCCAAAATAAGCAAGCTTGTAAAAAGGAACACCCTGATTTGAAAAATTACATGTAACATTATTTTGGAGAATACACTGGCATATTTGTACATGTCCATATTTTCATCCAAAGATTCATTTTCTGCAAGAAATCTGAATTGGTTTGCCATTGTGTATGTCTTGCGACTGCTAAGATTCCCTCAATAAAATACAGTTGTAATACAATTTATCACTCTCTAGTCTGTTAAAAATAAAACAGACCATTTTTGTATGCCATTTTTATGTCTTTGAAGGACACAGCCTCCAAAAGACGAGACCTATACATAAAAAAAGGAAAAAATTACCAACAACAGTTCTTGGTTTTATTTGTTTATTAGATATTTGATCGGTACATGTATGTCTCTTTGGCTACGTTCAGACACCATTTTAAATTCCCTTAAAACACTAGTTAAACTCGATTTGGTTTAAAGTTTTAGCTAAAATGGTGTCTGAACGGTTTTAAAGTTGCACCGAATCGGTTTTATCTCGCCGCTAAAACGGTGATTTAAAACACCTTGGAGGGAGGGTTTAATAGCTAAAACCAGAACAGTTTTATCTTTTAAAACGATGTCTGAACGGTTTTAGCTAAAACGCTTTCTGTTTTAGCCAGCACAGTTGACCCGGTGTTACGTAAGCCCTTTTGTGGCGCGCCTAATTTTGTTGTGTAAACCATCGTGGTTGTCCTATACACAGCACGCACGCGCTAGCGTGGTCCATCAGTCGCCATCTTTGCTAAATACAGTGTGAAGCCTTCACGTCCGTCTTTCTGCTCTTGCCCTTACTTGTAGTTCATTGTTCCGACATTTTTTGAAGCAGCTGTTGAACTTTTTTCAAAACGGTTCACCGATGCAATGGCCACTGCTTCGACTTCATAATTATTCGAACAAGAAACTCTTGTGACAGCGCCATGTTGACAGTAATGCATGTAATGGTGGTGCGCGCAATCCTAGCGATGAATGCAATGGAGATCAATGGTTACGAACGAAGCACGTACGCCGGCAACCAGTTGAAAGCTGTGCACGCACAATATACATGATGCATCCCATACACCCAATTGTATGATGTACACACGAACTAGCGCGCGCTTTATGTAAATAAGCGGAAGTTTCTATGTGACACCAGAATGGAGATAAACCACTTCGAGTTGAACGCGCGCTATACTTAAAACGGTGTCTGAATGCTCAGTACGTTTTAATTTTACGACCGGCCACCCGTGGTGAATGACCTTTTTAACTTTTTTACTGTTTTAACTAAAACGATGTCTGAACGTAGCCTTTCTCTTCAATCTATTACCTGGAGAGGAAGATTGTGAAGGATGTACATGTGTAAACATAATTTCATTAGGTTCTTTTATATGTTTTTTTTTTGGCATGAGTCCTTTCTTTCCATTATACTTTTGAGGTTTTGTTCGGCCTATTCCCAGAGGGCACTTTTATGAAACACAATTTAATCGGAAGAATCGAATAAAAAGAAAATAAAGGGTTTGCAATTTCGTACATGTACAAAACCTGGCAGGAGCATGCATGCGAACACAACGAAAATGTGATTTGCATTGAAAATAACCACTACTTATTGTGCTTGTTTTTTTTTGTTTTTTTACTATTATTATTATTATTATAGAAGTCGTTGACTCGCAGCGTAGTTTATGTACGTGCAGTCCCCAGGCGAAATTGTAATAATTGACTAGTGAAGAACAAACAAATAACCCTTCGTGTGGCATTGTCAATTGCTTGTGGTTTTTTTTTTCATCCTGATGTGATGTTGTGGTGATGTCCTGATGGGTTTGTGCAGGGATATCAAAATCTTAAGTGTGAAGTTTTTTTATGGAAAAAAAAATTCATTGATGGCGCGGGTGTGTTTATCCAATGGGAGTTTGCTTACGAGATATATTTTTTTGTACATGCAATAACAGATTTCTCAAAAAGTTTGCGAAAATATTTGTCTTGATTACGTGTTTTTTTTTCCCCGAGGCGAAGTTTTTTTATGGGATGTGATACAAAGACAACTTGAGGAATTTGCAAAAGCATCTTTGTTGATTGCGTGGGTTTCTTTTGGGTGAGAGGACCTCTTCATCAGAATGTTTGTTTTTTTTGCGTGGGAGGAATTTGTTCAAATTTGGAGTTTGAAAGTGACGCATCTGTATTGATTTGTAATTGATTTTTCCTCCCTGACTGTTTGTTCAAAAAAAGAAATTGACTCAAACTTTGCTCGAAAGTTTTCTCCGTGGATGTTGATTACGACGCAGGAAATTATGTATTGGTTTTTTTTTTTATTCTCCCTAAGGACTTGAGTTTCAGGAGTTGTTTGTAAAAAATCGGCTTGAAAGGCAGTGACCTTTCTGCTTAATGTTTAAACATGGTGTTTACTCCCATGGGAGTAGGATGGTTGTAGTAAAGTCGTTTTTTTGTTGTTTTTTTCTGTCTGAATAGAGGGTACATTTTTCCTGTTGGAGTCAAGTCTGGAAGAAAGCAGAGTAGTCACAGAAATAAATTTACATTTAAACATTTTGCATGTTTTTAAAACCTTGAGAATTTGGGGGGATTTTGTGGCTTCGCATACCGTAATTTTCGGAATATAGGCCGCGGCTTATACGTTGGTGTCCCTGCGGCTTATACTCCGGGCGGCTTATGTATACGGCAACATTTAAAGAATAGAATCAGTCACAGAAGCCGAGCCTCAGCCCGGGCCACGCGTGTAGGCGGCGCTCCGGTGCAGGCGGCGCTCCGGGCCAGGCAGTCATGTTTTCGTTGGTTGCCGTTTACGTTCGCTCTACTCACGTGTTGGAAATACAGGAAACCAGTCCAGAGGGACCGAATAGACTTGCAAATGTACCGTAAGTACCGTTCACACGGTGCGTCTGTTCGTTTTTGTCTGTTTTATCGTTGTGTAATCCATGTTGTTTATTATTTCACTGGTCAATTGGTGACTGTTGAGCTCAGATTAGTGGTTAAAGTTGTCATTTTCTTTTTTATTCTCTCCCCCCCCCCCCCCCCCCTTGCCCCGTCAAAAAAAAAAGAACAAGAACTGCCGCGCGGCCCACTAAGCCAGGACACTCATCCAGTTCATTTGATACGTGTATACCAGTGGGATTGCTTTGTCTGTTTGCCGACTCTCGATAATTGTGTTTTCAATAAGAATATCATAGCGGGAACCAGACACTTAAATTGAAGTTAGGTAAGATAGCGTCGATATTGACCCCCAACTCGCCTTTTCTTTCCACTGAGGGGGTAGTTGTGCACGGAGCCCATAGTGACACTCGTTCGCGCGCTGCTTACACTTTAGGATTGCATGTTTAGTGGAACCATTTACATACTAGCGCTTCAGCATGCAGCACGATGACTTTTGTGGGTGGACGACGCCAACTTTAAATCGTAATTTGCAGATTTTTGCGTGCTGCGGCTTATACTCCGTGCGGCCTATATTCCGAAAATTATGTTGACTTCCCAGCAACCTCGTTAAAGTAAAAAATATTTCTCGTGGAAATTTGAACATCAGAGGAAACACAGGGAATTTGGGTTTCATAATTAAAGAGCTGAGAACCCTGACATACACAACTCCTTGAGCAATTCCCTGAAGATTTTCTCGACCACTTTACATTAGCCTACATTACAGGTCGCTTGGCTGCAAACCATCGATCTAGGTGTCGGTTTCCTATCGTAAATTCAGTGCAAAGTTCGTGTTCACAATTAAGACGTGTCTCGTGTATTTGAAACCCCATCCATTTATACTCAGGATGCAGCATCGCTCTTGGGCTGGGGAACATATATATGCAGGGTTTCCATTTTTCCATGGATTTTGTAAGCACGAAATTGTACTAAGGAAATTTTTTTTAAATGAATTACCAGCCAAAACTTTTATTCTGCTGATATTTGCTAAGCGAGTAAATTTGCCAAGTAATGTTGTCTGATTAGCCAGTCTTTGATATTGGACTCACGCTTTGAAACCTTTGCTCACAGCCCACTATAATCAGTTCAGCAGGCCCGGAAGTGTGTGAACACCAGCTTTTGTAAACATCTTGCCGCACCATTCTTAAGCACCGTAATACCATTTACGAGGCACAAACATCGATTTGTCTGACATGAAAAAGTATGGGTGATTTTTAAAAAGTTGATTTGTTTGGGTTTTATTTCTTGATTTTGTTGATTATATTTCAGGCCAGTCTAGTCAGCAGTTTTCAGCCGGCAGTTTAATTCAGTTTGGCACTTTCTTGCCACATGGCCACTCTAATTTTTCACAGTGCTGCCATTTATTTTAAAAGCCAAAAAAAAAACGTACATGTGAAACTGTATCCCGAGTTACACAACACTGCCGAATCTACCATGAGGACAGATATTCTTTCATGAGGTCTTCTTGATAGCAACGAATCTTACTTCTGATCTACACCGCAAGGAAATACCTCTGCCTTTTCAAAATTATAGTTGGAAACGTCATAGGCCCAACAGCCGTCAAATCAATGCAGCATCCAGATTCATTTCATTTTAATTCATTTCTTGAAAAAGACAAGGATTTCCATCCGAAAACGATGGCAGCATCCATCATTCATCATCCACCATCCTCAGCAAAAAGCCCGGGCCCATTGTAAGACCAAATTTTTAAATGAGCCATGCACGACTGTCTCTCGTGTATTTCATCAATAGATTTACTTATTTATTTTCTGTTACCGTTCAGATGTGATATAAGTAATGTTATTTCTTATGAGTGACGTGCGACAATGACACTTTGTCATGTATATTCATAGCCTTCTTTAATAAGGCTTTCTGCATCTGTTGCATTTTATCTCTTTGACCCCCCCCCCCCCCCCAGCAAACCGCCAAGATCCACATCCTAATCAGTATTCAGAATCAATCTTCACTGAGGGCGAACAGTCACTGAACAAAAACAATCTCTGCCGTGACTCACCATCCGAACTCTAGAGGGGGTAAATCAACTACATGGCATGACAGTGCCGGTAACTGCTCCGTACATAATCCCCAATCTATATGTTCAGATACGTATTTTTTACTGAAGCAAGTTTGACATTTAACTAAATGCTTTTAATACTGCTAAAGGTTAGGAGAGCTTGATGTTTTGATCGTAGCAGGATCTTTCGCACAAGCTAGATTGTTTTAAATTGCAATCACCTTAAATAAGAGGCTAAAAGACATTCTAGGTAAAAGGGTTACTATTAGAGGTGGTTTGGCTGGCAACGTTTTGTATTGCCAACTCTACCACCCTTACGGTTTTCCTGGGCCCAGATCTAAATAGAGGATAATTCTTCAACAGATTCCAGAGAAATTATCCCAATTTTCAGACTTAAGCCGTGTCCGCACTGGACTTTTTTGGGGAAGGTTTTACTGAGACGATGGTAAAATGAAAAATGGTCAAATGTGACCACTGTCCGCACTTGGACTTTCGACACGGGAAAATTTTACTGAGACCGTGGGAGAAGTAACCGAGCTGTCAATATAACGACTCATGAGGGCGCTTTGCGTGACCTTTTTTACATTGACGCGATTGACCCAAATCCCCGGCCCAAATCACGCCTGCCTTTTCATTTTTCCGGCCGGTGTGTACACGCAGGCCTACGTCTTTAGCACCTATCAAACTTCCGACTTTTTTATCAATAATAAAATCTACCATGATTGCGACCAAAAGAGGAACAACGCACTGGAATTTCCACGTGCACCGCACCGCGGTGAAACAATGTAAAGCGCATGCGTGGTTTCCCTGTGAAGCATGACCTTGCGCTCGGGCCGGATGTACGCTTTCCTGAGCTGCTTTTAACGACTCGCACTGTCCGCACTGGACTTATCATCTCGGGAAAAGTTACCTGGTCAGTTTTCCTGGGCAGCAGTTGGCCGGTAGAAGTAACCGCTGGACTCGGGAAAAGTAACTGAGAGGAAAACGTCCTAGGCTGTCCGCACTGGACTTAAAATGGGAAAAGTTCCCATCGTCTCGGTAAGTTTTACCAAAATAAGTCCAGTGCGGACAGGGCTTTACAGAACCAGGTAGGTAATTTCCACAGTTGGTGAGACCAAATCACCACCCCCTAAGATAACACCAAAAAACAGAAATGAACAAGCCTGCTTTTAATGTTTTTAACATTGGGTGCAATTTACTCAGTTTGTTTAAAAAAAATAATACATGTACATGTGTACATCATTGATTGATGTTGTCTGCTAACAATGTAAATGTGCGGTAGTTGTACATTGTACAACTTGTCAATATTTTGATTCAAGCGTACCTTTTTATTTTTTGATGCAAGCTCACGAAAAAGGCTAAAAGCCACTGATGGGGTGGTAGCTAGCTACAAAAACAAAAATAATCGGAAGATGCAAGAGGTAGGAATTTATTCCTCTTGAAGCAGGAAAGATCGTAAGACGAAGGGAAATATGCACCAGGCAAAGAATACCACAGAGATGCAGTATGATGGGAAAAAGCATAGCTTTTTGTTCTACATCTAGGTACAGATAAAGTATATTGGTGGGAACAGGCGGAAAGCCAAGTTTACTTCAATTCTGTTCAATATGAACAAACCTCTGACACCAATTGCTTTAAACAAATATCTTGTTAATCGAGCATATAATTCTGTTGGAATTGCCTGTATGGAAAATTGCTAGTTTTTGTGATCGTACCAAAAGTTGAGGTAAATATTGAAGATGTTGATTTTCGTGAAGTGCTATGGACTGAAAAGTGGGATGTTAAAATCACCTTTGTTTCGATTCGGAGTGATTGAAATTCTGTGCATATGCAGCCCAGTTCCGAGTTTATTGAAATGAAGTGCTTTTTGTCATGGAAGTTACATGGGAATTACTCCGTTAATTTCATCCTGGGTCCTGCGCTGTGTTGGTTTGAATTCAATTTCCACCTGATGCTGCTAGACACCCTTCAGCAATCCCAAGCCCCGATTTACTCCATGCTTTTTCCAGCTCGCCAAAAAACAACGTGCTGTTTATTAACCCCTGTAAATTGATTTGGCACCCTGCTGTAATGGACGGCATTCGCCCGCAGTCACGAGCAGAAGTGCTGGTCATATCTCTTCGAAGAGGGGACCCACTTAGTCTTGGCCTGCTTGTCTTTTTTCGTCCAGTTGTGAAGCAGTTTCCAAAACACCCATATCAGTCTGGACAAACAGGGTGTTCTGCCTGTTCCCACCAATTATATTCTAGTTTTACCTATATTTTTTGTCTTTATTTAATATGCAAGTTTTGCCCCGGACAAGGCTAAAAGACACTTGAGGTACAGAGCTACAAAAAGAAAAAGAATCAAATGTACAAGAGGTAGGAATTCATATTTCTCTTGAAGCAGGAAAGATTCCAAGATAAAGGGAAATAGGCACCAGGCAAAGAATTCCACAGAGATACAGAACGAGGGAAAAAGCTATTGGCATAGCTTTTTGTTCTACATCTAGGTACAGCTAGAGTATATTGGTGGGAACAGGCGGAAAGCCGAGTTTCACGCTCAAACACCCTAACTGGAGGAACCAAGCTGGACAAGCCGATGGATGGAAATATCTGAGTAACAACTAATCTCCAGTAAGGATGAGACCAACTTCTCCCCAACCAAGCTAACAATACCTAGATGTAGAATAAAAAGCTATGCAAATACCTTTTTCCTTTGTTCTGTATTGCTATGGAATTCTTTGCCTGGTGCATCTTTCCTGCTTCAAGAGGAATATACAAATACAGCATGGTTTGAGGGGAAGTAGTGGGAATTACTGGTCCCGAGGTGTAGGTCAGCTCGACTACCTCCCGACGCGAAGGTAACAGTAGTCTGGAGTGTGTATAGGGTTTAGGGACAAGAAGGGGGGGGGGGGGGTACCCCTTGTCACATATCATGCTGGGTATATTTTAGTATACCTTAAGCAGCTGAATGCCTTTCACGACCGACCGGAGTTTTCACGACTCGATGTGTTACTGAAGAAATACAACTACAGTTTAAAGATATACTTGGACAGAAGATCTTTAAAGGTAGCATACATTTGCTTTTGCTGTAATTTTCAGAAATAAAAGGATTTTTGGGGTTACTATTATATAGCGTGCTAGCAAATACTGTAACACTGACCTGTTTAAAGTTTTGTGTTCTGGGAAAACAGAGAGGAAACAATCTGTTGTAGTAGTCTGGTTCCCTGACCATACCTTCGACAACGCAGCAATTTATAGACATCAGGGGAACTAGACTATTTCCAACGATTGTCAGAGTAAAGATTGTTAGAGACAGAAATTAAATTATACTGCATTATTAAACTGAAACCATTTGATCATTCGAGATAATTCTGCCCCGTTTCGCCTGGTTTTTATTAGATTTCTCTCCATATTGAACGTGATTCGAAGTCCTAAGGGACATTTTCTCTTGCAGTTGCACCACAAAAGAGTCGTTTTAACTGGAATATTTCAGGTTTAATTTTAGAAACCTCTTGTCTAGTTCCACCTGTATTTATTCAGGATGCGTACTAAAAAAGTGCAACCTGAAAGAACAGAATTTGGGTTGTTTTTTTCTTGGTTATATTAGCTTAAATGGTAGATCTTGATGATATAGGTTTGTTTTTGAACAAGGCTAAAAGAAAAAGAATCAAAGATACAAGAGGTAGGAATTAAGATTCCTCTTGAAGCAGGAAAGATAGTAAGATGAAGGAAAACATGCACCAGGCAAAGAATTCTATAGAGATACAGAACGAGGGAAAAAGCTATTGCCATAGCTTTTTGTTCTACATCTAGGTACAGCTAGAGTGTATTGTTGGCCAGAAACGATACAGATATAATGTATTATTTCATGTCTGTAGTCAGAGACAACAGAATAGGTATGGGAATATTTACCGAGACCATCATGAAAATATTAGATGAATCAAGAGAAACTGTGTAATGTTAATGAAACAAGCACATTTTTAAGAAAATCACAACAAAGATGAGCTTGGGTAATTTTCACATTGGGTTGAAAGTTTCACTGTTTTGCTTTTTTGGCATGATTTGGGGCAAGGACTGAATATGAACTTGTGAATATGTGATGTTCTCATCACAGGTGTTCATCCCAGTTTTCAATATCAATTTAAAGCTTGTAAATTACACCCATTGCTTTAAAGTTAATATACAACATTTGCAAATTAAAATACTGCATTATTATGAAATACCTTACTTGACTGTAAGTAAATAATAGTCTCAAGCATCCTGTGAAATCATGGCACCTGGTGTGCTGTGATTTTTAAGGAAAAGTGGGATATTTTTTTATCAATTTCCAGAGATGGTCGGACGACCATCATTGGGAAAAAAAGAAGACTTTTTTTTTCAAATACTGCCCCACATTTTGTTAGTCCATTTTGGTTACACATCCACGGTGCAAGCCAGTTAGTCCAGTTCAAGTATTTCTCTCTGTTTTCCCAGCATCTGTGCACACAAAACTTTAAACAGGTCAGTGTTACAGTATTTGCTATAAAATACTAACCCCCAAATCCATTCATTTGTTGTATACTACCTTTAAGATGTGACCTTATCCTTACTTAGCACTCTGGGTGTAATCTTGTATAACCAGGGCCAAGCTTCCCCATCCTGAATCCAGGGTCTCCAAGGCAGTCCTGACCACATGGGATAAATTCCTCGAGTTGGCAGGAGAAATTCCTCTGGTGTCATCTGCAGATATCATCTTACATTTTACCCACAAAGATTACACAGGGGCTTATATTTAAGACAGTAGAACTGTGAGTTGCCAACCGACCCGACCCACAAGTAAGTCAACACACAAAGTGGCCTGGTAACTTTGGAAATATTACCATCCACAAAAAAACACTAACATGTACAGTTTTGGAGTTATTTGCTTGTAAGTAATTGTTTTTTTGAGATCTTGTGTTTTTGTCATTTTTCCTGATTGTGCGAATTTGTTCTGACCGAGGTATGTCAAATCTTAAAATGTGCAGCAAACGGCACCATCTTCTTTGATTTGGTTCCGTTGGAAATAGGACGTAATTTCTGAACCCCCTGATCCACAGAAGTATTAGTGTAACTAGGCAACAGAGCATCATTTTCTTGAGGGAAGAGCTACATGTACGCAGGCGCCAGGTAGGTTTATCCAGACGAGGCGGAGAGCATTCCAGTGTTTTTATGTTACTTCATTAATTACTTGATTAACTAAGCTACAAAAGAAATTGACCAGAAGAGTGTTCATAAAGGTTTCCGTGGAATAAAAGAAGTAAACTTCTTCTGGATGAGTACTAGTACTTGACTAAGTAAAAGACACCTGGCTCTATGTTGGTAGTTTTTTGTTTGGTTTTGTTTGTTTGTTTTTTGGTCATTATGTCTTTGTCTAGGGTTACTAATCAGAAGTAATTTAACTTTATAGGTCTATAGGGCTGAAAATCGGGATAATTTCTCTGGAATCTGTTGAAGAATTTGTTCTGCATAGCTTTTGCATACGTGCTAACTAACATTAAATAATGCTGCTGATATTGTCTTGAAGAAATTTTTTCATGATATAGATCAGTAAAGTGTGCATTTTGATACAAATCTTGATACAGTTGTATCGTGTCTAATTGAGGACTGAGTATACTATCGCTGCTTTAATATGTAATCCATGTGTTAGATATGTTTCTATAAATATTAATAACCGAATCTCTATGCATGAGAGGCTGTTTATAATCTTTTGCCCGTAGGCATCATATGAAAAAGGGCGAAATGTTGTAAATTTTTTGTACAGTTTTGGCCTTAAGGTTTACAGGTAGCAGTGGTTTCCTGTAATCCTTTGCTTAAAGTAGAATTTAACTTGGCGCACAAATTCAAAACATAATTTTGACTGGCATTGTGTCATTGTTGCCTATAGAGGGCGCTCTGTCAACAGCATGGAAACATTTCGGATTGACGTTGCCTGCATTGCCTTTTGTACTTTACTTTCTTGCCAAGAATTTTTTCGCCAACTGTCTTTTGACAGATTAAGTTGATTTGTTTTTTGTGTGTGTTATACACTCATGAAAAATCATGTTTGAAATGCGAAGTTCTCTTCTCTTGTAATAACGACGAAGATGCTGGCATTTAATTATGACGAGATCTATATTTTTTATATTTGTATCCAGTGTTTATTTTATGGAAATCACCACCTTGAAACATCGCCCACTCGACCACCGGGAGTTTCGCCTTTAAGCATTCCCAAGCACCCTTGCCAGAGCCTAAAGACCCCCCCCCCCCCAACTTGTGGTGATATCCGAGAAAAAATGAATAATTGAATAGCCCAGTGTTGTCCCACGAGTGGAGATTGTCACGGCTCATTGTTTCCAGCATGCCACCTCAAGATGAGTCTCGTCAGCACGCTGAGCGCGGTCTAAGATCCCGTTGTCCGCGGACCCGATTACCATCTTAGGTAATATTACAATCCCCCCCCTCCTCCCTATGAGCTGTGGTGCTGTACCCATCTGAAATACGTGGCCGGCTGTCACCACGGGAGAAAAAAAACAGATAGGGAGATATAGATAGAAGAGAAGCAACTTGGTGAGACAAACGCCTGAGCCCCACGGTGAGTGTGAAAAAACGTGATGACGTTTGGCTGCGATCACTGATCCAAAGCTTTCCCTCGAGTGCTGAGCTTGCCCCTAACCAGGCTGTGCATATCCGCTCTGACATAAAACACACTGACCGCCGTGTGGACCAAGTAGATGAACTATGTTCCGGGGTGAGCTGAGAAGCGGGTGTTCCTCAACCCTTGCCCGGGTGCAAGAGTATTTTGGGCTGGCCACACGTGGGAAAATGGGCACCGTCTTTGCGACCATCACATCAGGTAGGATAATCTCACATGCATGATTCCAAACCTTCCTTCCCAACTCCCCCCCCCCCCCCAAACAAAAAAATTTCCAACCAAGACATTCCTTGTTTATCTCAGCCCTTGCACAGTGCCCCACGTTTCCTTCCGTGCATGGTGCGACTGGCACACTGCGTCATTGGCTCCTGATACTCGTGACACTGTAAATATTGCACGCCGGCATCTTTCCCCTTCATCATTTGCATTATTTTTTTTTGGGTTGTTGCTCAGAGCATCTCGGCTCGGCCGTCTTCGCTTTCTATGCATATATAAATATCCAGATTCCCAACCTCTCCAATGTACGTACGTGCACAATCTGATAGGCACTGTGCCGTTATCTACTGTTTCAACTCAAGGCCTCGTGTGTGTGTATATGTGTTGGAGCAAACACCACAGACGTGATATAATCTAGTTTACGAAACGCTCACCGCGTGGATGGAAATCAATAAACCTGATTAAGTTGGCATTTGCTCATGGAAATTACTGTGAAAAATATCCCTGAAATCGGGCCGAACATTTGCAGAGCCAGTTTCTTGTTTGTATTTCAGTATGCTCAGTGTGTGAGAACAGTATTATTGTCTGCGGCTTTGATGACTGGGTGAAAAATGGAGAGAAAAAAAAAAGTAGAATATTTTTTGTAAGGCGTAAGGAATTCTTTTCTCTTTTTGGGTTGAACAACTTTATTTATTTTTATGATTACACAACCATCAACATTTTTTCAATTTATAGAACAGAAAAATTCCCCAAAATGTGTTAAATGGCCGACTTGGAAAACCCTTTTTTTTATTTATTAAATTTTGGATGAAAACAAGTTTAACAAAATTTAAACCACAAGTACGCTTCAAAGTGATTCCAATTTACGTACATGTACAACTTGTCTGATCCACCTACATTAATATCCCAAAATATTCCAAGATGCTGGATTCTGTGTTTTTTGTTCTCTGTTGACAGCTTTGCTGCCTAAAGGCCATAGTCCCTGCTTTTCATATTGCCCGTAACAACAAAAATAATTTCTCATAAAGAACTTCTCATAAACCAACCTATTAATATTTTAGCACATATGTGGCGCTCTCAATAGAGAACAGTCTCTCATTTCTAGATTTATACCATTGGAAAGAACACATCATACCTTTAAAATAATGAAAGAATTATTAAAATCGGAGCAGTATTAAAAAAGTTATAATATCTTTTCAAAGTGAACAAAGAAACTGCCAGGAGCGGGATTTAAACCTGCGACCTCCGGAATACCGTACCGGTGCTCTACCAACTGAGCTATGATAATTTTAGTTTTATTAGGTGACACAAATTCTGGTGATTATCAGTGAGTTACCTTACTAAAATCTATTTTTTCATTTTATTGTACTAAAATAAAAAAATTAAAACACAGTATGATTTTATTTTACATAAACTAGCATTTTAAGAAATAAAACGAAAATGGCACATATGGATACTCAACGTTGGCAGAAAACAGTGAAGGAAAGGGGTTTTGATCATGACACACAATTTCATTGAAAACTACAAAGAGTCCGTTGCTTGACTACTAGTACTAGTCAGTCTGTTTGGAACCCAGACATTTCCATGAAAAGAGATTGGGAAGTTCTAAGATTTGCATGCTCAATCGTCCGAAATTCTAACAAAGATTGTAATTTCAACATTTCCTTTCCTACACTCGCAAGGCAGGTGGCTTTATTGTTCAATTGCCACTTTGAAAAAGCAAGTTGGTTTATATGTAAGAGCGATTTAATATGAAATTTTAATGAAATTGCATGGCCAACTCTGGCATTTACCAAAAAGACTGCATCACTTGCACTTGGCCCCAAGTTGAGCCCATGAAACCGAAATGAAGATGTCCACACAAATCTTCTTATCTCCCCCATCTGTAATCTAAAACTTGATGGCATTATCCATCCATGCAATCATTTTATGCAGCTTGCGGTAATACAATGAAATCACAATATCGCAAATTCTTCGTGGGTTGTTTCCAATCGGACGAGAGCAGACGAGAAATTCAGTCTAGGGATGTAAATCTTGGAAGGCTGCACCTTGGGACTACCGTTTTGCTTTTAAAGAAATTGCAACATCCAGATAGGAGATTGATACTGATCTCTGCTATAATCCGCGGCTTGTTTTGCGCTCGTCTGAGCTGTGACAATTATTGGCATGAACACCGCCCTCATTTGATCTTTGGCAGTCAAAAATAAAAATGGGTTGGCAAAATGGGTTTTCAAATACCAGATGACATTAGCCGTGAGATTGTTTACAACCAAACCATAATTAGGGGTTGGCAAAGGGACTAATCCCCCACAGATGAGATAACAAGCCACAATTGGGATTTTTTAAGCAAGGGCGGATCCAGGGGGCCAGTGCCCCCAAAATGAATTTGTTTAGTAGTAATAATTAAATACAGCAACACTTGTTGCGTATGCCACCATGAGGCCTAAATATAGACGCTCGGAATACAGCAGTAAAATCATGCCACCAACACCCCCCCCCCCCCCATATCAAATTATTTTGTGATGTCAATTTTTGAGGGTTATTTTTGTATATAGAAACAAAAATTGCCCCCCCCCCCCATTTTCCCCCATATTTAGATTCTCAAACACAGGGTGAGTCAAAATGAACTCAAATATTTTCCTTATCAATGTAAATATCCAGTGCACATCTTTTCTTTTCAATTTGATGGTTTCTGAAAGGAAAGCTGATGACAATAATTTGATTTCATGCTTATGCACTTAAAATATTGTTTAAAAAAATAGGGTTCTCAAAGTGTTGTCTGGAACCGTGCCAGATATACATCTGATTATGGGCTGATTATCATAAGCGATGCTTTATTCCCGTTTCTGCACTGGAACAATGCACACAGAAATATATTTGAATAATATGCAGAAACTTTGTCTAGAATGTGTTTCCTGAGCCAACCCATATGGTGTGCTTCATGAATAATTAATGAGCTGAAAAGTACACATGTTAAACGAGTAGGCCTACCCTTTACTATTTATCTGCTGGTATTTTTAACACGATAGGCGGAATAGTTTGGTTTGAGCGAATCGTTGGTGCTGGGATTTTTTGTTGAGAGCTCTAGAATTCCGCCATTGAGGATGTTGAAAGCGGATATTAACCGCCCAGGCAACCAGTTGGACGAGTTCTCCAAGTCGTTGATGAGTCTGAACATTATCGGGGCAAACGACACAAAATGTGGGTATCTGTGGATTTTTTCCGGGCACGGTTTGGCAAGCTTCGTGTGTATAGGTCATGTATTGAAAATTGAGCATGGAACATCTGTCTTAGAATGTGACACTGATATCCTATTCGCTTTCATGTGTGCGTATTACCATGATCTGTTTGTTGTATTGTTGTTTCTTTGTTTTCTGAATGAAATTTGATATGGCCTGTTTGCTCAAATAATCCACCAAAAACTTACCATGGTAGAAAAGACACAACAAATGATTTTAGTTAAGTTGTTGTCGTATATTGTCTTTTAGAACATGGTGATTACATGTAGATGTGCATGCAGTTATACCCCAACAACTTTTCACCAGAAATCTTTCAAATTTTTCAAAATCTGGTTCTGTAAAATTGGTTATCATGAATCTTCCAAAATATGGTTTCACATTTTTCCGATTCAGATTAATTTAATATATATATTCTTATAGTCAAATTATTACAGAGAAGCATCATCTAATGTTAAAAGCCAGTTATCTGTAGGGAAACGGGAACAAATACACAATGTAGTAATCTGAAATAATTTCCAGTTTAAAGATATACGCTCTGTGCTTTTTTCGAGTTTCACCCCCCCCCCAAAAACAATTGATTTTTTTAATTTTTACTTTTTCTAGTGATAGAAAAGTTATTCAATAATTAATGAGACTTCAAACGGAAAAACTAGCTTCTGTTTGTATCGAATACTTATGTTACAAATATCAAATTATTTGCAACCTGCCAATAATTTGGGCTATCTTTGTGTGCCTTAGATGCTGGAAAACAACCGAGAATAAAAGCCTTTTATGGAGGGTTTTTACATGTAGGCACCCAAAATAGCAAAAAGTTGGTTTGTTCATTAAAATATAACATGTAATCCGTTAAAATATAACATACCGGTAGTTGTTTACAGCTGTGTTAGTCAACTATTATTAAATATTAACCCCTTGCTGTTCAATTTGGCTGCCCGAACCACTGCAACACCCCGACGTCTCCCGTAAAATACTGTGCTCAAGGGGTTAAAGGTAGCACTTTAAAGACTAACTAAAATAAAAAATATGGCATAGGCCTAAGCTTTCGTAGCTACAGCTACCTATACTTCATCAGATGTAGTATTAGAAAAAAAATCAAGGCAAATTGAAATCAAAATTGAAATCAAAATTAAAGGAATTGACAAAATATACAAGCTTTTATCCAAAGTAAACAAGCTATATAGTGATGTAGGTAATATCAGCATTGGAGAAACGTAGGAATGCAGGATCTGCATTTATATTTTTCCAATTTATAGAGCACGACCTGGCACCGCGCGTTTTATCATTGCGCCCAGATTATTCACAAAGATTCTCCCCTGCCTCATCTGTTATACAACTCGCAGCGATAGCCGGGGTGACCAGACCATCCATGCACAACGATGACGGGCTATTTTTAATTAACGGCCTGAAACCCGAGAAGGGAGCATGTCCATATTTCATTCCGTTGCCTCAGCATTCATAATGGAAGACGTGATCACAGAAGAGGGAAGACGTGATCACAGAAGAGGGAAGCCCGGGGCCAGTGGCTGTTGATACTATCACAACCAAAATCCCTGTGCTCTCAAATTCGTGGTAGGCCATGCAAATTACTTGATGGTTTTGAAGGAAATGTGCAATAAGATCTTTGTGACTTGAATACATGTAGGCCAGCTTTCTTTCCTTGTTACAATGAATTTCCATTTCTTTGTAGCAGTTCTAGGGAGTAATTTTGACATTTTGGTTTTCATCCGATTCCAAATTTACATACTAATTCATGAGCCAAGCATGATATCATCAAAGATGCATATCTTCATATTTTTGTTTGCAAACATGTCAGAAATCTTGAACTACATTTTCTCGGAGTGCGTTCCATGTTGAATTGACTTTGAAGTTAAATGGCGTGTTTAGACTCCATTTTATTTCCCACTATCTGCAATTGACTGTGCTCTTACAATGGGGAACAGTGGCAACGGATGAAACTAGCACCATTTTCCCCATTGTGCATTGGCTCGGAAATGATCAGATCAGCTCATCAGTGGTGAAGAAAAATGTCTTTTGGTCGGAATCTTCCGGCGAGGGTGCAAGGAGATATTGCAGCTACGTGTCTAATGGAGTGAAGTGTGCCTCCTAATCAGGATGTATTGCAGTCTGTTCCAAAGCCAGGAAATTCTATGATCGTCCACAGCTTTTTTATCGGCCATCTTCGCGGCCAGAAATTCATATAAACGTCCGTCTCAGTCGGGTTCCATCTCATCATAGGCATGTATCAACCGCTTCTTAGGCAGTTAAGAAGGAGATTAGGGAGAAGTAATCCAATTAACGAGAGCCAAAAGGGGGATTTATTGATGTGCGCCCAAGCCGGAGTCTTGATGGAGTCTTGCAGAAATGTATATGGTGGTTAAAGAAGTAGTCCAAATTGTTAGGAGCTCTTTTGGAAGTCGATTTGGGCGCAAGACATTTGGAAACATCCAGGCCTGCAGTGTGATCATGTCTTTTTGTCTACTGTTAGTCAGTTCTTAACAGGGTGTTTTGTGAGGGCAGTTAAAGCTAGTGAAGAAGGAATTAACAAACTTAATAAGCCTTCATTTGGCTTGATTGAATGACCTAAAGGGGTAGGCCTATCAATTGGTTTTATTCAGTACTAAATGCTTGAAGGGATGATGTACCTTTAGTGGTGACCTAAAATGAAATAGACAAAATTGGCCTAACATTTTCTTTCTCAAAGGCCTTTGGGAAATGTTAGGCCAGCATATTTTGCTGATTTGTATAGTTCAAGTCAATCCAGTTAGTTAGCAGTTTGTAGCACTTAAATTCATTTTCAAAAATAAGAATGATTAGTTTTAATCTGAAAGCTTACTGTTACCAATCCTCTTGAGAAATAGTTCCGTCTGAAATGCTGTCATGTTGGAGAAAATCGTATCTGAAGACCTCCAAAACATAGTGGCTTATTTGGATTTCAACAGTCGAAATAGAGACACATGAAAATGCACAAAATCACTGTTAAAGTTTTTCACTCTTTTCTCATGACTTGGTTAATGGATTGAGCTCAAACATACACAGGTTTGTTATTTCATGTATATGTTGAATCACACAAAGTATAAACACTGCATGTAACTGTAAGGTCCAACTGTTATACAAAGAAAGTTAGTGTGGTTACCGCAAAGTTTGTTATTTTCTCGAGATGTTGAAACTTTTGCTTATAGTCCACTATTAAATCCAAAACACTGTTGACCTTTGCTATTAAGAAATTTGAATGGGCAATGATGGAAAGGGGACTTGAACCTGAAACCATTCAACACCGTTCCGGTGCTCTACCAACTGGGCTATCCAGCCCTATCATGGGCACTCTCCTAAGTAGTCAACAAGGACTGGAACCCAAGCCCCCTGGAATACCATTCCAGTGCTCTACCAACTGGGCTATCCAGCCCTATCATGGGCACTCTCCTAAGGATTCAACAGGGACTTAACCTAAGACCGCTGGGCTGCCATTCCAGTGTTCTATCAACAGAGCTATCAAGCTTTGTATTGACATCCTTCCAAGTAATCCACTGTCTCTATTTGCTGGTGTGGATAGAGCAAGTCAAGAATGTCGTGTTTGTTTATATTCAGCGGTTGATCGCTTGACACGATGGCCCGGCACAGACTGCTTACGTGTGAACACTCACACCGATGCCGTCTTTGGTTGGGTACATGCTTGCAGTCATCACAGCCACGCCTAGGTAGCCTTGCCAGTTTTGTCATAGAATCAAACGGGTGTATTTTCTTGCTCATTATGAAGTTTGTATTGGTCAGTGTGTTGTTCTGTTGGTTGCAAGCAGTTGTGTCGGAGGGGTGGGGGGGGGGGGGGGGGGGAAACCCCCTAGACTCAAAACCCGGATACTCAACTGGTTCGCAAGTTTTTGTCACAGAAAAGGGATGCATTTCCACATTAACCCTAACCCTGCTAAATCCAATAAAATCCAACAGCTGTTGTATACACGCAAAGGTTTTGCGGTATTTGGAACGGATGACGGATAAACACGCAACGACCGAGGCGGGAACATTTCTGGCAGCGAGCCACAGCAACGACTGAGGCCGGAAATATGAGAGTGCTGCCTCCCGGGTGGGTTCAACCCGCCTGGCATCGATGTCTAGTGATAAATAATCCCGCGCCTCAGTCCGGCCATGTCAAAATAAACCCGTCGTGAACTGGTTAAGGAAGTTCTGTTGGCCAAAATGTAGTCATGCTGCTTATCAATTCATTCCTGATTCGAGTACTTCCCCTCGCCTTTCCTTCATGTAAGTAAAAATTGTTGCTTGTTGCTTGTTGACTTGGCCACTGAAAGGTGAATCTCTGATCTAATAACGAACTACATAAATAGAAAATAGGCTAAATGCTTTTTTGCAATGTTTAGCTTCATCATTTGAAAAGTCTGTGCCTGCAGAATCCTACATGCTCCAACAGTGTGTCTGTCTAGAATCTCTAGATCATGTCATCGTTTGATTTCTCAATCCCTTCATCAATTACTCGCCACCTGCTGCTCACCTGTCTCTGTAAAGTATCAGTATATCGACCCTGTTGACTCTAGTTGGTAAAGCCCAGATATATGTGGCAGTTCACTGACTAGATTGGTTCGTTTCCTCAAATGCCACACTGATTGACTTTTCATTATTTTTTTTACAGTCTTTGTCAATGTCTTGTTAGAATCCCAGTCCAGTCACCTCATTCCATCATCATCCACACTGGATTGTCATGTAGATTAATAGGAGCAATCAGTTGTAGTTGGCTTGTTTCATTAGATTAACTTCATCAGGTTGAAGAAGACCTTTAAGAAGTAGTGTAGCTAGGTTCTGTTTTAGTTAGGGGAGGGGAAAAAGGGGGGCATGGCTATTTTTAAGGAGGGCAAGTCATCCAGATTTTCAGGGACCAAATTTTATAATTTTCCTAAGAAAATGCCCCAAATCTTTGGGGGACCATATCCATTTGTGTAGTATTTGTCGAAGGACATGTTATACCCAAAATTAGTTGTTGACTTCAGACTCATTTTGTTAGGTTAAGCCATAATTGCATTCTTTTGAATGCATAAATAGAATAAATCAATAAAAATTGACCCTTCAAATGCATTTTGCATTACATTCATAATTTGTTTCTAAAAAATAAATCAGAATGGTTTTCCTTCCTTTCAAAGCTAAATCCCCAAAGAATTTCCTGAGATGCTGTTTCCATTTTCCATCTTGCAAAGGCTTTCCTGTGCAGATGGCCGATTCATGCATCTGCCGTCTTTTAAGCAGCTGGTGAGTACCGAAGGGGAACAAGGTTAAGACCAGCAGATGGTGATCTGACCTTAACGATGGCAAGGACTCGTAATGCTCTCTGAACCGGAACAAGCCTCACAGGGCCGGGATTTACAGCCGAGGTGAAACTCGACATCAGCAGCCTTGATGGCCGTTATTGATTGTACATCATTCCAGTTGTCATAATTGCCTTCCTTCTCTTTTTTGTTGCAGAATTGCTGGCACCATGCTTAAATGAAAATTTGATTCTGACATTAGGGTTTGACATTAAAGCGCTTGATTCGTGACGCTGCTTTTGGACGTCGTTTCACGACATGATCGAGCACTCTCATAATCAGTAGTTGCGTCTGTCATACATATTGACTTTCTCCTTTGTAGCCCAGAATACACTGACCGAAATAAAAGTGACAAATGATTAGCAAAAATGTAAGCAACGACTCTGAATTCTGAAATTAGCTCTGTATTTGTGCACTGTATTCCTGGTAAAAAGTCCCTTGGAAGTAATTTAATTACAGTTTTAGAGTACACTACTGTGTGTAAACAGACCTTGCAGTTAATTTTTTTTTAATAATCCCCGTGCTTGTTAATTGCATTTTAAGTTTACAATCCAGTATGGGGAACCTGCACATACACTTTTTATTATATTTTAATTGAAATGCAGGATTTCGTAAAACATATTTTTAAATTTATATCCATGGTACAATATAGCTCAAAAATTTCCCAAAAACAAAACAAAACAAAACAGGTCCTGAGAAATTTTTTAAAACAAAATAAATACAAAATATGAAACCCAAAAGTTTAACACTGTGCCCAAAATACACTTTGAAATTCAACTTAAAACATCAGGTTAGCTCGTAGGACGAGTGAATTTTCCATGATTCAGTTACGTTTGGTTTGATCAAAGAGGATGAGCTCAAGTTATTTTACTAAATTTTTCAATTTTGTGGAGACCTGAAGTATTCTATCATAGAATAAGAAAGATTGAGTCCGTTTCAGTCATGGATGGATCTCACATCTGCCATTGCAAATTCCCCCGTGAGGGTCAAAGTCTCCAAGAAGCCGGATGAGCTCGAAGAGCTAATGGCCACAGCCAAACGGCGATCTGCAGACCCACCGTCATGAATGAGAATAAATGTTTACCGAAAACTGCCACAAACCGAGAGCAATTACAATACAGCTGCTGATTCGGCATCAGTGCCCAGGGTGATGGTGAATAATTAACAGTAATCGGGGCAGTCTAATTGTTAAGAGCTCGCTAAAGCTTAGGTCCTGGTATTGGTTACCGATCTTGTAGCCATAACCCAGTTACTCGATGCAATTTTTCCCCCCAAGAAGAATTGCAAAGCCAGAGGCTGTATTAGTGAGCAATTTTCTGGATGTGCACGCTGCTGTACATTGTTGTTAGGTCATGAAAATAAATTGCCTCCCAGGCCTTTTAATGGGTGGGAGGGGGTTAGCCCCCCCTCCCTCTCCCCCAGGGAGATAATATCGTCAAGATTCAGAGATGTTCTTTTCTGCTGTTTATCTGTAGATCTTAGGCTCCAAACCCCGATCTGTGAAATGCTTTTAGTCATCATGCGTTTCAAAATACAGTGGGTGTTGTGATTGTCGTGGGTGTTCGTTGTCCAAGGAAGGTGGAAGTATATTGAGTCCACACGCAATGTCTCTGGTCAGTTAGTAGATGACTTTATTGTCAAGCAGTGTGCTGGGGGTTTTAACAAGTCGACAATAGTAGTCTAAAGTTTGAGTATTTTTCCAAGGCCCTTTGTTAGAGTGGCTTTCACTGGGATTATTTGATTGGCCTGACTGTTTAGTGGGTCACTTATTGCCATGCATGCTTGACCAGGTTTGAAAGGAGCCAAGACACAGTCTGAAAGAAGCTTTGTGTTTTTCTGGACATGGCCAGAACTCGGGAAGTATAGTCCACCACAAGGCCCAGGGATACAGGATGTGTAGGACGATTAAATTGTTGCAGTGTTCCTTTGGCGTGACTCCCGTTGTGGTGTGCCAAATTAGATCCTTGCTGCTGCTCCATGATTGGTTTTTTCCCAGTGTGATTCGGACGAAGGCCTGGAAACCATGTCCGATTGAGTTTGCATTGATCCCTGGGTTGTGCCGTTACACTGTGTCCCGATCTATGACTGTAGGTGTTACCTCGTAAACCGCACCGAACCATAAAAACACCTAGGTTCACAGCCAAGACTTGCGATGGGCTCACTACTGACAAAGAGATGTGAGTATAAATTTGATTGTGCACATGTCGAAAGGTTCATTCCATCGTTTAGGACAGGAGCATTCTGTTTCTTCGAAATAGGATTGTGACTTTGTGTAGAAATGCAATTGATGACTCGGGGTGTCTTGTGAGGCACCTGTAAAGATGTGGGGGAAAAAGAAGAGGTTTGAGCCATTACCTCCCATGTTAAGGTGGGATTCCAACCTCTACCGCCGCCTTGATGTCCAGGCATCATAATTGTTGTTTGAAGATAATCATACCATGTTTTTTCTGCATATGCCGTGCCTGAGAGCCTCTACAGTGACAGAACCTAGGGAGTTAAGTGGGATTAGAACCACTTTCTCTTCTTGCAAATAGAGGCATCTGAATCAGTTAAACACAGAGAGGACTGCGGTGGTAGCCAGATGGATCCCACCGCTGCCACCATCTGATTTTGGAGGGTAGAGCCTTATGTGTCAGCGATGGGTAGTTTGCTAACCAAACATTCTCTGGGACTCTCCTCCACCTCAGATCATGACCTGGAAGACTTGGAAATGCAGACAGTGCGATACAAGCCGGAGGGCATCGATAAGCTGTGCAGGACGACCAAGTTCACCAAGAAGGAGCTCCAGCTGATGTACAGAGGCTTCAAGCAGGTAGGCAGCAGTCAATCAACCAACTCTCACACCTCCTTCCCCACCCCGCCTTCAGTTTGTCCTAAACTGTTAACTTTCTGCAAGATCTGCTCCACCCACCCATCCATCACCACCAACACCCATTTACCATTCAGTTTATATCTAGATAGGATTTTCAGTCGGATTGATTGCATAATATGTGCCTCGGTTCATATTTAGCCACTTTGGTGCATATGCTGCTATAAATAGGCCATATTTTTTACCAACTGAGGGCGCTCTAATAATGCAGTGGGTGCAAATAGTACTAAATGCACTTTTATTAAAGAGTATTCATTTTTTTTGGTAACTTTGCCCCAGTTTGAATAAAAGATTCTCATTGGAAATGTGGCACATCGTTACACATTTGTCAAACAATCCACAAGGGAAACTGACTAGGTAAATTTGAATACATTTTCAAAGTGAACAAAGAAACTGGCTCCTTCCAGTTTCTTTGTTCACTTTGAAAATCTTTACAAATAAATAAATGAAGTACTGGTGTTCTTTATTGAAAGGGAAACAGTTGAGTGAATATGCATTGAATTCCAAGGCCACACTCTTGAACATGTCCAGAATGTGCACTCGCAAAAGATATGCACGTTATTCCCAGCAACCTAAAATGTGGCAAACTCCACCACCTCTGTTGTTATAGGCCTTTCCCTACATGTAGAGTGGCTTTTAGCCTTGTATTGGAGATTCCATAACAAATTCAGCTCTGTGAGGATCTGATTGGGATTCGCAGTTCGGAAAACTTGACATTGACTGGCAGTAAATCACGTGTGATGTGGGACTTTAACACAGACTGGAATGAGGAGAGTCTGGAAATAATGGTGTGGGTCATCATAAAAATGCAGACTTTGTCAGTAGAGAAGGCAGTGCTGGAATGGCATGTCTCTGGGCATTTCTGTTTGAACTTGTGGATTTTCTTGCACTGTTTGTTTGGTTTTGCTTTGTGTTTGATGTAAAGGAAGCACACGCGCACCAGATTTCCTACGTAAAATTGGATATCACTTTGTGATAATTCAATGTTCAACTGGATTAAATTCAGAAAGAAAAATAATTCACACATCACAACAATATTCCAAATTGCTTGTGAAGACGGCAACAAATGTGAATTCACGATTCAAAAATGTCTCTCGGGAAAAAATGTACAAAAGTACTTTTGTTTAAAAAAAGAACTCTGTAAAATGAGGAGAGTGGCGCAGAAGAAAGATTATTGAATGGCAAAAGGAAATTTACAGACTTCAAACCAGCCTGACAAAAGTTGGGGGGATTATCCCGTGTCCCATCCCCCCCCCCCCCCCCCCCCCCCGAGTCAAAAAGTGGGAGGATATGTCCCGCCCATCCCCCCTCTCAAATGTCCCCCCCCCCCCCCCAGGAATCTACGCCCTCGTACATTTCCCATTTTGAGAGTAGCAGCAAGCCAGTAGTTGGTGCAAATGAATCATTTTTGCTTGCTCAGCCTACTGAGAACCATCCCATCAAGCCGAGGTTCATTCTCATCAGAGTGCCTTGAACCAAAATGTCCAGGTTTCTCATTCCGAAAATTTGATCACCGGCCATATGTGGCTCAATGGGAAATCATGGCGGAGAAAAACAGGTCCCGAAATAGATCAGAGTTGATGAAATTCGGAGAAACGTACGTCTAACAAAGGTGTTGCTCAATATCGCGTCCTGATTTTGCAATCAAGGCTAATGAATGAAACGCACTCTTGGCGTGGGATTCTGGGCATATTTTAGGTGAAGGTGTCACGCTATCGCATCATCAATCAAAATTCACGCTTGCATTGAAAGGATTGATGCAGTCCGTTAATGCCCTAGGAGACCGTGATAAAAGAATGACATCATGAGTCAATGCCTATAGTTATGTGTTGCAGTTGTGTGAAAATAATTCGTCTTGGGCCTCAGCGCTGGGAAGTTTTCGAACAAGATCCTTACATGAAATATTCTGACCTTTCCCTCAGCTACTCAAAAGGTGTCTTACATCAAACACCTCGATTTCCTCTGGAGATGTCTCCGGAGATCGCCCGTGTTTACCCTTGGTAGCACAGCGTCATCATTCCTTTTCATATATCGATTGTCATCTTGGACATCAAATGCAAATATGTTTTCAGATTTGCCCAGTCGCATTCATGTACTCTTCCCCCATCCCAATCAATTTGGAACACTGCCAACTCCGACAAGGGACACTGCAGGAAAAAGTCTTCATCACAGTTGTACAAAAATAAACCCAATTTCTTAAAGATTCTATCTTGAGACATACTGATGTCATTATAACAGGAACATTTAAGATTTCAACAGCTTTGCATGAAGCCCATCACATTTTATTTGGTTTGAGAGTCGGCAAACCTTAACAAATGGAACACAGGAAGGATCTGGATTGGGGGGGGGGGGGGGGGGGGGGGGGGGGGGGGGTGGGGGTTGTACAAAAAAATAGAGAAGAAAAAAATGTTTTAATTAAGTAAATGAACAGGTGCATTAAACCCAAAACACCCCCCCCCCCCCCCTTCCCCACCCACCACCACACACACACAGTTCTGCCTCTATAGACAAATTAAACACTTCACGGAGAAGTCACAGATATCAGAGAAATCAAGTTTGATCAGCACTTTGCGAGAACCTTTACCATCACTGTTGTTTATATTTGCATTTATTTATTCTATTTCTTTACCCAGGGTGTGCCCAAACAGGTTTAAACTGGTTTTCATTGGGGCCTTGTATACATTTTTAATTAAAGTTGGGTTAAAGTGAAATTCACTAACAAAAAGTACATCTGTGAGACAGATAGCGAACATTAATACTTATAAATCCAAGAATATTGACACAAATACAGTAATATATACACAAATACCAAAATATATACACAAATACCAAAATATTTACACAGATACCAAAATATATACATGTTTACACTCAGTCCTGTTTTCCTATACTACTGAGGACAATGCTTTGTGTTTCCTATTGTTCCTTTAATATAACACAACCCCATAGACTAAGCACGTATTTTTACGTCTGAGGACTAACAAAAGACCGACTTTCGAGGACAAAAAAGATTCCTTTATTTATTTATTTTCTCTCCTCGACGTATATACAGTACATCTATACTATAAATACAGAAAATCTGCTGCTCCGTGTCATTTTGTGCTTTTTCGGTTAAAAAAGCTGAAACTAAAAAGCTTAAAATCAGAGTGGCGGAATGCAACGATTTTGTACCATTCTAAATGTCCAAACATTCATTTCTTATTAAACAAACCTTCGACCTTCAACCTAACTGGTGCCCCGAATCCAACCGGGCAGAAACAGTGTCTGCCTAATTCAAATTTAAGACGGATTTTCGATTAACAAAATGAAAATCTGTCATAAAAAGGCAGAATTCCATTCCCTCAAATTTGGTACCATGCGAAGTGCCCTTTTTGACACGATACAGTATAGGCCTACCTGTACAACATACTACGTATGCCTCCACTCATCTAGTGGGTACCGCGTAAGTGCGGCATCCTGCTAGTGTACACAAATACAGGAATATTTACATATCATTGACAAGAACAAATAATGCCAGACTTGTTTTCGTCCTTACCGGGCATGCTTGAGGGACTATTTGTGACCCGCTCTGCAAAAAGGGCACATACGTCGCTGTATGCTTTTACGACTTATGGGCCTTTCAATGTGAAGAGGGTAAAAAATTCTTCAAACAAGTGATTTTGAAGGGAGGGAATTTTTGCATCTTTGATACCTATATTATTCTTATTTCATAACCAAAATCTTTGATTTCAGTGAATAAAGTTGAAAAAAGAATGTGTTTTTGTCGAGTGCTTCCATCTATTGCTTTGCTTTTTGTTTTTTTAAATGGCTTGTTTCTCCTTAAGTCATTTCAAGAAATTCCTGAAAACAAACATGCAAATTTCCAAATATCTCGTGATTGCAAAATGCTACAGACCTCAGACATACATGTATACCATATGAAAGCTTATAAAATGGCCTTTCCAGCTATATATAAAACACTATTTTCAAATTTTGCAACATAAGTGCCCTTTTTGCAGAGCGGGTCACATTTTTGCTGGTGGGTGTAGGCGGCACGATTGTTCAGATCCACTGGAGTGATATACGGCTGATGAGCTCGACTAGTTTATTATCTCCTCATTAAATATTGAAGTTGAATGAGAACAAAGTCAGCGTACTGTTGCTGCCACTGCGCTTGCTTTCTAATATTCCCCGCCTTGCGAGGGGAGGATTTATGACATAACTTAGGCGTTATAAGCCCCAAGAAATAATTTTTAAACAAATTGGACTTTAAAAAAAAGGAGAAATAGAAATGTAATGAAATGAATGAATAAATAAGCGAATTAATATCTACATAAGTATTTTACAGATCAAAAGTTAAATTTGGAGTGATGGGTCCACAGTTGAAAAGAAAATACAGCAAATTAGTCAAGTCAAGCGAAAATACAAAAAAATCAAAGAATATTATTATCTATTTTTTTTTACTAAGAAAAAATGAAACCCACAAAATGTTCATGATTTAGGAACTAGGAACATGTCATTCAGAATTCATTCTAGAAAATTGTTCAGCACAGTTAGCAAGGATTTCTGGTGAAAAGAGTATTAAACCGGGTCCCTAAAGAAAATGTAGAACACCACCTTGTGCTTGGATTTGAGTGCACGGTGGTGGGGAGTGTTAGAAACTGAACTTTACGATTCTAGATGTTTTCTGGAACAGTCTATGCATTTTCATGGCTAGTCATTCATGGGTAGTGCTTTTTCTCGTCAAGGACAGTTAGGTTTCGGACAATGTAATATATTTGCATACATTGTCAAGAGTAAGGTGGTGTTTTCTAGATATTGTAAAGTGAGGTGCAGGTCGGTCAGGAGGAGTTCGGAGGAGGCTTTAGATGATTTCAACACATTTTGTTTGTTGGCTAGGTATAGTACAGATGTCACACAAAGCTCCATCTGTCAAGCCAGTCTGTTTCTTGCCCCCCGTTCTAGGCCCCTCCAAAGCTATGAAATATTCAGTCACTTGAAGACTGTAGCAGACTCCCCCGAATGCCCGGCAGAAATAAGTACTTAAAAGACATACAGCAGGGTGAATCATTAAGGATGACTTAGACAGAACTTGAAGGGGTGAGGATTGGGGGTGGGGAAACCCACAGGGGAGGTGTGGCTTAGTATGGCAGGGTTAATTTGTCTTCAGAGAGTTTTTTTCCCTTGAACGCGATGGCTCAGTAATTTATGAACTTTGCAGTGTCATTACACAAAGCAGGTATCACATTGACATGACGCTGCATATTTTATCTGGTGGAAATTTATCATTAAAGGTGTGTTGAATTATATGCCCTTGGGGCGAGTGTGGGCGCTCATTTTATGTTTGCAGCATGATTTGACGTGATAGTAAAGATATCTCCCTATAATTAAGATATCATTGGGGTGGGCAGTTTGCTAAAGTTCCCCCTCCTCTCAAATTTTACTTGTGGAATTTTTTTTCAAAAGAGAACAAAGAAAACAATTAGGAACTGGATTCAAACCCTTGACCTCTAGATTGCTGGACCAGTACTTACCCTCGTGGTTTGTTTGATAGAATCTTTTTTAACAAAGATTTTTAAAAATATTATTCACAAAATTTTTAACTGTCTGAAGGTTTGTTTTCACTTCAGAAATTATATAGACGAACCAAATTGGCTACAAGCCAAACAAATAAGCTTAGTCCCTCTTTCCCCACTAAAATGAATTTAGTTCCCCTCCCCCCCCCCCCCCCCAAAAAAAAAAAAAAAAACAATAGAGCAAAAAATAAAAATTGATCTCTGCATGTACTGCACATTTGTGGACATGTGAATTCTTCTCACAATTAATTTTAAAAAATATATTCTGAGAATTAAATTTGTATTGGTGTTTCATATGCATATTTCAAAGTCTCTTTGTATTAAAACCTACACGAGAGGACAGAATTTCCTGTTTATGCAAAACCACACAGAACAGCCCCAGAAAACGTGTCTTTGAACCGCTTAATCACGGAGGTTTCATCCTCCTCAAATATCACGTTCCTGTTCGGTTTTTGTTTGCGTCATATTTCACAAGAGCCAAGTACTATAGTGCCTGAAGGGATTCAGTGTCTGGTGTCCCGACTCATCTCTCATAGGTCGGTGTGTGACGCTCAAAGACACAGTGAGAGAGATCCATTAACAATTATAACTCGCCGCTGTGGTACGAGTGTTTTGACGTCGATCCGGTTCCATTTTCAGCCGGGAGAAAAAGCGGGTCGATCAATACTTTTCGTTATTTATGAACAGAGACTTTGTGTTGTTGTCCTCCGATGAAGAGATAGCCTATGTCAGACAAATACACCTGTGAGAAATACTGCCCAGATTCTTAAACCAGTACATTGTGTGATATGTGGATTTTCATTCATTTTCTCTTTTGAAAATTTAGAGTGGGAACTTAAAGGTAGTGTACACGATTGGTAATCCTGCAATATTTGTTTTACTGAATTATTACGAAATACCTTACTAGACTGTAAGTTAATAGCAGTCTCAATCATCCTGTGAAATGATGGCACCAGGTGTACTGTCGATGTCAAGAAAAGTGGAAATTTATATCGTTTTCCAACGATTTCCAGCTGGAAATCGTTGGAAAACTGCCCTGTAGCCTTTAATAGTCGCGTGGCTACCCCGGACGAGTAGCGCGCCCTAGACATGATGGCATATCCGGGGCGTGTCATGCGCCCAGATAGCCACGCGCGCCTTAACTAAAGGCTATCATCTGCCCGACGGTTGAAAACGAGCGCCGTTTTTCTCTCGTTTTTTTTGCCATCCAACAACGCAAAACTTTGAACAGGTCAGTGGAACGATATTTCCTATAAAATAACTAACCCCCAAATCCGCCTATTTCTAAAAAAGGCAACAATGACCAATCATGTACACTACCTTTAACGGCCTACCGGAATGAATATCATGTAATGAAATATTTTTGGTTTGGATGTCCCGCCTCTGAATTACATAAATTGAAAGCTGCTCTGTCCTGCATTCTGACTGAACATTTGAATTCAGTGGATTCAAATTCTAGAAGAAAACTCTAACATGAAAAAGCTCATACTATATCTGCATTTTCTATTTAATCCTCCCTTTATTCTGTGCTATGCATGAAAATTGCCCTATACATTGAAACGGTAAGAATCAGTAGCCGTTCAAGAAGGTAAATTTGAAACTTATTAACATCTGTTACTTATCAGGGGCCAAACACAATTTTGAGAACTTCGGAAGATGGTTAATTTGTCAATTTTAGTCATGTTTAACATATGTTTCCGTATTTGTCATCTTGTTTCTGCAGGAGTGTCCATCAGGGCTCGTCAACGAAGAAACATTCAAAGAAATCTACTCACAGTTTTTTCCCCAAGGAGGTAAATCAAATTGTCCTAACATTCTGGCATTATTTGGGAAAACTTCAATGTAAGAAATATTTTAAGATGTCAGCCTTTTATATAGTCAAACAACACTGATTTCTCGATTTAAATTACACACCGACTTCAATCGGTCAACATGGAATCTTTGAATCATTCTGGATATCTATAAATAATTTTGAAACTAGCAACTTATTCAGGAGATTGGGTTGAATAAGTTTTTAATTATTATTTTAACTCCCATAAGCCATTTAAAAGTGACTGAAGAATTTCCCATTGAAAGTGTAAGCCACTATAATATACAGATGATTAAAACTGAATTTTCCTTTGCTTCTTTGTGTTCCTTTAACTTTTCTGCACAGATTCCAGCCATTATGCCCATTTTGTCTTCAATTCGTTTGACACGGATCACAATGGCTCCATTACATTCGAGGTAATGAGATGGATATTTTGAATAACATACCGAGTTTACATAGCACTTTTACTGAATGATCAGAGCACTTGGCATGACATTATTACTACCCCTGACTGGCAGGTTTATTCATTCCTGGAGCCGGAGGAGCCCCAATGGGAGACTTTTGAGACATACCGGTCCTTATCATTGTTCTCATCACCAGTCATGCCCATGCTCAGAACTATGCACACATGCTCAGAACTAGCAAAAAGGACCGGTATGTCTGCTGCCCTCTATTCCCTGGGATGCATCAACAGCCATATTATAGGCAGTCTTAGTTACCGTGGGCTGAGTTGTAAATCGAGTCATCACAAGTCACATCACAAATCACTTCACAATTCTGGTCTCAAGCCATGTAACAAGCTATTCAAACACACTACAAAAGCATTCCTTTGTCATTGTTCCTCCCATGTAGCTTGTGATTGACTTGTGATTGACTTGTGATTGACTTGTGATTGACTTGTGATTGACTTGTGATTGACTTGTGATTGACTTGTGATTGACTTGTGATTGACTTGTGATTGACTTGTGATTGACTTGTGATTGACTTGTGATTGACTTGATTATGACTCTGACCATAGGCTGCAATCAGCCATGCATTCTAGTATGACCAACTCTGCTCTCAGGGGGGCGAGTTGGACCCATCTGGGTCTGATCTATAGTTCTGAAAATTGGGAGAAGTTCTTTGGTAGGTTCTATTTAGATCTGGGGCCAGGAAAACCATAAGGGTGGTAGGGCTGGCAACCTAAAATGTGGCCAACCCCACCACCTCTGTTGTAGCCCTTTACCTAGAGTGGCTTTTAGCCTTGTATTTGGCAAATTTAGTAATAATAAAAGCACCTTTAACGAAACCCACTCCCAACTTTTAGCACCAGAACTCGAGCCCATAACTAGATTATCAGTGCACACAAATCAAGTAAAAGGTATGATATATCATTAGTAGAGCTAACAGCACATTTGCAGTCAGTGTTTATACTTTGTGTGATTTAACATACATGTATACATGAACAAACCTGTGAAAGTTTGAGCTCAATCCATCATCTGAGTTATGAGAAAATAGTGAAAACCGTTCTGGGATTTCAATTAGTTTTTGTAGGTGTTCGGAAACAATTTTCTGGAAGATGATGGCAGTTAATATTTCTCCAGAGGATTGGTTCTGGTACCATCTTTATATAAAACAGTAAGCTTTCAGATTGAAACTAATCATTTTTGTAATCATTACCAAAGCTATATCGTACCTTTAACATTTCCTCAAAGGGTGCTCATGATAAGTCCAGAGAGAAACTTCCTTAGTCTTTATCAGGATTCTTAACGTCAGAAAGGATTGAAGTAATTCATAGCTTGTCACGTGCCTCCAAAGCCTAATGGCTCCGTGCTCTCAGCTTGGCTTGCACCTGGGACGACATTACTCCGAGCAACATTCCCCATTGGTCAAACCTCCTCCGGTGGGAGGAAGTTCTGCGTTATCTCCTTCCCTCTGTCTTGGATGCCGCAGCAAATCTTTTAGCAGATCTCCGTTACCTCCCGGAGGCAGAAGGTTCAAAATAATGGGCTTCCGTTGTGCGGAATGCCAGTTTAGCTTTAGGCAGGGGATGTACGTGTCCCCATGTTGGCATGAAAGATATATGAACAGAGCTTGGATTTGAATGATGCTCTGAATAAAAAACCAATTTTTTTTCTGAAGATTTGATGGAACATTTTGATATCATTTTTCAGTGTTGAATTTCAAAGACTTGTAGGCACCTCTGTGGTATGATTAGCTTTTTAGAGAACTAAAGCTAAAATGGAGATACAATAATTGTCAGTCTTGAATGATATATTCATGTTTGATATAATTTGTTTTAGTTTAAAATCCTTCAAATAATGTGCTTACCTGGCTGTTATCCCGCACAAAAATAGTTGTCTCTCAGTAAGGATGGTTTATTTGAGTTTGAAAGCATCTGTTTTTGAAAGGACTTTTCGAAAACAGATTTCTTTTTTGGGGGGGGGGGGGGCAACTTCTATGCACATTATTTTGTCTGCGTTTTTTGGTGGTTTTTTTTGGGGGGGAGAGGGTCTGTGTTTTGTTTTGTTTTCCTTCTTTTTTTGTGTAACAGTCTGAGAACAGTCCCCTTCGCAAATCATTTATCTATTTTTTATTTCCCACTAATAGCCACAGACCTGGCCTAAGTTGACTTTCTTTTATTTTATTTTGTTTGTTTTTTCCCCCTTATACACACGAATCTGCCTTCTTTGTTGTGTGTTGATTTCACCGACGGTGGAAGTTACCCCGCCTGGGCCTACAGGTCTGAAAATTGGGATCATTTCTTTGGTATCTATTGAAGAATTATCCTCTATTCAAATCTGGGCCCAGGAAAACCTTAAGTGTGATAGGACTGCCAACCTAAAATGTAGCCAACCCCACCACCTCTGTTGTAGCCCTTAACCTAGAGTGGCTTTTAGCCTTGTATTGGGCGACTTCCATTACTGGTCTGACACAGACGGCAATTGCTTGGGTACTTCCACATACCATCCTTCTTTCATCCTTGCAGTCGTATAAAGCATAGCTTACTGTACATGTGTGGATGGCCCCCTATCATGGCCGTATTCATCCTGCCCATAAAAGCTTGGTCGGATTAGTATATACGGGTTAAAAAATATTGTTATATATCAGGCCAGTCCCACCCGCAAACCCCTGGAGAGAGATAATTTTTTAAAATCTTGTTAGAGCTATGGAAGAGCAGCCGCACTCAGAATGCTCAATCAAAAGATGGGCATAGATACAACCAGCATAAAATAAATCTCTGAATCGCACATGGCTGCTGCAATATGCAATCAAATGAATGAATTGCTACCCTCATAGCTGTTGATATTAATTGGCTGGGATCAGACCACATGTCTTGTAAGCATTTGAGTGGTAAGCCCATACAAATATCATATTTCAATAAAGGAAATTGGTTCGGTACCCCGTGGGAAATTAATGAAGTTGTAGAGCCAGTTGAGGTGAGACTCCTCACTAATTTTTTTCTCCCCCGACTGCCGAGGGGGAAATCTGTCAGATACATTAATGGATAGATGGCGAGTCTCTGAATCAAGGACAGTGTTGGGGAAAAAGAGTTCATGGTTGGTTTGATGGAACAAATACGTGAAGTGTGGATTTCAAGTGATGCTGTTAAATTGATGAGATTTGTGGGGAAAGTTCAGCGTACAAACATGTCCCTATTTAATGAATGAAATGTACAGGGTGAGTCTACAAGACCATAATATCCCATAAGAATCAAACTAGGTCAGTCACTCAAATCATATCATGGATTACTGAGCAGATGTTTACGCAAAACCCAGTGAAAGTTCTTCGTGTCCAAGTTCGTGTGCAGGATTGAGTGGTGTTGACTGGTAATCGGCAGTGTTGAAGTACTCATACTCATACTCGAGTACCACCAAGTACTCGGCCCAAACTCTAATATAAGAATCCTGCAAGGCACGTGTGGTCTTGATACCACCTCGACAGACCTTTAAAAATGACGGTCGCCAGATAACAGTAGATAGAATACCATTTTTAAAAAGGTGCATTGCTCTGTCTGCCCTACGCCCACAAGTGTCTGCTTTGTGCATAATTATATTAAATGTATAACCTGCCACAACAACAAATCAACAAACTTCAACGCCTCCAAAATGCCACTGCTCGCCTCATCACCTTATCCAGACGCACCACTCACATCACCCCCGTCTTAAAGTCTCTCCACTGGCTCCCCATCATTGATCGCATTGCCTTCAAGATCCTCCTCGCTTTCAAGTCGCTACAAGGAACTTCACCGGACTACATAACGGACATTATCACGCAATATCAACCGCCACGTAGTCTTCGTTCAGCCAGAGCACTACAGCTTTCTGTTCCCCGTACCAAGCACTCTTGGGGAGACCGCTCTTTGTCACGCGCCGCTCCCGAACTCTGGAACAATCTACCCCTTGAAATTCGTCAGTCATCATCATTGTCTGTATTTAAATCTTCTCTTAAAACCCACATGTTAACCTCACGTTTTTGTGTTTAATGAGTTGGTATTCATTATTTCTGTTACTGATTTCTGTTAATCAAATTTAATTTAATTTAAATTTAATTTAATTTAAATTTCATTGTATTGTGCGCCATGAGCGTCTTGCTTGGCGGATACCGGCGCCTTATAAATGTTCATTATTATTAATATTATTATTATTATTATTATTATTATTATTATTAAATGTACTTGCATATTACGTATATTTTCTGATCTAATTTGTTTTCTTCAAAAATAAGTACAATTTTGACGCCAGAAATCCAAAGTGTAATTACGTTTTTTTTAACAGGGCAAACTGCCGCACAGTTCTATAAATTCTTATATGATTTCTGGAAGAAGACAATGAGAAATATCGGCATTGGAGACGGAAAGCGACACTTCAAGGTTTTCAGGAAAACTGGCGTCATCAAGCGTAAGCTGCAGCAACCTAATACCATCGCCGCCCCAGTATCATTGAAATCTGAATGCATATGTATTAGAAATAGGGCAAGTGTAGCACGACGCTTGATGTGAAATTTAGCTATTTAATCTCGGGTCATAATAGTCTCGTTGACTCAGAAGACACAAATCAGGTTGACCTTACCAGTGAAGATCGGTAGCCTGTATCCACATCCCCAGCAAGGAATTATTTTCCCAATTTTAGCTTTGTCTAATTCTCCCCCTTGTGCAGGAGTTTGTCATGGGCCTGTCGGTGCTATCCAGGGGTACTATAAACGACAAGCTCAATTGGGCTTTCAACCTGTATGATATCAACGGCGATGGGTACATCACACGAGAGGTTAGTACATGTAGAGTCCCATCCATGCACAGCAGCCATAGGCGAGGTGGCGTCCGTTTGCAGGCAGAGCACCATCTGCTCATCCCCATCCAAAACTTAAAAGGCAGGGACTGAGAAATTGAGTCCTGTCCAGGAAAGTTCTTCCAGGCATGATATCGACTTCACATCAGTTTATGTCGGACTTGGCCAGACAAAATTGACACTACTTCTTTGAAAATACTGAGCATACCTTAGGCATTTCTGCTACTTTTCTACTAGTCAGCACAGGCAACAGATTACATGCGGTATTACTCCAAGATCGTACTCTTTAATAGGTCCGGTCCTGAGTTTGTGGGCAGGCATGTCACTTAGGAGAATTTTTTCACAGGGCTGTGCTTCAAGCAACATTTCTCGCATCAAAAACTGCCCTTTACCGGTGTTCATGTGAACTCAAGGTGTTGTTTACAAAAGACAAGAAAAGACAGAAATCACAGGGATAGAAGGTGTCTATTCACATTTTGTTGTGAAATCTTGAAATCTTGACAATAGGTGAAAGGGACGTAGTTTAAGTCGGGGAAAACGACTCAAAAGGTGGACATTCTTTGATTGGAATGGCTCGGATGCTTCGCGTCCTTGCCCATTCCAATCAAAGAATGTCCACTTTATCGTCATTTCTCCTTGACGGAGTTCCAAAGAGAGGCAGTATAAAGTAGGAGGGAAAACAACTTCACTTTAATATCTCACAGTACTAGCCTTTGGATCAATAACATTGAAAGGATGTGAAGAGACAGCCAGGCAAGTCAAGTGCCTGAAAGTTTGGACAGGGGGACTTATTATGAAAGGCCACTGGAACACCTTCCATGATAATATCGATAAAAGAATAGTTGAGTCCGGGACTGAACCTAAAGTAATATTGGCAAAAAGGTAGCCCTGAAGTTCAAAATACTGGGGAAAAAAATTGGCTTCAGCTCTGGCTACAACCCAGGCTTATAACCGAATCAAAGCATGCTTTTATAATATATTAATCGTCTGAGACTCGCATCAGAACTCATTGAGTCCATGTTTGAGTCCAAAGCCATTGGGACATTAGGAAGTTCTATGAAATTAAAAATTATCAGTTCTTCATTCAAGCCACAGCCGAAGTAAAGTTTAAACATAAACCTGTTCTTCCAGTTTTTGACTCGACGAAATTAAATTTTCCTTTTTACTGTTTTGGGCCTCGGACTCAAATTCAACAGTTGTCCTAAATTATAGATAAACCTATGTAGGTATGACGATTATTGATTATCCATTATTATCGATTTAATTGATAATTGTTGTCTGTGTCCTTGTAGGAGATGCTTAGTATAATACAATCAATCTACGATATGATGGGCAAGTACTCGGAACCCACGTCAGACGACATCACGCCGGGCGAGCATGTTGAAAGAGTCTTCCAGGTACGGTGTTGAGTCTTAGCCGCCATCTTGGTCATGTTCCCATGGTCTGGGTGAAGATACCTACATGAAGTTGATCACAGCATTATGCACCAGCCTTTGTTTAAATACCAATCTCAGTTTAAAAAAAACAAATTTTTCTTTTTCTTGGTTTCACAGCAGTTGTCTTAAAATCGGGGTGAGATTTCGCTGGATTTTTCCGTATTTTAGGAATTTCTGCCGAGACGTTTTCCAAATTTCCATTAGATTTTTTGGTCCTTAAATTGTTTGTAATTATTCCAAAATGACCTCTGAATCTGAAAGTCTTTTTTTCATTCAAATGACCCTATTTTTGGCTATTTTAAACCGTATCTTATGCATTTTTCAGCAACGCCATACAAATCAAATTCCTCCGAATTGTTCGTGGATTTTTCATTTTCCTCAAATCTCACCCCTGTGAAGTCAATATTTCTGCTTTCTGTCCAGAGAGGGCAGTATTCCAAGCCAGTGTATTGGCTTGCCATGTGCAGTGAGTTTATTTGAATAGCTTCATGGTTATGGCTTAAAAAGCCATCTGTGACCAAAGTCCATTTAAGTCGAGACATCAGTAAACATGGTGATAGATGATCGATATGGTATTTAATCTTTTGAAATGGCTTATGTCAGTTGACTGCTGTTGAGGGTAAAAGTCAAATATTGTGGTGAATCTGTGTTATTTCTGTTGTTGCAGAAGATGGACCTTAACAAAGATGGTGTTGTAACGATAGAGGAGTTTTTACACTCTTGCAGAAGTGTGAGTATTCTTTTATAATTTTGTCAGATACTGCTTTGCTATCTGTTTGCTCTGCTGTCTGCTCTGTTATCTGATCTATCTGCTGTCTGCTCTGCTGTCTGCTCTGCTGTCTGCTCTGCTGTCTGCTCTGCTGTCTGCTCTGCTGTCTGCTCTGCTGTCTGCTCTGCTGTCTGCTCTGCTGTCTGCTCTGCTGTCTGCTCTGCTGTCTGCTGTCTGCTCTGCTGTCTGCTCTGCTGTCTGCTCTGCTGTCTGCTCTGCTGTCTGCTCTGCTGTCTGCTCTGCTGTCTGCTGTCTGCTCTGCTGTCTGCTCTGCTGTCTGCTCTGCTGTCTGCTCTGCTGTCTGCTCTGCTGTCTGCTCTGCTGTCTGCTCTGCTGTCTGCTCTGCTGTCTGCTGTCTGCTCTGCTGTCTGCTCTGCTGTCTGCTCTGCTGTCTGCTCTGCTGTCTGCTCTGCTGTCTGCTCTGCTGTCTGCTCTGCTGTCTGCTCTGCTGTCTGCTCTGCTGTCTGCTCTGCTGTCTGCTCTGCTGTCTGCTCTGCTGTCTGCTCTGCTGTCTGCTCTGCTGTCTGCTCTGCTGTCTGCTCTGCTGTCTGCTCTGCTGTCTGCTCTGCTGTCTGCTGTCTGCTCTCTGCTGTCTGCTATCTGCTCTGCTGTCTGCTCTGCTGTCTGCTATCTGCCTGCAGTCTGCCATCTGCTGCCTGCTCTGCTGTCTGCTATCTGCCTGCAGTCTGCCATCTGCTGTCTGCTCTGCTGTCTGCTCTGCTGTCTATCTGCTCTGCTATTTGCTCTGCTGTCTGCTATCTGCTCTGCTGTCTGCTCTGCTGTCTGCTATCTGCTCTGCTGTCTGCTATCTGCCTGCAGTCTGCCATCTGCTGCCTGCTCGGCTGCCTGCTCGGCTGCCTGCTCGGCTGCCTGCTCGGCTGCCTGCTCGGCTGCCTGCTCGGCTGCCTGCTCGGCTGCCTGCTCGGCTGCCTGCTCGGCTGCCTGCTCGGCTATCGTGATTTCTTCCCCTTATGTTGTCTGTGCTTATAATGGCTGAAATATGTTGACTTTAGTTGGTTTCAATTGTTTGGAGTCTCTACCTTGTTTCTGTCAACAAATTTAATTTTGTCTACAAAGTATACATAAATTTGACAATTCTTTTCATGTCTAATTTTTATTCCATTCCTTCTTCCCATGCACAGGATGAGACAATCACCAAGTCCATGCATGTCTTTGATACGATATTATGAAATTCGGACAATGGGTATGAGGAGGTTTTTTATAACAATCAAAGAAACAGTGAGACATCGGACACTTTGTATCTGCAGGGAAACACCACGTGCTACATCTATGCCATCCGTTGTTTTTGGTTGCCATCTTTACAAAATGGATCAGTTAAAGATTCTGAGGAGTTTCAACTGGATGTCCGTTTACGTTGGGATAAGGTTTTGTCATTTTGGGATAGCAGCTTACTGGTCAAGATTGTGAGTGGTCTGGAATGCTTTCTTCGGATCAAACTCTTCAGTGCTTGTAGTTGGAAAAAAAGATGGAAAAATAATTTGTTTCACATCCAGTGTAGTTCACCAGAACCAGTTATGGTCCGACATGGGTTCTTCCCCTGGCTGAAGCTTGTTCCCTCACAGGGGTGTAAAGTGCAGGACGGGACAGGAATCAAACTTGGAACCAACTGATTAGGAATTTGGGGGTCGTCACCCGAGTGGATCGGCACAGTGTCTATGCTCATCGACAAGAGGCTGTCCAATTAACGCCAGGGGATTTTGTCAGTTGGATTTTAATCAGAAAATCATGAAAAACTCTTCTCTATTATGATGTATAAAAACGCACATAGTTGATTCTCAATCATGCTCAGGAAATAATCGTCATATATTGGCTTATTGATCATAATTTCACTCTTGACAACTTAAAGTCAATTTCACTTCTTTTCTGTTATTGCTACTCTTATATAAGTTCTACCCCATATCAAGCCACTAATGGGTAGAGTTATATAAAGCAAGAACCAAACAAAAGAAACAAATATCTTAAAACAACCCTAAAATTTTGCAAGGCAATTCACAGCAATACCATTTGCAGAAATGTATTATCATGGTGTTTGAAATGGTAATTTCGCGGCAAGTTAGTATCATAATTCAATTTTACGGAGGTGCTTAGATATCTTGTAAGAGACTAAAATGGGTATTTTTGTTACATTTTTGGGGTGGTGGTGGGGAGGGGAGCTCAACAAATTTGTAAATTGTTGCCAGGAGATGGCGTTTGTCAAATTCTCATGTGCCTTGTGGGGGGGATATTAAGCTTAATTGTTGTACCAAATTGATTGTGTTCCTGATTTATCTAATTGTCCAGGCTGAATTAACGGGTAATCTAATGGTCGACGGACTACCCAATAGCTTCATAGACATACAGGCACACACGACGAATGCAGTATGACTATTCTGTTTCAAACATACAAGGTTTTCTGGAATAGTTTGAGAAAGAACTTCCACATATTTTTTTTGCAATCCCACATGAAATTGTTTGACAAGAAATCCTTTTTCATTCTATCTAAGATGTAATCTTCAATACTCTTGTCACTTTGCCGCCAAATATACGCGAACAAAGTTTATTCTGCTAATCTACTGTGCCTAATAATCTTTTAATATAATCTCAAACTCACAGTTTGCGACTATAACCTGTATATAATCTGACTTGTAAGAAAACATCCTGTATTGTACCTGTTGAATATTTATTTTACGTAGATTACCCGAGTTTAATCACTTTGTCTTTCCATGTTTTTTTGCAATCAGTCTCCACTCAATGCAATATGTAGAACCTATTTAGTAATATGGTAGAGAAAGATGAAATTTTATTAAAATCTAGAAACTGTTTTTCTTTTTTCTCTATTATTCCTTCCGGCTATATTAACCCTAACTCCCTGGGGTGTGTGGAAAATCATATTAATATTGGAGGACACGGGACTGTTGGGGTTAAGGTATGCTACCAAGTTTTTTACACCTAAAATGTACAAATGCAGTCAGTAAACATTGAGTATTTAAAGGTGGGAAACTATTTTTGCATTTTTTGGCTGAACTCTGAATGTGTATCACGTCATAACTTCATCATAATCACAATCGAATCTGTCTTTTTAATGTCTGACCCAGCCCAAACCACATCTGAGTCACACCCAAACTGCATCCATATTTTGAAAGATTTTTGACATAAAAACCATCCCCAGGTCTGAGCACAACTTTGTTGATGCCATGATTATTGTCCCATTCATGGAATAATTTGGTCTTTTTCAGCCATCTTGTTTTCATTTGTGTAAGTGCAAGAAGCAGAGTTTAAATACTGTATGTACAATGGAACTTACCACAGTGTGTGTGTGCTGAGAGTCTACGAACAAAAAAAAAAAATTGCAGGGGACGTTTTCTGTCTTGCAACTTCAGTTTTTTAATTGAATAGAACTTGTTCTTATGCTGAAGATTAATTCTTTGAAGAACCCACACAGGGGCGACAGCATTTATCATTTTTACTATTTTTTGCAATTATCTCATTTAGCATAGCACATTCGATCAAGCATCCAGTATAAGATCCAGTCTTTATGCAAATTTGTCATGCATGGGTACTGTTTGATTAGCATTACATCATCTGTGATGTCATTTGTGAGAAGTCTTATTGGACAAAATTTTGCAACATAAAAGATGCATGTATAGCTTATTTTGTGGCCATTGCTGGTTTTGTAGCATTCTTAGGAATTTCTTTTTGGTTTTTCCACCTGATTCAGTAATATAAATAGTAGTGGCTTTTATAAGACGAGTACATTCATCTTCATGTGCTCAAAGTCTTACTGTTTATGGACTTTTTTTTAGCACAGTCACCTGATGAGTATTTGTAGTGTATCAGTACTTTAAGGCACATGGTGTAAAGTTAGTATTTATTTATAGTCTGCTAAAGTATATTTTGATTTCATGCCGAATGACACTAAAACATTTTTAGTCATTTTGTTTTGGGGAGAAAATGGAAATGTTATTTAGACAGTCACTGACAAAATTGAATTTAGTTTTGGCCTGATGTTGGCTGCCCAATTTCTTTGCAGGCAAGGAAAGAATTTCCTAGGCCTAACAGAAGCATGCATGCATTTCTTTTGTTAGACTTAATTCCTTGAGCTGTTTAAGCTCTGCTCGGAGAATTGTCAGCTGCAAACCAGCCACAAGTAGCACACATCACATGCAAATTGGGCTGTTAATCTGCTTTTGCTAAGCGAAAGTTTTAGAAATTGTGCCTCTGGTTATTTAACACATCGTTAATTTAGAAAACTTTCAAGGATATTTTCAAAATCCACATGGGTGATTAAATCTTTTTCCTTTGCGATGGTACGGCTTCTTCTCCCAAAGGGGCATTTGTTCTGATTTTTCAGCTGCTTAACTAAATCCTTAATGAAAAGAATCTGTATATATTTCTATAGTTTAGAATTGATTACTCCACTGGACCCCTACAGTCTAGAATGGGTGACCGTTGACACGGGTCAGTTCACTTCGTGGGTAATATTCTTGTGGGCTGTTCTGTATGGAGATGTTTCATGTGTTTTCCTGTCTCGTACTTGTGGATTTTGATTTCCGTTTCATTATTTGCGTTGGTCTTACGTGACCCAACAAGACAAAATGGGTTAGAAGACGTCAGAGCTACTTTTGGGTTATGGGCCATCTTACAGGGATGCCAGTCAGACTTCTCTTCAGGGCCTGAAATTACAGCCAAGATGAATGGATTTAAAGTCAAATTTTGAAAATGTACAGGATTTCAAATTTTGTAAAAGCCTGAAATCAGGCAATTGCCTGAAGACTGATGACATCCCTGATCTTATCTTATGGAAATCAAAAGGAACTGTCAATGTTTTCAACCACATAATGTTTGTATTCATCAGGATATCTGATTGATAGAAACCAAAAGCTATCATAGACGTATACCCCAAAAAAAAGTCCATCTAGTTTGAACTGCAAGTCTTGAAACTCTATCTTTCTTATTTCAACAAGCAACAAAAACCTAGACATTTGATTAATCATATATTGTGGTGGTGTTTTTTTTCATACTTAATCTTTTCATTTCCTAAAGATATTTTTCCCCTTTGCTTAAATTTTTCCAAAACACCAGAAATGGTCTCGGCTGCAATGCGTTTATTTTACAAGGTAATGTACATATTACATTTTTTTTATTATGTACACAAAATGTATATTGTAATAAAGTTTACTCACAAATTGCACATATAATTAGTGGCTTTATATGTAATTACGTATATATCGGGGTTGTTTATTCAAGCATTGCGTTTATTGAACAATTCAGTTTGATGTTTACTATCAAAAGGAATGAGGAAATATTTAATTTTTATTATTAATTTTTTTTTGCATTGTTGATTGTCAATTTAGGTTTGAAATATGTTATTTTGAAATTGTTGTAGCCCACTTTTGCTTTACAAGCGATCCATAACAAAATCCGCATTCACAGTTCCTTTCTAGTGTGCAAAGCATGGAGTACAGTGTGCCTACTGTTGCTCGGACTGCATGCTAACATGTAGAAGACACCGTCAGTAATTCTTGAAAAGATTTAGTATAAAAGCTGTCTCGCTTTTAACATATTTTCTTTTTGTACATTTGTTTCATTTAGTACCATTCATTTAGTTTTCATTCATATTATTATATTCCATCCTTAAAGTGTAACACTTCACTTTGTTGTATAGTCCAGTAAAGGTATTGAGTTTGATAAATAAGCACAAGCACACACAATTTCATTTGGCTGGGGCATACAAAAAACCTTATGGGGCATTTAATCTCCAACAAAACCCCCTTTAACAATCGTGTACATATATTTAATTTTTTTTATCTATTTTGCAGTTTAAAGGGCAAGCGTTGCCATTGTTTTGGTTGTGTATGCAAAACTGCCACTCCTCCCCCCTTATCCCTACAATCTACAAAATATGAAGGATAGGTTTTCGTTTTGGGAAATACTTTAGTCACCATTGGTAACGGATGAGGTCCAATCAGAAAGCTTGACAGGGCCAACATGGTCGATTTAACTTGTGATTGGTTAATAGCTGGCTTACCGTAGAATGGCATCATGTATATATCCAGTTTTTATATATCGGTAATACCACTGGCTCATACAAATAAAATGTTTTAAATGTGATTATTATAAGGTCTACAGCCATCAAAAAGACCCTCTAAAAAGACGAGTTGTTAATTTTGGGAAAAAGGTTTGCGAGTATACCATGGAATGCAAATCGGATTTCTTTTCTCTATTATTGGTTAAACCCTCTCATGTGACCCGCTGCTGTCCTAATTATCGTCACTTAGTCATGTGCCGTACTAACAATGAGCCTGTATTTCATAGTGACTGAAATTCAAGCTACATCTGTCGTGCGGGAAGATTTTGAAATTTTGAACAGTATGCTCCGTTCATCTTGAGGAGACTGTTGGAGGATGCTAGGCTTTATGGCAGATCTTGTGGAGTCGACACTTTCTCACGAGAGATTTTCCATGGTGTACCCACAAACCTTCTTCCCTACTTTTACCACTGCACCATGCAAAGCTTCAAACAAGACTTAAGTCATAACTTTTTAACCCATTATACAGTGAGAGTCAAAAATAAATAATACACTTTTAAAATTGGCCATAGTTTTATTCTGTAGCAATATAGATACGATATTTTCATTTGTACTTTTAGAGTAACTCTTCCTGCTTCTTTTGGTGAAATTTTTACTAGATTAGTCTTCATGCATGACTGCACAGGAGACAATTAAGGGGGTCAGGTAAAATCTGAGTTGTGCCAACTGGTCAGGGCTAGATAAGAGGCAATTGCTGTGCATTGAACGAGATGGTGGCCATGTTGAGGACAAAGACACCGTGGAATTGAATTGCCTTTTTAATTTAATTTAAATGTTTTAAATAAACACAAAGTTTAAAAGCTAATGAAATTCTATTTTGTTTTTGTTAGACAATGGTTGTGTCTTTTAAATTGTCTCTTTCTTATCCAGCCCTGACCAGTTGATCCAGCCCTGACCCTAATTGTCTCCTGTGCAGTCATGCATGAAATCCAATACAGTAAAAATGTCACCAAAAGAAGCAGGAAGAGTTACTCTAAAAGTACATATGAAAATATCTTATCTATATTGCTACAGAATAAAACTATGGCCAATTTTAAAAGTGTATAGTTTTTTTTACTCGCACTGTATAATTTAACCCATTGAAACCTGTTGAGAACTAAACTTGCCACTACTGGGAGGATATTATGTAAATATTTTGTATCATTTAACATCGACATATATACAAATGAATGTATCACTTTCAGGAGTGAGATGTACTGTGTGATGTATAAACACACAAATAAAATACACAAACTGATTTTGCAAAGTTATACATTTGTCTACTGGTGTGTGTCATTGTCTTTAAATCTTTCCTGAAGTAGACAAGGTTTACTCATTTTCAAAAACATGCCAAAACAAAAACGGAAAGAATTTTCTAGGACAATAATTTTTGGATGAAAACAAGGCTTAGCCTTGCCATTTGTACCTATTTTGGCCCAAATTTGGCAATATCAGATTTCAACGAAACTGGGATTTCCCTGCGACCTCCGGAATACTGTACCGGCAGGTTTTTATAGCCTTGTGTTTTCATCAATTTCTGGCAAAAAATGATTGCCCCAAAAAATAAATAAAATATCTTAATATGGATTAAAGTGAGGTTTTCAACACATCCCAGCAAAAATGTCATTGAAAGTTGATATTCTAAAATTTTGATCAACATTTTTTTTGTCAGGAAATGTGGCCAAATGATTTGAAAATGGTTTACATGGGGTTTTCAAAACATCTTGATGTCAATTTCATTGAAATTTGATATGAAATTTGGGCAAAAATGAGCAAAAATGGCAAGGCGATAGATAGCCTTGCCCTTGTGTTTTCAACAATTTCTGGCCAAAAATTATTGCCCCAGAAAATATTTTTAAAAATCGTAAATATGGATTAAGTGAGGTTTCCAACACATCCCAGCATCAGTTTCATCAAAATTTCATATTTTAAAATTTGGGCCAAAATGAGCAAAAATGGCCAGTTTTTTTTTCCCAAGTTAATACAAATGGATTGAATATGGATTAAGTGAGATTTCCAACACATCTCATTGAAATCAGATATTGTGAAATTTGGGCCAAAATCAGTAAAAATGGCAAGGCTATAGCCTTGTGTTTTCATCAATTTTTTTGCCAAATGTTTTGCCAGATTGTCAATTTCCTTGAAATCTGATGTTCTGAAATTTGGGACAAAATCAGCAAAAATGGCAAGAATATATAGCCTTCTTGTTTTCATCAAATTTCTTTTGCCAAATTGTTGGCTAGATTGACTCGACATTTTAATGTCAATTTGTTTTGTGAGGTTTGAAACCTCACTTAATCAATATTCAAGGTATTTTAAAATATTTTCTAGGACAGTAGTTTTTGGCCATAAATTGATGAAAAGAAAAGGCTATTGCCCAGAATTTTTTCTGATACTGACCCAAATTTCAGAACATCAAATTTCAAACAAGGCTATATAACCTTGTTGGTACTGTATTCTGGAGGTCGCAGGTTCAAATCCCGTTCCTGCCAGTTTTCTTTGTTCACTTTGAAAAAAGGAAATTTTTGGCAAGAAATTGATAAAAACACAGGGCTATAGTCTTGCCATTTTTGCTGATTTTGCCCTAAATTTCAGAACATCAGATTTCAATGAAATTGACATTAAGATATGTTGAAAACCTCATATGAACTATTTTGAAGTTATTTTGAGGGAATTTCTGGGACAATAAATTTTAGCCCAAAATTGATGAAAACACAAGGCTATAGTCTTGTCATTTTTGCTGATTTTGTCATAAATTTCAGAACATCAGATTTCAAGGAAATTGACATTAAAATGTCAAGTCAATCTGGCAAAACATTTGGCCCATAAAATTGATGAAAACACAAGGCTATAGTCTTGCCATTTTTGATGAAAACACAAGGCAATTTTTTGCTGATTTTGTCCCAAATTTCAGAACATCAAATTTCAAGGAAATTGACATTAAAATGTCAAGTCAATCTGGCCAAAAAATTGGCTAAAGAAATTTGATGAAAACACAAGGCTATAGTCTTGCAATTTTTGCTGATTTTGCCCTAAATTTCAGAACATCAGATTTCAAGGAAATTGACATTAAGATATCAAGGAAATTGATATTGAAATGTCAAGTCAATCTGGCAAAAATTTTGGCCAAAGAAATTGATAAAAACACAAGGCTATAGTCTTGCCATTTTTGCTGATTTTGTCCCAAATTTCAGAACATCAGATTTCAAGGAAATTTACATAAAAATGTCAAGTCAATCTGGCAAAACATTTGGCCAAAGAAATTGATGAAAACACAAGGCTATAGCCTTGCCATTTTTACTGATTTTGGCCCAAATTTTACAATATCTGATTTCAATGAGATGTGTTGGAAATCTCACTTGATCCATATTCAATCCATTTGTATTCACTTGGAAAAAACTGGCAATTTTTGCTCATTTTGGCCCAAATTTCAGAATATGAAATTTTAATGAAACTGATGCTGTGATGTGTGTTGAAAACCTCACTTAATCCATATTTACGATATTTTTAAATATTTTCTGGGGCAATAATTTTAGGCCAGAAATTGTTGAAAACACAAGGCCATCATCGCCTTGCCATTTTTGCTCATTTTGGCCGAAATTTCAGAACATCAGATTTTCAATGAAATTGACATCAAAATGTTTTGAAAACCCCATGTAAACCATTTCAAGTAATTTGGGGCACATTTTCTGCCAAAATTAAATTGGCTGTAGAAATTATTGAAGCCTTGCCATTTTTGCTAAATTTGGCCCAAATTTCAGAAGATCATATTTCAATGAAATCGATGTTCAGACATGTTGAAACCTCCTATAAATCATTTTCAAATCATTTGGGGCCAATTTCTAGGGCAAAATGTTTTAGCCATAAATTGATAACAATGCAAGGCTATATGCTATTTTTGCTGATTTTGCCCCAAATTTCAGATCAAATATTTTTCAAGATTTCAATGAAATTGATGACAGGATTTTTATTTTTTAAACAGTGTATATACCATTTTCAAGTCATTTGGGGCCATTTTCTAGGGTATTTTTGCACAAAATTAGGCCTAAGATTTTCCACACATAAACCAAACAAAGATTTTCTGAAAGAAAAACAAACATAGCAAGGAGTCTCCCTTGTTTTGTTTTTAATTTTTACCGGACGTTAATATTTTTTTCTAAACATTGTCCAAATATGCCACCAAATAGAACAAAAACCTACAACACACAATGAAAACTGAAAAGCAACGGGTTTTGTGCAATTTATTCTATAAATACGCACATCTGTCATACGCACATCTGGTTATTATGGAGTTTGTGAAGAATTTCATTATTTGAATAAAAAAACACTTGTGCATTTTCTATCTGAAAAACGTGCAAATGTTCATGTTTGCATTAAAAATAGTTCAAGGCATTATCCACACACTTCACTTAAAATGTAGCCCGTTTACAAATTAAAAACTACTGAATTTGAAACTATTTTCTTACTTTGAGAAACTTTTCAAGACAGTTTTTGTCCCTTCAGAATGCAGGAAAATTTTCATTTTGTTGTAAATTTGCTTATCAAGTTTGATACCATCATCAGAAGTTCCTGCTGCATCAATGCTATTATAAGAGTTATAGGTCAAGCTAAAATCTTGAGACGTCAGACTGAAAGTTCAGATAAATCTAGCTCACTTAGTTCAACTCTTCAGCAAAAATAAATCCCCTCAAAGAACACTCTCCACTAAGCAAGGAAAACAACTCCAAGTCCTGCCATCGATGCCATGAACAGCTGTTGCTCTATACATGTCTAAGGGATAATTCATTTGTAGAAGATTGAATGCCGCCAACAGTAAGTATTTTTTGTGTCATTTTTTGGTTCTCCAAAATCAGGACTTTTAATTAAAGAGGATGTTGGGTACCGACATAAATCTCCATCATTTTGTAGTTTATGTAAAATAATGTATATTACAATAAAGCAGCAAATTTTTTCTGCAACAACGTAATAGACAAAAGGCACCAGCAGGCGAGACAGGACTTGATAAAAACAGCTCTCAAAAGTAACGTTTTCATTATTTTATGGCAGAAATAATTACCCGTTTTATTAAAATATACTAATACATACTACTATAATGTAATGATTGCAAATTTCTGAAATAACTACCTTCTTTGGTAAATATACCAACATAATCCCTCAAATTCTGCACAATGATCACGGGCGGATCCAGGATTGGCATTAAGAGGGAGGTTCTGATCAGAATGTGCACCAGAGACACCCGCCTCTGCCAAAGGCATGCCCTCGCTAGGGGAAGGGGTAGGGGTTTGAAGACATACCCACTGTGTCCCCCCATTGCCCCCTCCCCCTCCCCCTCCCTCCCCCTCCCCCTCCCCCTCCCCCCTCCCTCCCCCTCCCCCTCCCCCCCGAAAAAATATGAAATGATACTTTCTGCTGCATTCTGGGATATTTTAGAGAATTGTAGGGGATTCATCAACACATTTCAAACTCACTTTTTTTTGACATCCCAATAGGGAGGTGACCATTTGTCACGGCTGATACTATAATGAAACTCAGTGAAGTTACATACACGACACTTGCAAGTAAAACACTGACACAACAGTCCTTAAGGAGATAAAGGAGATATCTCCAGCTGGTGATGACTCTTGCAATACGCCGTCTTGTGCTTGTTCAAAGGGCACAATTTGAGTTCTCCTGATCGAGTGCAATACAAATTGTCTAGTTTACCTTTGTGAACACGTAAATCTTGTCCCCCAGCCTCTAAATCAACTCCATGGCACGGTTGGCACCTTGCTTATCTACACAAATAAATTCAGGAAAATGAGCTTAAGCTTAGGGCAATAAAAACACATCAGAAACTACCAATACAAAGAATTTACATGTAGAGGGCGCTATTTGGTTTGGTAAATACAAGATTCAAAGACCAAATACAAAACATGAACACAATAGCGCCCTCCTATAAATGTGTTCATTATTTCTCCAAATGCAAATTGTTAAAGCATTTTTACTTTGAAAGAGGGGAAGGGGGTCTAAATCAAACTGGCCTATTATTATGCCAATATATTACCATAATTTGACAAATTTTGACCCGTCACTCGGGTGCGGCAGTCGCAGAACACTTTTAAAAGTGGGGGGTGGGGGGAAAAGCAGTGCCGGTGACAGCCGGCTGCTGCCCTTTTCTATGATGTTCTTGTGCGGAACTGACAAAAGTGGGAAGGGGGAAGCCATTTCCCCCAAGTGGGCAAAGTGGGGGGGGGATGACCCCTCTGTTCCGCTGCCTATGCTATCGCTACATACAAAGACAACAGCAAGGAATGTTTTGTTTAGATTTGTGTATGTCTAACGGTGTGCTTTCACTTTCAAAGGAGATTAAACTTATGATTATCAAATAGATAGTATCATAGCCATTTGCCAATTTGTTTTTCTTGTTTTGTTTTTTTACAGCTGAAGATGTTGCCAGTTTTCTCTCTCCTATGTGGTTGGTGGCTGGATGAAGGTGTGGTTCTAGGGAAAGAGTTCTATATCCGGCCATCACTTGGACCTCGTGCACAAAGTCTAAGGGCCATGACAGAAAAAGTCAAAGTATTTTCAAAGAAAAAGTTGACATTTTTTCCCTCCTAAATTCGTGTTTCTTCAACAGATTTACACTTTTTGGTAGTTTTTAAGTCATATTAAGGGAAAATAAGTGATGTCCGGATATAGAACTCTTTCTTCCCTTTTTTTTTAGAAAACAGAATTTTATCACAGCATTTGTGACCCCACTAATGACCCCACTAATGACCCCATTTGGTGTGACATGGGAGGAGAATTTCAGATTGTAGTTAATAATTTTCCATTGATTTTTGTCACAATACATTCAGTACCCATCAACAAGTTTGTTTTTAGCAAAATAATCAACATCTATGATCTAACAGAGTATTTAAGAAGTTAGACCTGGAATCATCTTCAAGATATTATGTTTGTAACATATCAATTGTGTACAATTTCTGGACAGACATTTGTCACAAAATGTCCGTCCATGTTTGAACATAATTTATATCACATCTTAATTTGTTAAAATACCTCAAAATTTTTCATAATTCCCACTGATAACAATCCTGACATTGTTAGAGATGTAAACTGACCAACATTTTGGAATGTTACTAAATTCCTCTTTTCTTTTTCCAGTCGATAATAAAAAAATGTCCGTCCATGTTACAAACATAATGTCTTGAAGATGACCCTCTAATTTCTTATATATCCAGAACGTTATCCTATTTTTTATGTCAGTGTGATCACTAACAGCTCTGGAAAGCATCAGAAAAACATTTGGGTGAAATACTTAATTTGATGTCCCTCTTCCATGTCTTAGTCCCATCTTTTGATGCTAAATGGTCCCTTTAGTGTGGACAGACCCATTTTCAAGATGGCCACCATTCTTTTTTAAAAATTCTGACAACCGTAGGTTTTTCAACTGTTAATCAAAGATACAAAAAATGAAAGCGGCACATTAGACAAGAGAATTGAACATGTTTACAGTTCTGACTCGCAATTATTTTATTTTCTGATGAGAGGGATGCTAAAACATGGAGGGGCTATAATTATAATTTAAATGTTTTCCTGAATAATATGTTCAGGAATATCTGAAGATTTCTAAACAAAATTCAGAAAGATTTTTCAAAATTACGAGTACGACATAAATTACGCACACAAGGCCCCTCCCCCTTTTGGGTGTGGCAGCAAACACACACCAATATCATTTAAAACTACATGAGATAATTCTCTTCCTTCTAAAAACTAGCTTTATGCATACAGAAATGTGACGCAAACCATTTTAATTTTAGAATTTTAAACAAAGTGCAAATTGGCGCGGTATCCCCCCCCCCCCCCCCCCCCCCCAAACCAAAACGATCGACTGCCCCACTCAAGAACTAAAAAATATCACTCATTTCATTCTCACTGCTCAAAAAAGTTGTCTAATGCTGGAACCAAACCCAATTTACCTACCTGCAATCTAGATACTTTTTGGCAACCTTGAGAAGCGAACCACGCAGATTTAAGGGTAAAAAATGCCACATTTGTGAGTCAAAACTGGAGCTGAAATTGTGCAGTTCGTGTGACGGCGTGACTTTCTTCACGGCACGTATGAAACACGTGATTCCACGTTTATTCAAATCTCTGGTCTATTCTCTACCCATAGAGCTAGAGCTATGCTCTACCCAAACCGCAGGCGCATAAAACGGGGGGCGACACAGTGCTTGAAATGATTGGGAAATCAACAAAAAATAGGGAAAGGTGTGAGTTTCTATAATTTACTTAGTCCTTTGGCAGTTTGAGAAATATTACAGTTTGTGTATGTTTATCTTAATTTGTTTATCATCTGAGGGATGGTTTTTTGCACCATGTATTTTGGACTGGCATTATCAAGAGGCATGCACGACTGAAAACAACCCCCCCCTCCCTGGCCACCAATTGCTTGCTCCCATTTTGGTCACGTGCATATAAAGCGCTTTAATAGACCAATATAATATTTTTGAAATTTATTGATGTTTGCGTCTATTCAAAATGCAAACAATTAGAGCACGTTTCATGTTTTTTCTAATATTTGTGAATTTATAGCATTACGGGTCATTTAGGAATTCAAACTAATTTATTTTTCTTCACAATAGAAGCAGATATATTTTAAGGGTAAATTTAAAAGTTCTTTACCAAGTTCTAATGATTATGATCTTGGTTGTTAAAGGTCATGTATACATTTCCAATAGCCAAAAATATAAGTGGGGGCATCAGGGAGTAAGTGCAATAAACTAAATTTTTTGCACAAATGTAAGCGGTTGGGGTGACAGGACACATGCCAGGGCTGGACAGTGATGTGGGGTGAGGGGAAGGGGGGGGGGGCACACTCTTTTCTTATAAACAAAATCATTCCCCCACCCCACCCCCACCCCTGTACATTTTGCAAACGCAGAAAATAATAGTACATGTATTATTAAGAAAAATGTCAGCAACGTACCCCCCCCCCTAACATCACCCCCAACTCACCCCCCCCCCCCCCCACCACTCCCCCATTGGAGAGAGCCCTCACTATGCCACTGGGGCTGGGTGGTGAACACCCCCACCCCCTTTTCAAAGCACAAGACTAAGGTCAAAGTTATTGTTTTAAGTACAAACCCATCAAAACACGCAAAAGATGATCAGATTGGGGGAGGGAGGAGGGTATGAAGAGGGGCAGGGGTGTGCCCTCCCTTTACTACAAAATGACCAAATTTAAGTTTTTATTTCATACTCCTCAGTGTTTTATGTACCCCCACCAGAATCCATGTTATTTTCCCAACAAGTTGCAAACTTGACATCAACTTTACTACAACCTACAAGTTTATTTCTCCACAGAAAAAAATACAGGTTTTGGTAATCTACAGTCTTGACATATACTGACTAAAAAAGATTCAAATTTCTACATTACATGTAAAAAGCTCAATACAGTAAAATGCATTATTTTCAGGCATCATGATTCTCAACACTCCAGGACACGATTGACCAAAACAAACAGTATAAGAAATTGTATAAGAAATAGTTTGAAAGGAACTGTTTGCAGTGAACACAACTGATGTATACAAATCAACAAGCAAGTACATTGCAGCCCTATAGTCTCCAGGAAGATCTGAAATATCCAAATTTAAGAGGTTTGGAAATAGGTCAAACTTCTCTTTGATTTGGATTTTCTAAACATTTATCATTACAACATTTCTGGTTTGCGCACACTATTCCAAGCAACAAAAAAAAAACACTATAGATTCAACTGTCACCCTGAAAAATAGTTTTTTGAAATAGTTATCAGCATTTTAAGAAAATTTACAAGTAAATGTATTGTGTACATGTATATTGCTGTGTGCTAGCTATGTGCGCATTCTCTCAAGACTAAAGTACATCTTGATACGATTTTAAATATTAGAAATTTTGGGTATTTTGTTCCATAATTATGTGAACACATAAGCCAACATACAATGTGTCAAATTTTGTGTACTATTCTTTATAGATTATTTGCTTGAGAAGCCCGATTGGAGGTCAAGGCTTTGTTCCAACACAAAATGCACCTGTCAGCCTAGTACACTCACTGTATTTTGTGAAAAAAAGATTTCCAATACAGCCTCTGACACAGACTCTCACCCCCTCAAAGACATTCACTACGTACAGCTTGTTAGCAGACTAATATAAATTTCTTGCCTGCCGGATTTTGTCAACAGAGGGCACTTTTCATAAACACCAGTTGTATATCTTAGAGATTCTTCACCAGAATCCAAGCTGGACTACAGTGTTCCAAAGGCTAGGTCTATGACTAGCCGTAACATTTCTTTGTACAAGTACTGCAATACAAAGAAACATCCAGATGGCTAGGTCCGTGACAAACTGTCAACAGTCATACTGCACAGGAGCAGAGCTGTTTACCGACATGGTTTTCAGGAAAAAATTGTATATGAATACCAGCACATGATCACTGTACACCCACAGGAATCCAAAGCTAGGTCACAATATAATGGCAGATATTGTTGAAAATGACTGCCTCACTGTTACTGCAAAAACTGCCTTGTACCTCAGTACACTCAAACAATGTGCTGAAATCCATGTAAATATCTGTGCATTTCAACTTGAAAGTAAACACTTAAAATTCAGGTACTGAAGTTAGAGTTTAAAAATGAAAGATATTGCAGAGTCTTCACTCAAGCAAACATAATGCTACCGAGTAGGCTTAGCCAACTCTTGAAAAATAATCAAAAATCTGCATAAAAAACAGTGATTAGAATCAAGCTAGTCTGGGTAAAAATAAAAGCATACATCATACATATCAAGACGTTCATAACAAAGCAACGAAGAAGGTTACACACATCAAGGTGATAACATACGTCTTGACGTTCTCATGGGTGCTACAGGGTCTAGAATTCTAATAATTAATTAATTAATGCATGTTTTTATTCAGGTGCAAAATCAACAAGGTACATTTGTCTTCCAAAAAAGAAAATAAAGATCAATTCCTGAATGCTACAAAACAAACTGTTAATGAGGCCTGTAAGATCCAATTCAAACTGCAATTAAAATCTTTTACCAAGACTTCAAATTTCACAAACATGTAAAAATTATTTCATTTACTGAAGACATACAGCTTACATGAAACAACTCTAAAATCTAGAATTTTGTTTAACTCCGGAACTATAAGTTCAATCCAAAAACACTGGGCTAAAAAATATAAACAATGCTACATTACACAAAGACTTACAGCTACCGAATTAAGAGAATAGATTGATCTCTTCAACCCCACCCCTTATTATACTCACCAATCACAGTTGCGACTATGGACGTGAAAAGTCCGACATGCATGACTGACATGTGGTGCTCGCAACTCTGATTGGTCAATACATCAAGTGGCAGTGGTTAATGGATCAGTCGTCTGGCAGTGAAGGAGTTATCAAGATTTTTACAAATTTTGCTTGACAAAAGAAATACATGTTTTTGTACTGTTGTAAATCTTCAAGATTTGTTCATTTTGTTCATTACAATTCATTACTGAAAAATTGCCTGCCATGTCTCCTTGAGTTTGAGATTTAAAAAATTACATCAAATTAACCAAAAATAAAAAATTGCTTACATTACGAGTTGAAATTAGCACAGTTCAATTCCGAGTACCACATAAACAAAAATAATAATTATCAATTATCATTATCGGTTGTAAGAACAAATGTAACAAAGATTCTGTATGCAATTCAGTAACTTAAGTAAGTCAACTAAGGTAATTTTCAGAAATCTATTTTTGGCTTCAAGAAGCAGCTTTGAAGGTGAAGCTGACATTTGTCAACAAGGATGGTCGGGAAAAATGGACAATGACTCAATATACAAATAAAGGTAAATATCAGGGCATGCTGGCAACATGCACTTCATTAATATCCAAAGTCACATTAATTAAATTCGAACTGTGATTAACTGATTCAAAATTAAGGGTGTGACATTCATACATTTAAAAGGGTTAAAAATAATGTTTACAATTTCTAAACCATTTCTAGACCAAGAGGAATCTACACAAAAAACGACCTTTGATTTCCACAATACCAAATATTTATCTGTTACCCTTTAACTGATGTTTCAAAAGTTCCACTGACACTTTTTCAGTGACCAGCAAAACTTAAACTGTCAACTTCAACAAATATTGTCAGATGATCTGACAAAGTCTTCACAACAACATTATCTTGATGAAGTCTCAATGTAGCAGCACAGTCAACTGAATTATGTAGATGTACGACATACATGAAACAACCACAAATTCTTGCAGGAGCCGGGTCGTCCACCTATGAATCAGTAAAGCATAGTAAATGTTGTAGCGCCCTCTTCTGTTGAGCCGTGTCGCGAAAACAAATTTGGCACAACAAGAAGAAGAATAAAACGAGAAGAAGAAGAATAAAACGAGAAGAAGAACAATGCTAAGCGCTTATAGAGCCCCGTCTGCGATGCGACGCAGCTAAAAATCATTTAAATATTTACAAACTTAAATGTAATGTCACACCCTTATTCTAAATATTTACGGACGATAAATGGCAAGTACATGTATTGGTTAAACGGAGGAAATTACAGCCTGTGAAGGGAAACCTATCACTTCATAAGAAGTGTGTTGCAAATGTTGGGATTCCGAAAATCATTTCCTGATCTGAATTAATATTCACAGGTGGAGTTGTGTCTCTGACATGATATTACAACACACTGCTCCGTCGAATTAATTTTTACAATGCACCCACATTTTGCATGAAAAGTTATAACAATTTGGTTGTAAAAAAAATGCAGCATTTTCTCATCAGGATGGACATGGAATACAAACTGTTGACCGCATAGAGAAAATAACCATCCCTTTGTGTGGAAGTTTGTGAATGAAGACACAGGAAATTAGTAACATGAATTTTAAGATCTTTTCTCCTGATTTGTTTTGTCTCCCATTTTTTAGAGTGATCGACGAAAATTTACAAAACTGGAGCTTTAACAGGCGAACTCTAAATGACTTTACTGGTACTCTACCAACTGAGCTAACTTGCCCTATGTTGGCAGTTTTCCAGTTTTGGTAATTAGTATCTTTGTTCTGCGGGAACTCACAATGCCACGTGCCAGGGATCATGCCTTAATTTTATCTTGTACCACAAGGGAAAAGGACTAAGTAGTTAAATCCATTTTTACAGTTAACAAAGCAAATTGTCAACAGCAGGCTTGAAACTGTGACCTCCGGATTAACCCTAACCCTGCCAGACACAGCACAGTGCATCTGTGGTGACAGCTTCACTTTGCTGCACTCTCCACACAAGTCAATATGACAAAGTATACAATCTGATGCGTCTGGCAGGGTTTCTAGCCAAAATACCCTGGAGGGTTAGGGACGGTTAACCCTAACCATCCCTAACCTGCCAAAATCAAACACCCCATTTGTGTTGAATTTTGTGTGATTGGGTACTGTAGAGCCTTGGCACCATCACTTTGCATGGGACTTGATGCCCTGATTTTGTCTAAGTACAAAGAATGTGCCATTGGTTTACTACACAGTGTTGGAGTTTGTGTGGTTAGGGAAGGATTCTAGTAAAAAGCCTTGGGCTGTTAGGGTTAATTAATGTACAAATTTCTTTTTCCGCTTGGAAAATCTCATCTTAAAAAAAAAGTGGCTTTTGTTAGTTCAGTTGTTCGGTCGCATCTGAAATAGCAAGCAATGTCCTCCCTGATGATTGGTTGGATTACATCTGACGTATTCTCGTACGGAGTTGAACGGCGTCCTATCCCTTACTCGTCTGATTGCTCAGCCTCTTCCTCTTCCTCTTGCGGCTTGGGTGCAGGCTTACGGCCCAACTTCTTTGAGCCCGCGGGCCGCCCTCGCTTGCCGGTTCTGGAGGTCACTTTGGCCTTTGCAGCGGCCTTCTTGGTTGGGCTTCCGCTTGCCGGTGGCCGCCCACGTGGCTTCTTCGGTGTGTCGAGTTCCTTGGGTGTGTCGAGTTCCTTGGGTGTGTCGAGTTCCTTGGGTGGGTTCACACGTGGTCTGCCTCGGGGTCGTTTTGGGGCATCGGGGTCGACGACCTTTTTTGGTTTACCTGAACCCTTGGGTCGGCCTCGTGACCTCTTGACTGGAGGTGCGTCTCCGGAGGGCGCTGCGTCGTTACCGTCAGTCTCAGCAGCAGGGGCATCTGCCTTGCGTTTTGCCATCTTGACTGGTGCTAAGCTTGATGCTTACAATTGCTAAAAAAAAAATAATATATAAAACTAAGAAACTGAAAGAATAAAATAGATGTACTATTGCTTTTGCGAACTGAAGGAAGTGATTATTTATTAAATTACCTAAATCTTGGGCCTGAATTATTTTACCCCTTGTGTTCGGCAGTTATTAATAGGAGGCTAGTAAATGCCAAGAAAAAGAACAGGCTGTGCAGTTAAGTGTAAATGCAAACATACATGAAGGCACCACACTGAATAGAGTGGTCCAATTCATTGCACTTGGAGCCCCCTTTCATGTGAATGAAAGCTTTGTTTGAAAAAGCTCCATCTATTCATTACACTCCCAGTCAGGAATAATATAGTTGAAACATGAATGGATTGAGTATGCCCAGGAATGCATGCATAGATGACAGCCGGTCAGGTGGAGTTTTTCAAACTGCGGCTATGGCCGTCATCGTCCGTAGTCAAGAGGTTAAAAGCAATTTTATTATTTTTATTAATGGAGGGGGCTGTTGTTTGTTTTGTTCTGGCAGCCAAATCGAACGGCTACAATGTGTTTGTGCAGTCAAGCATGACATACACAATAATCCAACAATGGATTGAAACTGCACAAACAGTGGCCAATGGCGTCATCCGGCCTGGTGGCACTGGGTTTTGTTTGCGCCATATGGCGCCATCTGTACACAAGTGGTTAAAAAGAGATATTAAAAACAAAATTGAATGGTTAAACTTAAAGAGATATTAAAAACAAGTTTTTTAATAATTTAAGATTCAATAAAAGCTAAAAACCAACATGACTAAAATAAATTTTGCCTACTTGCCTTTTCGTGATTGTCACCAAACTTGACTGATTTAAGCCTAGCCAATTTGATAAATTCAGGCCTGAACAGTTACTTCAGCAATATATAAAACCATGGTCCATGGAGTAGGAATTCAAAAAGGCTTCATGAAAATTTAATTTAAAAAAATGTATTAAATTATTCATTTAATTGAATAGAAAATACAACATTAAAATACACACAACCTTGCAAAATTCGTGTCTGCAAAGCGTAATGCCTGTGCAGTAATTTGTTCATGTAGGGCCTATAATATGGAATTACATGTACAGGCCTAGGCCTGTGTGCAGAATTTCTCCTTTGCCATGTTTGCAGTGGCATGTGTAAAATAAGACAACAACCCTGGTAAAACATCACCTCGAAATGCATTTAAAATCTCTATTTGAAATTCTTCCAAAAATGCTAATAAAAATCAGACACTTTAGTTATGACCTCAGCTCTCACAATATATCATTCGAACGTCAAAAATAGCGAAACTTGGCTTTACAACTTACGTTTTTCAATCGATTCGGATTTCCAATCTCGTGCAGAACATAACAAAGCATAGCCAAACCGAACAGGCGCGAGAGAGAACGCCGAAAATGGGTGTTTCAAGAAATATTGACCACTAAATTGGAGTCACTGATATGTGGGTAAAAACGTTTTTCCATCCCCATATAGATTTTGATTTCTTTTGTCTAGTAATATGTGAACCAAACAAAGTAATCAGCACCGGAAGTTTTTGTTCTCCAAAGAACTTACTTAAATCCCTCCCCAAAAGAGCCGAAGTGCAACTTCAAATTTCTTTAAAAAGGAAGTCAGCTGCCTTTAGTCAGTTTATTCTACAGCTTTGAATTACATTGAATGTTGATGGAGTGTCATTTGTGTGTGTGGCTTTAGTATAATATCTTAATTTTCGGAAGCGGTTTGTACAAAATGATCTCCTTAATTACTAGATACTCCATGGCTAGACACTGTGACAATAGGTAAGTATCCGTTGAAAGTTCAAGTTTAGACGTTTCATCAGTCCCTTCGTATGAAAATTGCAGACAGAAAATCGTCAGGTCTTGCAAAAAACGTTCCATTTGCCTTTGAGAAAGAGCTTGCTTAAGTTCGAAACTAATTTTGTTGATTTGTATGTTTCGGGTCAATCCAGTCAGTCAGCAGTTTGCTGCAAAGATTTTCCGAACTTGCTTGTTCCATGGAGGAATAATTATGCCCTTTTGTATTCAACTATTTTCGTGTTAGTCATTTCATGGAGGTGGGAAACATGGTCATTTGATGCAAAGCTAATACTTAACGGAAACTGTCACTTATCGGTCACGAGGTGGCGCTCGTTCAGATCGTCGGAATCGTGAATCTGGTGGGCAATATTCCCTGCAACACCAATCGTTAATTGTCAGGTCGTTTGAATGTAGTCCGGTTGCCGAACCTGCTTACCGTGCGCTGAATAATATGCGGTGTAGCGGCGGAGATCAGACGGTCATTTGTTTACTAGGCTTTGACAGGACGTTGATAAACAACACGGGAAGCACGTGTGCGTGCTGTGTGTTCCCTGGCTCGCTGGACAAGTTCACGGAGGTTGCTTGACCCATGGAGGATGCTTGACCATGATGGAGGGTTGATGTATTGGGCAGGAGAAATTTATTGAATTTGTGATGATCTTTTAGGCGATCATATTGGCAGATAATCGAAGTCGTTATGAATTTCACACGCTCGACTGAAGGCTGAGTGATGGCTAAGAATGTGGAAGTTGTAATGCTTTTTGGACCCCCTATTGCAGTACGTTTGTGTAGTGTACAACTACAACTTGACAGATTTAGCTGTCATACTTTCACAGGTTTAACTGCATGTATATGTTGAGTCATGCACAGTATGATACTACTTCCTGCAGCTTTCTGTTGTCAGTTCTGCCATTTAGTGCCAATGCTATTCCATCACTTTCTGTATGTAGAATATTGTTTTAACAAAATAAATAAGAATGCTGAAAACACACACAAAAAATTCATAGGCCTACCCATGCCATAAACGGGATGATGTAAATTAGAAGACGGCTTTTTTCCCGACGTAGTGTGCAACTCCTTCATTTGTCCACATATTTCACTGTTTTAGGACCAGACTTGGAACCGCACTTTACGTCAGCACTGTAGATCAGAATCTGAGAAACCAACCATCTATTCTCAACAATTTATTTTAGAATTGTATTAAGCACGTGGTACATCTTCTTTTCAAGCCTTGTCAGGAAATGCACTCATTTTTATTTGTTTTGTTTTTTCAAGGGGAAAACGGCATATTACAGACGCAACCTAAAGATAAGCCATGAGAGAATATCTGCCGTTGAACTGTTTAAAGAAGACCCGGAGCTCGGTTTGCGACAAGTCATTCTGAGAATTGTGTCCGTGCTGAAACAAGGCAGGAGCGTGGTCATTGATGATGAAAATTGGTCATCCAGCACACGGCTGTCATATGTCAAGTCAATTTCGTCCAAGGTATGGCCAGAAATAAGACTATAAAAGACTTATCGTGTACATTTCTGGGGTTGATTCAGTGATGACCTCATAAATGATACAAACTTTAAGTTTTCTGTAAAAGCCTTCCAGTTCACAAATAACTTTCATACAGTTTGTTTTGGGGCCATAATAATGCTTATTAGGTATCTTAAATTTGTACAAAGGAGTTCACAATTATTACCCCTGTTTATCAGGCCGATGAGATCAGTTTTATGCTTCAATTTTAGATTTGCACAGTCCATGCTGTACCCCACAGGTACCCATTTATTGGGTGGAGAGGGGCAGTTGTAGTACACAAGCACCATGATCCCCTGGTGCAGTTAAAACCCACATACAGCGGAATGCCACTTTAAAGAACATCGTTGGATCCACAGAAAATGTTCACTACAGTGGTCATTCATTACAGTGAATAATGGTGTGTATTAAATACAGTCTGGGAGCCAAACAGGGTTTTTGTTAAAACCAAATGTTCGGAATAGCAGTGTTTATTATTATAGTTCTACTGCACCACCACATACATGAGTTGGACACTGTATTGGACTGTGTGGCACTATGGTCTCCATTCCTAAGTTCAGAAAAAAACATGCACAAAAGACTCTGAGTATTATGTATAAACAGTGTATATTTACCTTAGCTAACAAATTTGACACAACTTTAACCCTTGTAGCCGGATGACGGCCATAGCTGCGGTGTGAGGAAGGCAGGGCTGTAGTCGAGTCCATCACAAGTCCCTGCAAGTCCCTGCAAGTCCATCACAAACCCTCCAGTCCTAATTCCAATCACAAGCTATTCAAATGAGCTTTGACAAAGGCATTCCTTTGTCATTGTTCATCCAGTTACTTGTGACTGGCTTTATGAAAGGACTTGTGACTGGACTTGCGAAAGGACTTGCAGGGACTCGACTACAGCCCTGGAGGAAGGACACACGAAAGGGGGCTCAGCGTGCGATGAATAGGACCACTCTTTTTAGTGAGGTGCCTATTGTTCGCATTTACGCTCGGCTGCACAGCTCTTTCAGTGAGAGCCTGGTGCCCCGGCATTCCATCAATAACATCCAGACGCAAGGAGTTAAATATTGTGGGATTGGTCATTTTTTGTGAATTTCTTGTGCAGAAAATTCTATTTAATATACAGATATGAAAATATGTTTACTTTTCCATCTTGAAGGTTCCTAACTGCAAATTCCGCTGCATCAAGTTTAATCCAGACAGCCCAGTAACTCTTCGTTGGCTGCAAGAGTGGCATCTGGCAGAGAGCGTGCTCAGTCATGAGGGGTTGCTACTGGATGACATAGCTCGGCATGAAGGCAGAATACTGCAGTGGTTTGGGGAAGACGTCAGAGGGAAAAAGCTAGAAATCCCGACTGCACAGGAGGGACTCAGTCTGCAAGATGTCCAGGTTGAATTGACTACGGAGGTTGAATATAAGGTAGTTCAAACGTAGTCCAGATCTAAATAGAGGATAAATCTTCAATAGATACATTATGTACCAAAGAAATTATCCCAATTTTCAGACCAAAAGACCCAGGTTGAGTATTAAACTTCCACCGTTGGTGAGACAAACTGACCCCCCCCCCCTTGTACAATCAAATCAAGCCTTGTTTCCATATAGTCGTAGTAAACGCAGACAGGATAAGATCCTCATAGAACCCGGTTCAACTTTGCTGACGTCTCTCCATTTATTGCTGTTTGCCCCAGTCGGGAATGCGGTTCCTCCCAGTGAATCAGTTTCAATGTCTACGTTGCCTTCGGGAAGTCTTTGGCAATATTGTTGACATTCGCTACAACTATATGGAACAGTGAAACAGTGAAACAGTCAAACTTTTGCAAAAGTGGCTACATCTCAAAGATATTTGCTAACAATATTTGCATTATTATCTGATGCATTCTTTTCAGTTTGAGGTACCGGCACTCTTCATACAGTTAGAGGGAATCATTCAGCGAAACGATGATGAAACTTTCAGTTACCTTGAGGGGACCAGGGATGTCTTGCAGACATGGACGACTTGCAATCCTTGGGGACGCATCATCGTCATCTCAGATACAGCAGATTGTGCTGGTAAATTTTACAAGATATTTATTGTGCAAGTTTAACGAATACGCTGGTGTGCATCCATGTTGAAAAGTTTATACGCTTTATTTTTAAGTGCACTGATTTTTTGTTTCTTTTACAGAGTTTGGAAATTCTGGGGGTAAATGATTCTCTGGACTATCCCCCGGCCAAAAAGTGGGCGGGGAGGGGGGGGGGGGGATATCCACCCATTCCCCGGGATTTACACCCGTGGTTGCATGCCTATACCAAGAATTATTTGGTTCCCATGATGTTCATTATCGTTGTGTTAAACCGTTCTGTGAAAATTGGAGTTAGACTTTTGATGAACACTGCCAAAATGTTAAAGATATTTTTATTATGAATTCAAAGGCCTTCAGAGCATTTGCTATGATTTTATTTGTAATATTTGATTGGGTTAATCAATGCCAGTATTTTATCATGTTTTCACCACAATATTTAAAAGCCTGTTTGCCAATAAATCATTGAAGATCAAAATATTTGATAAAAATATTTTAATTTTCTTCAGAATGATACCTTTCCAATAATGGATTGAAAATGCAGACATTTGCGTGTATAGACGTCAACCGGCCAGGTGGCAATTTTCAATCTGCACATATTTGTGTCAACCGTACGCAAGGGGTTAAGTTAAATGAAGTTTAAGGTAAAATCTATTGGTACTTGCAAATGTTGATTACAAATATTTTGTTACAAAGTCAAGTCATCATGCTGTTTGCAGATTCTCCAAGAGAGACATCCAGCAATCACACAGTAGCCATGTTGAAGCAGACACTCACCAAGCTCTGTCAGTCATTGCCAAGCCCTGTCTATTTCTGTACCCTGGACCTCCAATCCCCCTCCTTTGCCAAGCCTCCTCATCCTGGCTTACTAGCCTTCCTCCAGAGGTTCCACCACATTCACCTCTGGCACAGCAGTACGCTCTACATTCACCACTCCAAAGACCACGCCAATTGCGCCCAAGTGGCGGGGGTCAAAACTCTCAAAGCAGCTGCTGCCCTGAAGAGCCCTCGCTTGGTTAACCTCACCCAGTGCTCCTCCAAAGCTGACGTCCATCCTGTTCTGAAAGACATCAGACTGATTGGTCCGGATTCAGGTCAAGAGAGGTCAACTCCTAGGATTCCTTTGTATCAGGAGGCTGTTGATTCGGGCGAGGAAGGATGCTTTGTACAGGATCTTGCATGTAGACGAGCTCTTGGAATATGCTTTAAGGACAAGGATACCCTGCAAAGGTAATATGAACCTGGCAGAGTGGTTAGGCAGCAATTCATATTGTTCAGGTTTGGCTGATCAAAGATTTCCAGTTTGCAGGTGTCATTAAATGCTGAATAGGCACCGGCCTGACCATGGACAGAGAATCCCAATTAGTGGGGCTTGCCATAGTCAGCTGGCTGGTTCTAAACCAATGTAGCAGCAGGTACGGCGTAATCAGTGTGAAGATGGAATTTTCATCAAGGATGATGTAAATTGGTGAGGCATTTTTTTTAGCCCTTTTTCCGACATAGTGTATGAAGCATTGTATGGTAGTGCTTTCCGAGAGCCTGTTTAAAAACAAATTCAGCCCGTGAATTGTTCACGTAAGCTCTCGGAAAGCACTGAGCATACAGTGCTTCAATCACTACATCATGAAAGAGCCAACAATTGTCAATACAATACCTATGGTTTACACTCTATTATCAACCACAGCAAATATAGGAAACTGTACTGTAACAAATACTTTTGTTATGTTGAGCCACCTTCCCTTCACCAACCCTCCCTCGGCCAAGCTGTATGTGCCCAGCCACTTTATGAACCCAAGCCACAGCCTGCTCTAGACAAGTCTAAAAATCAGGCCATTTCTCAAACCTTGGCTTGGGCTTGGGTTACGGCTTCGCGTAATTTTAATTCCCCAGATTTGGCAAGATCTGGAGCACTGTTTTTGCTACATGGTACATCAAGTCTTATGTTTTAATTCAGAGCCAGAGCCTGTTCATTTGTTTATGTATTCAAGGATTCAGATTGGCAATGGGGCTGGGGAATAGACGGAGCCGAAGCCCGAGACGAAGCCAAGATTTGAGAAATGCCCTAAGACTTATGATTGACGGCAGTTTGTTAGATTAGTTTGGTTTGTTTGTTTTAATTTGTGGTTTTCGTCAAGGTATCAAAAACTGTATGCGGAGACAGCCACTCATGTCAGAGACCCCGGAACCAGAATGATGACGCGTATTCCAAACATACCAACCGCAGATAGGTGAGTACATTAGTCAAGACGTTTTGTAGTCAAGACCTTTTCCTAAGACCTCAGGTTTTTTTTCTCCAAATATTTAGACGATCAAGTGCAAATCAAGAAGACCATAAAGTCTAAATGATTTGAACAGTGAAGATTATGGCCAGCAAGTGCTTTGATTGCATTGAAAAATTATGCTTGACATTAATAACTGTGTTTTATGCATCAAGATGCACTTGGGAGTAGCAATTACAAGTCAACAGCTGACTGGCTTAAGATATCACGATTAATTTGTTGTTTGTCTAATTCTTTCTGGTAATGAAACTAAGGATTCCTCAAAAGTACATATTGCACTGTAGCTCGCAAGCCTGAAGAAACCTGTAGGAAGGAGATGAATAAATATTCAGTTTAGACGTTGGAGGAAAACCCCAGAATGACATTCTAGGGAAACCCACGGAATCAGGCAGAGACTGAAACCCCAATCCACATGTCGGCCCTGATATAATTCGAACCAGGAAACTACCACCAGACCAAACAAAATTTCTTCCCGTTTCAGTGCGGATTCGGCCATCACAACTCAACACCCACACACTCAAGCTGCAACCCAAAGTGGTACGCAGTTGACCACACGAGGGCTCCCATCATGGATGCTGTCCCAGAGCCTCAAGACAGGGAAGAAAAGTGGTCAGCTGATCGGCGGAGAATCTCTGGAGGATAGTAGTCTCGAGGAACAAGCAAGGTGAGATTAAAGGTGAAATTCTGTCGAAATGGAAATGAAACGAGAAAACAATTTTGTTGATGAAATCATTTATTAAAGATATACTGTCTGTGCTCTTCAACAAGTTCTATTTTCTTTTTTTTCTAACAAATTTTCAAATATTATGTTTTATTTGGACAAAAAGAAACACCTTTTTCTATGAGAAACCCACTGTAAGATAGTCTTTGATCTGATTTATTAAGGAAGGAGAAAAGTGACATACCAACCTTGCCAAGCACAGTCTACTGCATGAGTGCAGCAGAGCTGTACGAGACAGCACTGCTTATCCTACAAGAGGTAAGAAACACAGCTAGAGAAATGGAACTCACAAACCAAGAGACTGACTGACAGACAGATTAAACTATACCTCTGTCAAATAGCTATGGGGTTACTTATCCTACAAGAGTAAGACGTACAACCGTATAAAAGAAACAAACATACCAAGAGACTGACAGACAGACAGATTTTGCTGTACCACTGCTAAATGTCTACGGCCTGACTACCTAGCTACAACAGTTAGAGGAAAATTGTCCAGAGATGAAAATTGGTCTCAAAGACATTGTATTTTACATGGCAAGAAATATTACAAACTCTTCTTCTGAAGTTGTGCTTGAACTTGATAACATCTCTTCATTTTGTTGTAATCCCTTATTCATACACTCCAAAAAACTCTTTTTATTACATGCAGATATACTAAAACCTAGTACATGAATCACTTGAGAGGATAAAAAATAAGGAAATTTGGACCACCTCATCAAGTGCTTGAAGTACTAACTTTTAATTAGCAGAAACATTTTTGGAGTCTACAAAGCAGCCAATTTGTGATTGCATTTCTTTTTTCTCCAGAATGAGAGTTCAGACCATCCCCAGGAGACACACCCCAAAGATGCCTCGTCGTCTGAAGAAACACGAGCCCCTCTTCCAATCACAACGACAAATGCTGCTGCTTATGGTGATGAATTGCAGGATTCTACATCAGCAACAGCAACCAGTGAAAATGGCAAGAAGGTTGGGGGAGGGGAGGCCCAACTTCTGGATGACATTTTCCTGACGGAATCACCGGGCATAAAACCACCCCCAAGAAAGACAAAGTAAGTATCTGTAACAATCCCTGTTTTGTCAATTTTTTTTTTTTTTTTTTTAGTTTGATAAAAGCCGTGCCATTATCATGGTGTAAATGTTTAATAATCAAGAGTGCTTTAGCAATTTCACTGGTACCCTCATCATGGAGGGTACCAGTAAAAGTTACTCAATAAAGCTTGTGTCTCAAACTCTTGGGACAAAAATTCATAATTGTTTTTACCGGATCATAGCTCTGTCCCCACGTTAATACTGCTCCATGAAGTTTTTAGCTTTATTTTGGAGCAAATTGCCTAAAAAAGTGAAAAGTTCCAATTCTGTTAGCAGTTTCCCCATTGACTTGTGCGCAAAATCGAGCCGTGTTCATCCAAAAAGTGACCTCCTGCACATGCACCGTGCAGTCATTTTGTAATTCCGATTAGGCTTATTGCTTCAATATCCCCTGATTTTCACCTTGCTGCCGCATGAAATGGTCCAAGGTATTTTGCTTTTTTAACTGAAATTCATTTACCCTTTTGCAGAGGAAAAATAATGGTATTCCTGGCTTGTTCAGTGCTAGTTTGGGTGAAAATAGAACTGCACCAAAAATTGATATGATGTAATAAATAATAATAATGAATATTAATGTAACCCTTTCCACGACCCGTGACTTTGCGTCGAAGCTAATAAATAAATAAATAAATAAATAAAACATTGAACATACCAGACAGAAATTGATAGAACATCAAAAAATGATGCTTTTAACTTTTATTCATAGATTTTAGGTGCCCTACAAAAACAACATTGGAATTGGCATTTAACGATTAATTTGACCTGATTTTGAAACATGAGCTTGAAGCCATCTACATGTCTCAGCGACACATATCTGGTAGATCTGATAAGAAGTGAAAGCCACTCTCAAGAAACCCTATCTGCCTGTGTCAGCAAAAAGCCAAAGTTCTTTTACGCTGCCTGTACGATCACCCACCTCTCATGACGCAGGTATCAAAATGTGTCTGTGCAGATTGCACCAGATCAGCCACAGAGGCGGAAATTGATGACTCTCTGTTCTTCCCCGCAAATTTGGTCGGATCCGGTTTTGCCTAATGGTTGAATGTAAAGTATTTGCCCACATTCAGAAATTGGGTTGGGTTACGTCATGTCAATGGTGTTGCTAGAAAGATGGATCGTAGAGTATATTGATGCTGACAGTACCAGAAATCGTGTTCAAATTGGACTTGAGAATGTGTTTATTGGACACGGTGTTTGATTTGAGGTGTAGCTCGTGGTAAACGAATCCTTGAAAGTAATCAAGAGTGCCGTGAATCTGTCGAGCTTGATATATCGGTTCTGTATCTGTCAATATTAGCCTCACCCTGTTCGTGCTTGTGAATTTCTATCACTGATTTTGTTTTCGGCAATTAAAGCCAGTTCGGTATTTCAACTGCGCATGTCTACAATGACATTTGATCCCAAATGACCCGCGTGACCTAACGCACGCGTGTGAATGCAAAAGGTTGTCGCACAATGCACACGTGTTAAATTAAATCAGAGTGGGCATTCGCGTAACATGGCGTGATATTACGTCCGCAATTTTATCCCGAATAACCTTTGACCTTTGAGATACCGAACTGGCTTATTCTAGTATGGGATTGATGATGTCATTTCTGCAGCCTCTTTGATACAGAGATTACAGTACTGAGGTTTCAAAATCTTTACGTAAAATGCAGTGTTGGCGTCACATACTTTTTAACAGTTAAAGTTCTTTTCTGTATATGCCAAAAGCCAAAACTGCCACAGAAAAATCCTTTTCTTAACCTATGTTTGAAGGTTTCCCAAGAAGACCGAAAAGTTACCCTCTGTCCTGCCAAAGTGTTTCGCCCCCGAGACCGTGACTTGTGTGCCAGAAACTACTGCTTATATAGCAGCATCTATGGGACCCAAGGAATCCTCCACTGACATTGTAGGTGAGTCTTCCAAGAAACAGAAGAAAGAGGGGGCAAAAACCAACAAAGAACCAGACTTCTGCTTTTTGGATGACATATTTTGAAATCGGGCACATTTCTGTTTTATCCTGAGTTATTCAGGCACCTGTGATAAGTGCTCTCTCTACAGTACTTTTAGCACAGTACTCAAATTTCTTGTTACAGCAGTCAATTCCTGGAAGGCACTGTAAGTCCAGAATTTGATTTTGTTAAAAATATTTTGTGAAAAGAAACAAACTTTTTACCTTTGATTTTGCAATGTAATTTTGGTATTTTAATCAGTAGGGAAATATTTGCAAAGATTTTGCAATCGGGGTTCTGTGGTTCTGGGCATATTTAAGTTGATCCAGAAAGTTCTCTATGCTCAAGCCAAACCATATTTCCAGGTTTGGTGATTTTGAGATTGTATTTAATGAAAGTAGGAAGAAAGGATAAAAAAAGAAAAAGAAAAAAAAGAATTTTTTTGTGAAACTTTCCCCTGATGAGCCTGCAAGAAATTAACAACTTTGAAAGTCTTGAGATTCGTTGAATTTCACAAAGTCAGTAGCCTTGCAAAAGTAAATAAAATGCAAATAATATTATTATTTTGCAAACTTTTGTTAAAACCTCATCTATTGAGCCTCTACCAGACTGTAATTAATGTATGCAAAGTTGCCCTTTCAAAACAAATTCAAAACCTCCGCTTCAAATTATGGCCGCAGGATTGAAGTGCCTTCGAGGGCTTTGCAGAATTGTTTACAAAGTTACTGCATTAAGCACGGCAACTGGGCAGCAAAATACATTACTGCCGCAATAAAGTCCAATACACTGTACGCTGGAAGTCATGCAGTGCACTCATGCTTGGGCATGTTTATGGCAGTTGTGCGATGCGGAGAGAGTTGTCGAGAGCAGTCGTTTGAAATGTCATTCACCTGGTGCCATTCTCAGCCATAAAAAATCGAGCCGGCCAGTTATTTACGAAGATTTTGGAAGTAGGGGGGGGGGGGGGGGGGGTGCTAACCAATATTGTTTTTTCATGTACCCTGCTTTTCTTTTTGAAAATTCCCCACAAATGACATTCAAAAATTTTCTTTTTCATTAGCTGAGAAAATATAATTAATACATTAATTTGGTTACGGGTATTCAATTCCATAATCTGGAACCGGTTCCTGACATTGGCGGTCAGGTACTCGGGTACCCGGTTTGGATGCACAGACCTAAGTGGACCAGTTATTTAAACTTACAATTGAGTCATTATACCTCAAGACTGACTCTGAGCCATATTTTCCAGTGTTGAGTGCGAGTCAAAGTCCAAGTCATGCGCATTGAGTATAAGTCCCAAAGGTTGAGTTTGAGTCCCGCATTTATCAATAGCATCATGGAGAAGTAAGGAGAGCATTTATCGTAAAGGTATGACATAGCTTTGGTAAGGATCAAAAAACGAATTGATTAGTTTCAACCTGAAAGCTTGTTTATAAAGATGGCACCAGTGCCAATCTTCCTGAGAAATACTCCTGTCTGAAATGCTTCCATCTTCGAGAACATTGTATCTGAAGACCCCAAAAAAATGCCCTGGTTTATTTCAATTTCAACAATCGAAATAAACCCATGCGATCATGCATGAAATTTCTGGTAATGCAGAAGGTTTTTTTCTATTTTCTATTTTCTATGAGCTCAAACTTTCACAGGTTTGTTATTTTATGTAGACCTATAACATTATAAAATCCCACAAAGCATGAACACTGCCTGCAACAGTTTTGTCATCTCTACAATGCTGTGTCATACCTTTAAGCAAGATTTTCAATTTAAAATAATTTTTTAAACAGTTTAATTTGATAAATAAATGCCATCGGAGAATGTGATAACAGACTAAACAAGACTTACAGAATATCCTTTGGATGCACAAGGTAATTTTTTTGGGAGCAGATGAACCTGGCAAGCAATAAAATTTGCCAATCTGTCTGGTTTTTCCTTGAAGTTTTAACCCAGGACTTTTAGTGGGAGAGGGAGGTGTAAGGGGATCGTACCACCTCTTTGGGTGAATATCCACGTACGTAAAATGGGACCCACTCTCACAAAACCAGGAATAAGTTGCTTTGTTAGTTTTGAATATTAAAAATGTTTGACAATCATGACGTAGGGAATTTTCAGTTTTTGAAAGAAAGTTTGTCATGTTGATGTAAATCATCCATATGTGTTCATCTCTTTGAATAATATTCCATAAACGTAGTTTTTTTTCAAAAGAGAATTGATAGAAACTGCTTTCATTGGCTGTTTAATTAAGGCACCAAGGTTCAATAAAGCGTTAAGAGGCTATCAAATAAAGCGTTAAGAGGCTATCAAATAAATCCACGTTTCCCCCATTGAATTTTCAACCACTCTTAACTGGAAGATCATGGTTAATTACCGTCACTGATTATTGGACAGGTGCCGATCCCCAGCACGATATGTGGCATAGGGGTACCCGCTTTTTGTCCCTATACCCTATACACACTCCAGACTATTGTTACCTAACACACACCCCCCCCCCCCTAGATTTCTGAAAAGAATTCCTGATATTCCGGGAACACAATAACCAACACAAAACATATCGTGCTTCACATGCGGGTGCAAGGACTGTACAGGAGGGTTAGATCCATCCAATGATCTGTCATCTTTTCATCCGTCTGAAATAAATTTCCTGCATCATTGATGGGCCCAACCACACCCAGAAAGAAAATCTTCAGCTTCAATATTGGTTTCTGTCATGCATGGTTGTGTACTCCGCAAACACGGTGATCACGTCCTGATAAAATCAAGACTCGTGCACAAACACACGCACCCAAGTGTGTACATACCAGCAAGTGTGTAAATACCGGCAATCGCGGACCTCCTATTGTCCCTCTTTTGTTTTTCCCTTAACTTTTTCGGAAGGCCTCCCATATGTTTTGTACACAATTTTCAATCGTAGACCTTGACTCGATCGTGGAGCCTATTGTCCTCTTTGTTAAAGGTCCACGGTTTGAATAGCTATACAAACTCAAATCCTCACATATGTACTCATACGGGGTACCTCTATTGTGGACTTTACTTTCCTTCTTTTATTCTCCTTTGTCCCCATTGAAATCTCAAAAGCCATAGCGTTAACTTTGTGGGGTAGGTCGATTTCTAAAGACCCAATTGCGGGGTAGCATTGTCCCCATTGTTACCCTTTCTTCCGTGACTCGACGGGAGGTATTTCGTGTACGAATTGTCGAGCTGCATTTTTAGTTCAAAAGGAATTGGTGCAGTTTTGAACGGTAAATCATGGCAAAGCTAATTATTATGGGTAATCGCTGGGTCTACCGGTTTAATTAAAACGCTCACAACTCTGACTAATAAGTTGCCTGCATACCTTGTTCATCACCGGCATTTTGGTGCCATTTAGAATCCAAATGGCCGGTGACAGAGTGCTAATTTCAATTTTAAGCATGACAGCTCTGACATATATGATGGAGCTTTTTCATTTACGTATAATGCAGTTGCATCCTAATCTTCGTTATTGAACGAGAAATGGCGCCAATTTGGTCATGAACGCCTCTTTTAGTCTGGTCACATCTATCGCTGGATTCAATTAAAAATTAACAGTTTAAGCAAAATTGATGAAGCTTTGTTTTCGTATCCGGACCATATGCTCCCCTTATTATTTTGAGCTATAGCTTATCGCGGTTTATTTTTGCCCACACAGTTGCTATTATAAGGAGGAATTTGAAATCACTTTGACGTCATTTATGACGTATTTAGGGCGAGTACTATATTTGCAGAGAGATAGTTATAATACAGGACTTTCCCATTGAATTAAGTGTTATTGTGGCTGTATGTATAGTAGCGAACCGTATATGTAAATTCATTCCGTTAACGATCCTCCGTCAGATCAGTACGTATCTGTATTGCAGAAGGTAATAAAGTAAAGTGTGTAATTAATAATCAACTTATTGTTTACCCAGAATGGGAATGGCGGTGCCCGAGACACAAAGTATCTAGGGAGTGGTTTGCCTTGAACGAGAATTCCTTTACATAATTCAGAAACAAACAGACAGATATACGGTTAAGACTTTAAAACGACAGGCTGTCGTATAGGCACGAATCAGTCAAATCTTTTCATGTTTAACTTATTAAATGTGTACAATCAATTTCTCTATAGGGTTCTGAATTGCATGCCGAATGTTAGATTGGAAAATGGAATTTAGATGCTATAGGCTAATAGGGCAATATCTGAGTAACTTTTTTCAACGTTTTTCGTGAATTTTTGTTCTTCTTCGTTACATACCGTATTTTTTTTTTTAAACGAGTTAATCTGCACGAAGGGAAGTCATTGGAAATATTGAGGTTTCACGCAGGAATTAAATGAGATTATCAAATGCATTTTCTTCAGATGGGTAAAGCTGGAATGAGGGACAAATTTTAAGATTCCAAGATTTCATTTTGCCCAGTGTACTGTGTGTTCAATTTATTCACTAGTTGCCATAGATTAATATTTTACCAAGTTTATTTCAACATTTTAAGTCTTTTCACAATAATAAATATTCACATACTAAAACATTGCACTGCGAGTATAAAAAACATATACAATGTAATAAAGAGTAAATTCCTGTCAAACCTTTAAAAGTGTTTTTCTCTGCATTTTATTTCCGCAACAGGAACCACCGGGTGTCAGTGACGTGGTTTTTATCCACGTAATCTAACTTACTCTGATTCGGTCATACTATTGTTGGCTGTACTATCCGCAAACTCATGGTTTGGTTCCACTTGCACACCGACCATTTTGTAAACGTTGAGCTAGCTCATATAGGCCTGCATGAATTTATTCGGTCACTGAATTTTTATAAACTGGCTGTAACTTCCTAAAACAAGGGCGGATCCAGGGGGGGGGGGGCAAAGGGGGCCATGCCCCCCCCCCCCCCCCCCCCCCCAAAAAAAAACACAAACTTTTTTTTTCTACTGACGTCGCAAAAAAGCAGCCACTGCGTACACCCACAAAACTCAGCCCAAAATTGTTTTTGGCCCCTCCCAAAAAAAAAAAAAAAAAAATGTTTGCCCCCCCCCCAAAAAGATTGTGTTCTGGATCTGCCCTTGTCCTAAAATCGCTATTATCGACGTTTTATATTCAAGTATCAAGTGTCCATCCTGTTTCTCTTTTTCTGATTATCTTTCGTGACTTATAACAGCCGCTCAGATTACTGGATCAAAGTGATGGGCTATTTTTTTCTCAAAATGGCGCCATTTTAATACATTTCCAAAAATGGCAAATTGTTGTTGTTTTTGTTGTTGTCGCGGATCGCCGTGGTTCTTTTTACCCTATAGGGGATGTTCATCTAGACGCAACTCATCTGAACACAGATGTCATTCATCTCTACCGGGTTGGATTCGTGCGGCAAAACAAGCTTGGCTGGTCCCTTTGCCGCGTCCCCACTCCCGCCCAAAAGATGCCTCTTATCGTCTGCTACAGTTTCGCAAAACGTCGATGCAGACGATGAACTACACACCGAGAAGGAATCCTCGTTGTCCGTGTTTTGAGAATTTTGTACCCCCGGGATTGACAGATATTCACCCGGTGCGGTGTGAAGCGTTGTCTCCTTTTTGTTGATTTCCTCATGAAGGTAAGAGCTTGAGCTCGGATTAAGATCACCAGAAGCGAGTGTCGCTGTATCAGAGTTACAGGTACTGCAGAGAATGTTTTTATCAGTGCATTCTAGAGGCAAGATGGTATTGGAGCTTGTGTGGTTATTCACACTGTCTTCCGAAGCGCTAGTGTAAAGTTGTAACTTTACCTGGTGCGTGTCTTGAATAGAATTGTCCTCATTTAAACTTTCCAGCGTTTCATTTAGATCATTTGCAGTGGGTTCTGTTTCATTATCAGGGCTTTGTATCAGAGCACCCTGAATGTCAAAAGCAATTTGTCCATCATCTGTGCTTGGAAGTTCTTGACGCAGGCATTTTACTGAATACGCTGCTTCGCAAGGATCTTGTTTGATTGTGGCGCCGCTACCTAAACTTTCTTGGCCGTCATCTTCTGCTCCTTCGGTAGACTCATTGCTCGTCAGGGACGATGACGAATTTTGGTCTGTTTGTTTGTTAGACCCCTTGGCTCCTCCCGTAGGTACAGTCTTGCTTCCCACGTACACCCCGCCCAGTATCTCAGGCACCCCTGACTTGCGGTCCTCCACCGTCAGAGTCAGAGTCCGGCCAAGCATGGACACCACAAACATGTCCCCTTCCCCTTCCCCCTCACTGTCTGTCTCCATCAGGTTGAACATCACCGGGAAGTCAGCTCCAGGAGTCTTATCGACGTCTTCATCATTCTCGTTCTCCTCCGTTTCTTCTATAAACTGGATCACGAACAGCCCGTTCGATTGCCTCCTCATGCTTTCCCGGAGCTGGTATTTGTGGGGCTGCCTTGAGTCACCCATCCCGTCTGCTTCTGGGGTGTTTGTAGCGGTCATTGCATCAGGTGTATCATCATGTCCGTGAGCGTCTGATCGACGGATGGAATTCACCGCGCCATGTCGTACTCCGTTCTTGTGAGACCGCTTTCCGTTCTCAACAATCTGGACGGATTTCTTCCGCGCGCCCGCAGCCCGCACTGCCCCGTTTTGAGCCTGGTCTTGGACCGTTCCCAGCACGGACGGCAGACCGTTTATCTTGCTTCTCGAGCTCCGCAGCGACTTCAGCCGTCCCTCTGTCTGAGTAGACCGCCTGTCTTCCCCATCTCGGGCCCCGCCTTCGGTCGGTGAAAACTCGGACTGCCGTTGCATGTGAGCCAGCGTCATCCTGCGTAGTTCCTGCACTGTGTTCCGCTCTGGGCACACAAGGATTATATACACCTTGGGTAGGAAGAGCAAGACAAGCTGTGCTAGTGGAGTGAAGCTCGGAGCTATGATACTTATAATTGTCTTCATCGTGCCCCTGAATTGGAACGACACACCGAAGCAGATAAACGAGACAGAGGAACAGACAGCCATGGTGGCGAGGATGTGTCGCGATTCGCCGTAGTTTTCCGGCAGGCGTCGCGCCCTGAACGCGAAGCACAGGCACAGAATCGTGAGGACCATCGGGTACGAACTGTTGATAATCCCGTTGAGTTCTACATTATTACAATCGCCGTGGGTAACCCGCAAGGCTGGGTCCACGGTGTACTTGACATTCGGGGGGAAGACGCCGATGCAGATACCACTGATGATGACCTGCACCAGAGTCAACACGAAGACCCCGACGACCTGTAAGCTGCGCCCAAGGATCCACTGCTGGTGAACAACCTTGGGCAAACGGGCTTCAAAGATGCTGAGCACGCGGTGAGTCTTGACCAGGAAGATGGCGTACACGCAAGTAGTCACGGGGCTTTGGACAGTGAGGGCCGAGCAGCGCCAAACATCCACCGGCCCGAGCTGGATGATGGGGAACATGAAGCAGACCATCAAGACGGACAACAGGAGGAAGCTCAGCTCCCTGTTGGCCGCCTTTACGATGGGGGTGTGGCGGAACTGGACGAAGACGATGACCACACAGATGTCCAGCAAGGCGCTCAGGACGGCGACCGTGAGGAAGGCGACTCCTGACGGGTCAAACAGCGTGAGTTCCTCGATGGGGAAGATCTGGCACTCGCAGGACGTACCGTTGTACCATCCTGGTATCTCCGTTGTATCACAAGAAGAAGTGGAGACTTCTGCGCTCCCGTTGCACTTCAAATCTGTAAATTCACAAAATGCCCAAAGTAACCTTTTATACTGTAAAAATTTGTCCGATCCAATCTGAGAAAAAGGAAATTATGGTACTTGAAGTTGGCAGTTGAAATGATTCATATCATCAAATATTTTGTTACTACTTGGGTGCGGAGAGGTTTTTTAGAAGGGAAACTGACTAGGTAAGTTCATTGAACAAAGAAAAGTGACAGGAGCCGGATTTGAACCTGCAACTTCCAGAATACCGTACGGGTGCTCTACCAACTGAGCTGTCTTGCCCTATGTGGACGGTCTCCTGAATTGTCAGTTAGTGTACAAACGGTCGATTTTGTCCAGGAACCAATCCATTAGTTAACCTTCTGGTGTAATACTGAAAAACCTTTCACCTTTCACAACAAAGATAGCCTACTTCATTTTATTTTGTTCCTACCATAGTTTTTCTTCGAATTTTGATTCATTGGTTTGAAAATGAAATTAAATTGAATTAAGGTATTTTTGTCGCTTAAAATATCTGATGCTCTCAGCCTACTTCGATGTCAATCAGAATTTATACTGCCACGGGGCAGACGGTTTTGTGGGGAGAGTATTTGTTGTCAAATTAGGAAAAGACGCCAAAAGTACCAATCTCGCACAGTTGGGCCTTAGACACCGGTCTATGAAAACATTGTATTTCTGAAATATGTGCAGATCTTTTTAAGTATTCTTTGCTTGTATATCCCTCTCCAACATTACTTCTCATTAGGCATGTATGTGTGGTGACAAATGGTTCGGATATCGTTCACGGGAGCCTCAAAGACCACAGTAAAGGGTGTTCATAGCCGATGTGTCTTTCAAAAGCACGTGAAAGATTTAAGATGTAGTTTTTAAATTATTCTTTTTTTGGGGGGGGGGGTTACAAATCCTACCTGCTCCCGTAGGTATTTCAGTTGCGTTTCCGTCCGTTGCTGAGGTAGTCATCGTAGCCGCTCTGGCAGTGTATTTGGGGGGTTTATAGTTGACACTGCTATTCACGTACTTGTACCGGTATTCTACTGTGCCACAGCCCCGGATCGTTAAATGAGAACAGACGCGGCTGCGGTAGAGACTACCTCGTCTGTCCTCTCGCCGTTCACAAATCGATATTCACTGCGTGGCAGAGAAAATAATAAACAAATAATGTAAATGGCACTTCTGCACTCGTGATATTTACCTTGGAATTGTCGTGGATAATAGTCGGCGGTGATGACGTCATCGATGCCATCGCGACAGTCTTTAAAGCCGCTATGCCTGTGCTCTGATTGACTGAACATTTCAATTTAATGGACTGTTCCGATCTACACGAGCGAATTATCAGGGAAGAAAAGTGTATATTTGAATAGTATACTACTGCACTTTACAAAAATTGCTATACATTCAGGAGCGGATCCAGGATTTTCCAAACGGGGAGGGGGGGGGGGGGGGGGTGAAATCTACCAAGCAGCTCAGAAATTTGTAATTAAGAGGTGCAGATAAGCCTATTGGCAAGAGACCGATGTTTGAGTGTTTTTTTCCACGAAGTTGGTAGGTATTTCAGGAATTTTACATGAGAGAAGTAATGAGTTAAATACCGGTACGTCTTTGAGTTCCCTTGCTTAAATACTGAATTAAGCAATTGTTGGTCAGAGGTTGAGGGTTCAACTCCATGTTATGTCAATATTTTGACTCATGTTTGTATCATCCTCATTATTGTTCTTTGTATTTCTAATAGAATTAACAGCTGATCCAGTGGAGAATGTTTGCAAACAAGAAAGAATAAAAATGTATTCCACAGCAAGTACAAAATGAAAGCCATTTTCGATTGATACATGTAGCCGGGCAAACCGATGCGTGTCCGACATGTTTCACTTTGTAAGAACATGTTCCCGGGGGAAAATGTTGATCTGTATTAAAATGTTGCCTCCCAAAAACAAAACATATGCGATAACATGCAATTGTAGATCTGAAGTATTTCATCTTTTAGATTATTTAAATCGAATTTAAATAGGAATTTCCCTTGGATGATATTTAATGCTCTGCATCACTGTGATATGTTTTTTGGGGTTTTTTTCCCGTAAAATCTTATATTTCCATATTAATAGAATCCTGTGATCTATTTCGGGCGTTAAAATGTTCTTTTGTCTGTATGAGAATGCTAGTGATCAGGGGCGGATCTAGCCTTTCATTTAGGGAGGGGTTGTACCCGCCTGTACCGGTTCCGTGTACAGTGTATGGACCAGCGGTATACCCACTGGTAACAAGGATGTCGTTTAGCGTTGCTTATCACAACTTTGCTCAGCGGGGGGGGGGGGGGGGGGGGGGGTTGCAACCCCCACCCCCCCCCCCTCTAGATCCGCCCCTGGTTATAGTTTTCATGTTAATTATTGTATCGCCTATTCATCTTTGTAATTCATCTCATATAGTATGGATAGTGAAAGCCTGTGGCCGTATATCTGATATGCGTTATTTTTTTTATAGTATCAGCCTTTTGTATGCGAAGATAAAAATGTGAAGAAAAAAACGTCTTGCACAATACCTACGTTCTTTCGAACGCATGTTTGTAAAACCTAAAGACTGAAGTACACCTATCATTTTTAGAAACGTTTAAAGCTGTATTTAGTTTAGGATCGAGTTATCCTATACAAAAATTTCATTTAATATCGTAGCATCTTACCATTGTACACCTCACCTGTAGAGTAGCTTTACCGTTTGTCGAAAAAAACGATGCAGATTTTTTTTTTTCAGTTCGTTCACTTGGAGAGTCGCGGTAAGCAAGAGTAGAATTTTGACAGAGCGTACGACTTCTGTAAACAGTTTTCTTTACTCGTCAATCAAGCGTCTATGGACGGATCATTGTGAGTTTAGTGGCGGGCATCCTAGCGACACATCACGGCTGTCATGTCTCGGGAAATCACGCTGACTATTTTCAGTCCAATACTGCATGCCAGCCCTCCTACTCCCACCGACGAATGAATAGATACGGCCACCAGATAACATTTTCCCAATCTCCGGTCCGGGGAGAAATCTCGTCAGTTTTCTCGTCCCTCGCGTTTCTGCCCCTCCACGCTGCTTCCCAAGTTAATTTAATGCGTTCGTCACTGGATGTTTTTGCTCAGCGCGTTTGAAGAGCGTGCCTACCGTACCTAACCCAATGAAACGCTCACTTTCAACCACTCGTTTCTATATTATACATGTTTGAGCGTGACACTGTAAAACACAACCAGAAAACAAAATAATACCTGACTTGGAACCTAGACTCTGGTTCAGTCGTTGATCCAGCGGCTTGTTCATAGCAACTGAAACACTCCATATCGAGAAATCTATGATAAATGAGTCTTCCTTTCGGCGTTCTCTGGGCGGTCAAAACATGGCTTGTATTTACTCTGCGAGGGGCTTGTAATTTCGATGGTCGGCTTTTTACAGCGACCAATGTTCACTGCCAAACCCTTTGCGTGAAGATATATGGTTTATTGAAACATCAATTACGAAGGTACTACGCTTGGTAATTTCATTTTATCGATGGGAAGGAATTATTTGTTAAAGGGAGAAAATATATTGTCATCTTTTGGTCCCTGTTTCATTTTTTTTTCGACGTGTAGTTTAAAGTCCCGTTTGCAGTATAATAATGTACTTTTATAGATTTTATTTGAGGGGAAATATTTTCCGAATGTATATTCTGTGTAAGAAGAAATAAGTGAGTGAATACATAATGAGTGACGTTAATGAGGCATGTAGCAAGTTTCATGTATTATCGGATGTGATTGGTTGGTGTGCGCAGTGAAAGGTTGCCTTTTGTGATTGGCCATAACACGATTCAAGGAAGGCTTCCGGTGTGTGAAAATCAGACTCCATGAAATACAGAGTGCTTGAATAATTGCGCATATAAATTTTGAAAATAGAAGATACCGTACGAATGTATGTAAGAAATATGGTTATGGTTTTGGTAAGGATTTGGGGTAAAGTTAGGGCGGTCCGGTCGGTGTAGTGGTCCCTTCTTTGCCTTCCACCTCTGGTGACCCCGGTTCGATTCCCATCCAGGTGCACTATGTGGATTGGGTTTTCAGTCCCTACCTGATTACGTGGGTTTTCCCCAAGAATAATTGTTTTGGTGTTTTCCTCCCCGCTACTAAAACTGAAATTTCCTTCTTCGTCTTCTCTCAATTCAAACTTGGCCCGGAGGGAGAACAGTGCTAATGCACTGATCAGGCTACCCAGGATAAATACCGGTAACAAATAAATTAAAAAGTTAGGTTGTGCATTATGGAGCTTGTGATAGGGTTACACTGCCGGCCAAGACCGTGGTGTAAAATCATATACCGTGGGTATCTATATTGGATTATTCGTTCAATCATTAGATACCACGGGGTATTTAACACCGGTGTTATTGCAGTGTATATAGGGTAAGGGTGGGTTGAGGTTTAGGGTTACGACAGTGCTTGTATTTATGATATAAATAGACGTGTTCGCTGCAGTGCATCAGGTAAAGGATCCGTATTTCAAGGTGCAAATTTCCTGACATCAGCGTTCAGGTCTAGCTAGCTGTTTGACGTCAGGTCTCGTATCTCACAGTGCAAAAGACACCATTGATATAGGCAATAGGTTATGAAGTTGATTATCGGTGAAGATTTGTCCTTTAAGATGCAAACTCCAGAATTTCGAGAGCCGATGAATCATTGTCAACCAGTTCAAGTAGCCATTGAGTTCCGCTTTGTACCGCTCCGTGTTTACTTTATACACTACCCTTCGAAGATGGTGGATGTGCCAGAGCTCCGCCATATTGATATTTCAAAGTGCCGTTGCTAATAGCTAAATGTACGTCTCTCCGGACGCAACACTGACATATCCCCGGATCTCCAGAAGCGTTTGTTTGATTATAGGGTGTGTCCTTGCTTCACTAAACACGGCCACTCAAAATAGTCAACGGTTCCACATTTACAGTAGTTCATGATCAAACGAAAAAAAGACGGCAGAAATGGAAGTGTGGGATATTCCAGCTAGCAGTAATTAACTCAATGGCGCCTTTTGTTTGTGGTTTCAGCCGACGCTCAGAGCCGGGCAACCAGCGCCTCATCCAGGTGGCTTGACGGACTTTGTTCGCCGGTCGTTTTGGGCCGTGGTGGAAATTTATAAAATTCGATGTTTCCTCGAAAATGATTGCCGTTTGCTCGTTTTTTTTTGTTTTTTTTTAATTAGTGAGGAGAAAATGGGATTGAGACGGGAGCTTGAAGTGGTGATTGGCCATTCTTGTTGACGATCCGGGATGCAGGGCCTGATTTCACAGTTTGGTGAGTGGAAGAAGAACAAGAACTAAGGTGGCTGACAGCGCAGGACATTCGTTTATCCTCGACCTTGGATCCTGGATCGATTTATTTTCGAACAAGAGAAGATGTTGCAAATAGAAAAATCGGATCACCTGTTTTCAATTCGTCTTCTTTTTTTAAAACAAACTTTCTGTTAAAAACAGTTTAAAGATTGTTCTTTAGATTACCCAGGTCACTTACTTTAATGTTCTTTTTTCTCAGCAATGAAGCCATTCTATTAACGGTATGATGTGGTTAATGATCCCGATAAGTTTCAATCTGAAAGCTTACCGTTTATAAAGATGGTTCCAGTACTGATCCTCCTGAGAAATGTTTCCGTCTGCAATGCTGACATTTTCGAGAGAATTGTATCTGGAGAGTTTGGAGATCTCAAAAAATGCCGCGGCTTATTTCGATGTGAATAATCGAAATACTAGCCCACATAATGAACGTGCACAAAATCACTGAACGACTCGTGATTGATATCGAACTTGGAATACCACACTAAATATCAACACTTCCTGAAACTGCGTTGTTAACTCTATACCAATAGGCCTACTGTGCCTGTAATTTAGACAAAAATACAAGTTCTGATGAAATGTTCATGGGGGTTTAAGAATATGCTTTTGTGTGCGTGTATGGTATCATTTTCATCATGCCCAAAAATATCAGATGTGTTTGAGGTGTGCAGCACAGAAATCCAATAAAAGTAGAAATGAAGGCGGGGTATCTCACAATCTTCAAATTAGCTCTTATCGGTGGCCAAAAAACGCGGGAATGTCATGCGTGGTCACGGAGTTGTGATCGGGGCACGCCCGCCGGGAATTAACAGCGTGTTGGCGTAGCGGGGTTGGTGGGAAAGGCGGCCGGACGCGGCCGGCGGATCGTGCTGGTGGCGTGCCGATCGTGGTGTCGCAATAAAGTCCGGGCGAGGTTTGTATTCAAAGACTATTGAGATTTATGGCCAGCGACGTCCATTTACTTTTCCTGCAGTCTGTCCTTTGACTTGCCGAAAAAAGAGTGGAATTCTCAGATGGAGTTCTTTATCTCTCCTATTCTGGCCATTTGTTAGAAAACACAGTTTAAGCTTTTGCTATTTTCTTGTTTTCAGTGTAATTTTTCTGCCAATTTTATATTCTGTTCTAGTTCAGGTGAATTTTCTATATAAAACTTCAGATTTACTTCACATTTTTGTCTGTATGTACATGTATACCGGTATACAATCATCGGCTTTATATAAACAGCGCCCTCGTACTCTTCCGTAAATTTGTCGATCGTCCCCTTATAAATAAATTTACTGTTTCTATCATCATTCATTGTAATAAATATTGTTTAGCTGTAGAACTGTTCTTTTGAATTGAATTGAACAGATTTTAGCATTGTTATCCTGATACAAAAGTAAGGATTTTAACGGGAGCTTTGCGCACATTGTACAGTATATGAGCCATACGTACGTCCGTGGCCGTGCGTAGATTTGTACCGTAACTACGACGGGCGCCCTCTACCGTTGGCATTAGTTAACGAGGAAATGGTAGTGGACAAAACAAATCAAACACGGATATACTTAATAATAGCGACGTGGGGAATCGATGTTAAGGCCCCCTATGACATTTTAGACTTCCCGCTTTCCTGAAATAATAAAAGCAAATGCAGCCTTTTCAACAAAACACCGAATGGCCGGACTTTTTCAGACCGTTTCCGCTACAGGTTTTGACCAGTTCTGTAAGGGCAACTTTTGTTTAGAAGATTAGGCCTTGACACCGAAAAGCTTAAGAAATCGTTACAGAGTTATCTATACTTAGTCATGCACAAAATATTCCTTCTTTCCAAGAATCAAGACAAACGGAATGATTTATTAAGCATTATGTCATACATGGGGAAGGATATAACATTGAATGGGTCACCAGGATCTATTTCGTGACACTTTGAAATCACCACTTTTTGACCGCTTAGAGTCGTGACCTTGTAGTACGGTGACCGTGAGTTTGTATATGCCAGCAATCGTGGACCTAGGACAAAAGAATTCGGGCGTAGACAAAGGGGTCCACGTTTGACCTAACGTCCACGATTGAAAATCGTGTACAAAACTAATGGGAGGCCTTCCGAAAAAGTTAAGAGTATAAACAAAAGAGGAACAATGGGAGGTCCACGATTGCACCCGTTTACATGTGGGTGTGTGTGTGTGTGTGAGTTTGTATATGCCGGCAATCGTGGACCTAGGACAAAAGAATTCGGGCGTAGACAAAGGGGTCCACGTTTGACCTAACGTCCACGATTGAAAATCGTGTACAAAACCAATGGGAGGCCTTCTGAAAAAGTTAGAGTATAAACAAAAGAGGAACAATGGGAGGTCCACGATTGCACCCGTTTACATGACTGTGTGTGTGTGTGTGTGTTTGAAATGCATTCATGACAATAATAAAACTCAAATTCTTTACATGGGTTTAAAAAATGATTGAAAATTGATAGCCAAAATATCACCTTCATTAAAAAACACTTGCGTGATCTTCATTAAAAACACTTGCGTGATCTTATATCATCCATTCTACCTAATAATTTCGTCTGGAAAATTCTCGTTCAAAAATGTAAAAGTTGCGGGTGTTTAAAATTAATAGAAGTCAACCATAGGTCACGTGACCTGTCCCTAGGGTCACAATTTTGTTGTAAGCATGTAAGTAGTAAGTAAGTATGTAAGTAAGTAAGTTAGTTTGTTAAAAATCTTGCATGTGGCTTTTTGGTGAGAAAGAAATCCCCTAAAAATAAAAAAATGGCAACAGCGAACATTCCTCTCGTCTGACTCAAAGCACACGGAACTTGTAGTGTATTCATCATGTGTTTATTTTTTTCCTTCCAAGGAAATCCCCGTCTTAATTTAAGATCTCGCATCAAAAGTCCTCCACCTTGCAAACAAAGGAAACGACTGTGTTTAGAAACAGAGCAAAAGAGCAATTACGCGACTAAATAATAACAAAACCAGGAGCTGACTAAAAATAGAAAGGAAACCGAAACAAACAAATGACGCATGTTCCGAATCAAAAACGAAAACGTGTTAAGCTTGAGTTCCATACTCTAACACAAATGCTGATATACTTGGCATATATTTTATCAACTCATTTGCCTGAGGCAACATCAGAAAAAAAAACGCTTTTCATTTTGCCTATCATTATATAGCTACCTGTTGCGCATTAAATTGGACAGTTTGTCTCTGTCTGTCATACACAGTGCAAATCAACAAATTCATGCATGAATAAATCACGCTATAAATGGCAGCGCAGCGCACGTTCAGCGCCACCAGTAAGCTGTTTACTTAGAACTGAAATCCTTGCTTTCAAACCCGGAAGTGCGTACATCGGTGCTATTTTCGTCAATTTGGGGTCGTCTAGACGGTTGGGAATGCTTTCTGAGACCTAACCCCTAACTAAAATGAAACAGAAATGGACTTGCAGATTTTTTTTTATTTTGTTGATTTGGGGGTTGGGGAATCCAGGCCAGCGGCTAAATGTAACGAGGACATGAGCTCACCCACTATGAATTTAGTATCTGTTATATTATTGTGTAATCTTTTTCCGGATTTTTGTTTAAATTTTCTTGACGAAGACAGTTTAGAATAGATCAGGTGCAGTGGTTCAGAATATCCGAGGCATTTTTTAATTCACCTGTTTTGGTTTGATTTTTCAGAAAATGTTCACAATTATGTTTGTGGTTTTTAAGTTAAGCGCAAACAACACCATCCTTGTTATGTGCGTTTGTGTTTATAGGCATTCAGATTAACCCGTAGTGGTACTATCATCGCCTTCCATGTGCGACGCTGTGACTGGGGCTCGAATCCCACCAGAGTCGGCATGTGGTGGATTGGGTTTTCAGTCCCTGCCTGATTCTGTGGTTTTCCCCAGAATGTCATTCTGAGTAGTTCCTCCCACCTCTAAAACTGATATTTCTTCATCTCCTTCCTACAGGTTTCTTCAGGCTTGCGAGCTACAGTGCGATAGGCATATGCGCTTTTGAGGAATCCTTGGTTTCACTACCGGTAGGCCTACTAGAAATAAAATAAATAAAATAAAATAAAATAAAATATAATATAATAAAATATAATAAATAAATGCGAAATCTGTCGTTTGTTTGCGTATGCTTTATCATATTATGTAGGCAAAATATAAAAGTGCCACCAATTCTGAAGTAGAACGCCCCTCCTCCTCTATCCTGGCCCCGCCCCTACGAAACCCAAGTTGCTCAACTAGCATCTGCGAGGTGCGCCAACAAAAGCGACGAAATTATACGTGAATTATAGGTCCACCATTTCAATGGTTCAGAGCCCTGAGTTTTCCCACGTGCATGCACTCAGGTCATTCTAGCAACAGTTGGCTTTTTAATATTTCAGTTTTGTAAGGTCATTCATAAATAAAGGGAAGATTGAAATAGAGTGTAGAATGAATGATGAAAGTAACTGCATGACAGCTCTGACTTGGAGGAAGAAGGAAAGTGGGGCGTCCCAGGACAACCTGGAGGAGAACAGTAGAAAGGGAAAGGAAAGAGTTAAGATGGAGATGAGTCCAAGCATGTAGCCAGAGACAGAGCACACTGGAGAGGACGCACTGCAGCCTTAGGGGCCACTAGGCCTGAAGACAAGATGAAATAGGTCAGGTGAGATGAAATAGAGTGTATAGTATACAGTAGGCCTATACAGTTTTGTTATTAGGGGAATCCATGAAATCGATTTTTTTAGAGCACAAACAAAGCAGCTTTAATTCGAAGAGTGTTTTTTCTTTATATTTGTCAGCAGACCAGTTGCTACAATATTTGAAGCTGCCATGAAGTCCGTCGATTGCAGAACGCAAAATCGTATCTTTTAATTTCTATAGAGTATGTCTTAACGAGGCGGTTTAATTCCTCGACAGTATCTTCAAATTACGCCACGGCTTTTTAAAGAATCGATGATTACACACAGGGAACTTTTCCCAATTTTGGGAGATTTCGTCAAATTTTGGAAAAGGGTAATATGCATCTTTTCATCGAGAGGAAAAGTTCCCGATTTGATTACTTTCATTCACCATTTTATACATTTCCCCTTTCGATTGTGAGGGAGAATCCAACGCACACAGTCCAATGACGCAATGTGTGTTGCATACAGCGAACATGGGAATTACCGGTACGGTATACTAAGGGTCAGGGAAGCCCGTGTCTAAACGTCGGGGCTAGGCTAGGTGGAATTTTTGGAACCGCTCGTTTCTCAAGGGTCAGGACAGGGTCAGAACTTCGGTCATGGAAACACGTACAGCAATGACCTTTGACCTTTGAGATACCGAACTGGCTTATTGGGATAGAGGAGAGGACAGACAGACGTAGACGAATATCAACATGCAAAGAAGCTGGCAAAGATTGAAACACGAAATTGCTATGATATTTTTTGTTTAATTTTCAATGTAAACAAAGACAACTGGCAGGAGTGGGATTTGAACCTGCGACCTCCGGAAACCGTATACCAGCTCTCTGACCAACAGTGAGATATCTTGCCCTTTGTTGGCGGTCTCCCAAATTGTCAGTGTCTTTGTTCGGCTAGCGCTTGTCAGAAGTCATAATAGTTTTTCTTTATTGGCAATAAAGTTTAATACTTCACATCTTAAAAGCTTACAGATAGGAGTATAAAATTTACTTTTGTGTAGCATAGAAAATGTTTAATAGAGAGATCGATGTACATAGCTACAGCTCTACAGTTTTTAAAAGGTTAGAGATTTACTTTCTGTAAATGTTGCACATAAAGGTAAAATTTCACACACAGAACAGTTTTTGCACAAGTTCTACTCTGGCAGATAATTCAGTTGCAAAAGTTAGTATTATAGGCCTACATGCATGTCAGCCGAATAAAGTTGGGCTCGAAAAACAAGGTGTGTCGAGTACAAAGGATTGACGTATGATAAAAGTTCATATGCCAATGCAAATTCACCCATGAATTCAGTGGTGAAGTCTTTGTGTTACAAACAGGAACACGTATGCACTACACCTACGCACATGGGTACACACACCCCCAATACGAAAGGCCACTTTAACAATAACAAGTGGGTGCAAACAAGGTTTATGGGATTCGTTCCCAAGCACAAACGGAAGTGTACACCCATATCTAAAGGCCCACTAATTGGGTGTGTGAAGGTTTGTTTGGTTGGCATCGCAACAAAGGTAACCACTGCGTCCCAGGAAACTAAACAGCAACGGCCACGCCAATTCAAAATAGAAGATTCATGTTGTGTGATACAATAATTATTGTCACCAAGCACGACCAGGTTTATATGCAAGGAAAATGTGCAAAATGAATTCAATAATTATCTCCATGCAAATATGAAAAATATCTAAAATATGTGACTAGAATATTCACAAACAAAATTCAGAGGAGATTGTAATGGCGTCCATTTTTTTTCTTTGGTTTTCATTTCAGACAGACCCTATTTTTGGCTCCCGACCGAGGGAAAAAAACTTTCCCCCTTTTTAACATCATGCGCAGAGTGTGTTGGCACAGGAAACAGGTATTTTATAGCAAAACAGGAATCTTACATCATAATTCACTCATGCAATTTTATATTTTTAAGTTATTAAAGAAGATTTATATTTTGTTTATTTCAATTTACTCATGAAGTTGTCAAAGATGTATTATTTTATTATTACAAATCGTGGAAATAAAAGTTAATTTAGAACAAGACAGTCCTATAGATTGAACACTTTGCATCGTTCTATTTTGCCTTATGTGCACATGGGTTCAACAGGTAATTTTTTGGTGATAGATTTGTATGTTTTTTTGACCGACCGACTCTCCTTCAAATCCCAAAAAAATATGAGAACCATAGAAATAAAAAGGGATACCCTAATGGACTCACAAACGACTTAGCGTTTTATCCATGATACTTTGTATTCTTTGTGTGTGTAACATGGAAACCTGTAGGCACACTATTTCAATTAGTACGAAAATATTCATTACAGAACATTCTTTTTGGAATATTCTTTTGTACCTTTAAACTGCTAATGCTGAGTGATAATTTTAAAATAGTTTGGGGTATATTGAATAATTTAATACACTCGAAGTATACGTTTCATACATTCTTCTTAAAATAAACAAATAAATAAATATAGAAAAATAAACTCTCTTCCAGTACTGAATATGTCTCCAATAATTTGACGATAATAATTTTTAGTTGGTTATTTATAACATTTCTTTACCCAGGGTGTGCCCAAACAGTTTAAAACTGGTTTGCATTCGCACCCCGCATACATTTTCAATTAAAAATGAATATTTGCACAAATAGGGCCTACAATAATATTTTACACAAATAAATCCATATACGTGTACAGTTACATTTTCAGCTTTCCAGTGTAAGGCTATTGCTGATCTTTGGGATGGCCGATAAACCCGCGAAAAGAACCTTTACCGTAGCAACCATATGTTTAAAATATCAGTCAATGTTAATAATTGATATTGTTAATAAATAGGTGCTGGAATGTTTTGCAAAACGATAAATAAATAAATATGACAATATTTAAAATATAAATATTTTCAAAACTAAAAAAATATAGAAAAATATATATATTGAATTTGTAAAATATGTCATTTCGTAGTGAATACAAAGATATTGAAATTTTAGGCAATAAATAAAGTAGAAACACAGCATCAAAATGAAGTTATTTCAGTAACGTTTTTAGGCTTTTGGCATACAAAGGTTGGCATTAAAACTTCGAATAAATATCACAGCTCTCTCTCTGGAACGATTCATTATTTCAGTTTTTACGTAAAAATACTTTCCAAAATACCCTGAATATTTCTGATAGGCATTATATAATTTTCATTAAAATTCTTCAATATTAATATTTATCTCGAGTTCCCATCGTTTTATGAATTCAGTGAGATTTCATTTTCTCATATTGCCCCTGAAATCCTCCTCGGAAGTGTACGGTTTTGAATTCGTGATATCCACTCACGCTTGCATAATGCGATATAATATACTATCCGTGCTCTTTTCTAATTTCACTCAGAAAATATATTTTCTATAATTGCTATTTTTCTAACACTACCAAAGTCTTTCACTTCCGGACAGTGAACAAAAACAACTCACCCACCTTTAGTTATTGGACAATTATGTTACGTTATTGAATTTTTTGCGACCCGACAATAATTCGGGGTATCTTTGTCTGCATTGAATGCGCGAAAGCAACCGAGAATAAAAGCCTTTTTGGGTGGTTGCAGATGCCCGAAATAGAATTACAGGAAAGTAATTAGAAGAAAAAAATCAACAGTTTTTTTAAAGCACGGACAGTAATTTTTTAAACACTAGCTCTGTGTATATAGTTACAATATAGCTATACAAATAAATAATAATAAACAATTAAAACACTAACGTGCCAGTTTCTTTGTTCACTTTGAAAATGTATTCAAATTTACCTAGTCAGTTTCCCTTGTGGATTGTTTGGCGAATTATAATTTAAAAAGTCGTATCCTCATTGAGTGATCTCCACAATGTCGCTTCCCAGGTTGTATCGTAAAATTGGCTGTGATCCCTGGCTACATACACGGCATTCTGGGTTTATGACTTCTGACTAGCGCCCGCTCGAACAAAGATACTGACAATTTGGGAGACCGCCAACGTGGGGCAAGGTGGCTCAGTTGGTGGAGCGCCGGTACGGTGGCCCGGAGGTTCGAATCCCGCTCGTGCCAGTTTCTTTGTTCACTTTGAAAAACACTACATGTAATTACATTAAACACGATGTATAAAACTACACTGTACAAAATTGCCCGTAAAATTAACGTCGAAAGGCGTGCAGCAAAGTGGTACTCGTCTACCGTATTTTTTTTTACGGTCGAACCGTATTTAAATTTACTGATAAACCGTATTTTTCTAGGTGAAAAGTCTGTAAATACTGCGATTTTTACGGGCACGGTTTTTTTTTGAAAAACGGAAAAGGTAGTATTGGAAGTTGGGTTGCGAGTATAAGTAACTGCAAATTTACAGAAATGAATGATGTGGGAACCAGACTAAATGGAAGTAACTTATACAGTACTATGATAGAATGTACAAATGCTATATACGATCAAACACTACAAACTGGATAATGTCGTGTTTTAGCTTTATATTCAGCTTATCCATTTACGGTTACTCACAGTCAATATTTACATGCTTCTTACCGTAAAAATACGGGAATATTTTGCAGTGTAAGATTGAAATGTACTTAGGCAAAACGTGCATTTAAAGATAATCTTTTTTTTTCAATAAATAATTTACGCTCTGTATTTATATTTTTGCTCAATGAACACGTCGCAAAATAAATAAATAAATAAATAAATACATTACAAAATATATATAAATCTTTATAAAGTACATTCCAGTAGAGTTCTTTTTTTGTTCTTATCACCCGCGTGACTAGATAGCCCTATTTAAAAACATTTAATATTAAAGATCGCCGTCCTGCGAAGCTTCTTGGTCACCGGAGCAAAGCTCGATATGCCGGAGCAACTCACTGTGTTTATCCACGGCGAACTCGACCAGGCACTGCGGACATCTCAAGGGCTTTTCTGGCTTCCCTTCCCCGCTAGGGACGCGGACGCAGTCCAGCACCCCCTCCCCTGAAGTGAGCCTGTCTCCCCCGTCAACATCGCTCAATGCACGAACCTCGGTAACCCCGTGGACCGGGGATGGGGTAGGGGTGACGGCCGAAGACAAAGTGACTTCGCAAGAAGTTGCATCATCCACTTCTCCATCGACTGTGACATCGCTGGGCAAGTTGCTGACGGAGTCGCTATCATAATCCGGTACATCCATCCCGTGGCCCACCCGTTTGATGTAGAGGTTGGGCTTGGAGGGCGTGGTCTTATAGTAGTTATAGTGGTGGGTAGGCCCAGAGGACGCTGTTGCCAGCTCGCCGTAGTGATGGGTTAGTCTGGAAGGTCTGTCGCGTAACCATCGCGTCTCTTCCACAAGATCAGTAATCTTAAATGGATTCAAAAAGAACTCAATTAATGATTTGTTCCATTGTTCATCCGAGTATGCATGATAATAGAATTCCCCTCAATAAAACAAAAACATCTAAAAACGATTAGAATTTTCCAAGGGTCAGTCATTAGGAAATGATTAGATAATTTTGTCTTATTGGTTGATACTTATGAATGGTGTTACCACTGTGACGTCACTGGATGTCATTTCCATTCAATTGTGCAATTTATCATTTATCTCTGACGTCACTGGAAAAATGTTTCACAAGTTCTGGTAACCCGTGTATCAATATAAATGTAATTCGGAAAGTAAACTGAACTTAAGATAATGTTCATGTATTTCCCAATATTGAGAGATGAATACTGTAATGGTTTCTCGCTTACCTCTTGATGGAGTCTAGTGATGGTCATCTCAGCTTCATCCAGCTGTTTCCTAAGACGCAGTCTCTCCCCGTTCATTCTCTCACGGTCACTTCTCTCCTGGCGGAAATCCTCCATGCAAACCTCGAGCTGTACAGGGGGAAAGAACAGAAGAGATACGGTATTGGCGCTGAGCATATCTTTAAGAATAACAACTTAACCTAGACAAACCCAGAGTGAAGCAAACGGACAACCACTGAACCAATCTATGACTAACAAACTTAGCTAACAAATCAATTAACTATAACCAACCAACAAACAACAAACTGACCATTCACGTTAACCAATCAACCAACCAGCGAGCTAACATACAACCATCTAAATTGCCCGCAAGCCAAATTCAACTATTAAACCAATAATCCAACTATTACCTACAAACATGCCAACAAACAAACTACCAACGGACCACGCCAACTAACAAACAACCGGCCACTGAACACTGAACACGACCAACTAACCAACCAACCGACCTCGCCAACCAACACAATCCAACCAGCCAGACAACCAAAAGACAAACAAACCAACCAATCCAAACCTAAACCAATTTAATCAATCAAACCAAAAACAAAACATACCTGCGCTTTAAACAGTGTTATGCGTTCCTCCTCATCATCCCTTCTTTTAGTCGCAGATCTCTGCAGAGATGCGACCTGCTCCTCGAGTCGCTCAACCAGATCTGTCAAAGTTGCAACCTCTTTCTCCTTCCTTGCGAACTTTGCGTCAAGAGCGCACATGGGCGCAGTGTGACTGTTATTAGCCTGCTCAGCAACTGCACTACCGCCTTTCAACGGTGACGCAACGCCCGCGATATCGGGGCGCTCTTCTCGCAGTCTCTCGCGAGACATCCGTTCTTGAAGCTCTGAGAATGTCTTCTGCGTCGCAGTGAGCTTCTTGAGGAGTTCTTTATTTGCCGCGTGGAGTTTGAGTACGTAGGCCTCCCGTTGCTGGTCGTACCTCTGCCATCGTGTGTTCATACCGATGACTTCCTTTAGCTGGGCGGCTAGGCGTTCGTTCTCTAATTCCTTCTGGGCGGTCTGCCGCTGGCTCAGGCAAAGTTTATCCACGGGTACCATCATTTCCATATCTTCTTGTAATATCTTTGTCTGCGCGTAATTTTCCTGCGAGATAAAACGCAAAATGTATTTTAAGTCCACACAGTCTGTATATGAGGAAAGTTCACGAAGTAGACAAACATGCTACTGCCCCTTTTGAAATAAAAACAGGTCCTATTATAATGAAATAGGATACAAGAATGAAGAATAATGTCACACTGTATTCTATACGACACGGGTTTCAATAATACAACACCGAATAATTATTACGTAACAATTTCAAGTGAACATGCCTACGCTGCAATGTCGTTTCGAAGTGAATAGGCCCGACAGTGGGGACGCAAGTGTGACAGATTAAAACGAAATAAGAAAAACTTGCAAAATCCACCAAACTGGCACAAAATATTGAAAGAACGTATGTCAAAAATTACGAATTGATCAAAATAAATAACAGTTCATAGGCGGCGGGACCGGGGCCACCCCCCCCCCCCCCCCCCCCCCACTTTTTCCACTTGGAAGAAATGGTCCCTCACTTTTGGCAGTTCCGCACAAGAAACACCGAAACACTGACGCAAAAATATGTTCCTTTCATATTTGTCCCGTATTGGTTGCTGAAAACAAGCAATAAAATGCATACATAGAGTACTTACATGCGGTCCGAAATTTCGCTCGTCATTCGTTGGGCACATCATGCACGATGCCAAAGCTATTTAATTAAAACCCTCCTATGCACCTGGCCAAAATCGACCCAGTTGTTGTACAGATCAAAACCTATCAAATGACAGATTGAAACACACACAAACTGTCAGAGTTGGTGTTTATAGTTTTTGATAGGCTGTGATAGTTATAAGTATATGAGGGTTCAATATACACAGGCTATACGCGTACGTACGTACGTAGTTCAGGTCTAGCTTTGAACTTGAAGCTTCCACATGTATGTAGTACGGTGTTTATATGTGACGTTAACAATCATGATATCTATTTTTAGCCACATCTAGAAAAGTCACTCACGTCATTCCGGTAGCGTACGTACGTGCGTGTACGGGACGGGTATTGTGGGAAATGTTGCGCAATGTCGGTATGACCGTGGTTGATTTATCATCCGATTTGAAAAAAATGATGAGCGGGGCTTTTTTGCCGGAGTACGGTCTAGGAATTTCATATAGGTAAGCAAAAGCTTATATATTTTTTGAAAAACAATAATGTTCAGTAACACACGTTTAACAGCAAAAGAAGTGCCAAAAGTTACCATTTGGTATAATTTATTTGTTCATTATAACTAAATATTTTAGTTATTCCTGTTGCTAGTGAACAAGTGTTTACTGAACATTTTTTTTCTAAAAATAAATCTTCATAACTTTTTTTCATGCGTTTCTTTTGCTGTTGAGTTTTAAACCGACTTTGCTTAAAGGTAGCCTATACAACATTTGCAAACATCAAAAACAAAACTACTGAATTATTACGAAATACCGTACTAGACTGTAAGTAAATAGCAGTCTCAAGCATCCTGTGAAATCATGGCAACTGGTGTGCTGTCGTTTTCAAGAAAAGTGGAAAATTATATCGTTCCCCGACCTGTTAATTCCCAGCCTTGCTCCATTTTGTGTCAAGTATGGTCAGGGAACCAGACTACTAGAACATAATTTTTTTTCTTCTGTTTTTCCAGCATCTATGCACACAAAACTTTAAACATGTCAGTGTTGCTAGCACGCTATAAAATAGTAACCCCTAAATCCATTTATCTTGGAAAATTACAGCAAAAGCAAATGGTGTAGGCTATAATCCTTATAATATTATCGAGTTTGCCCCAACATATCCAACACGAATCTGATTTGCATGGCATCATTAAAAACTCACCGAATGACGTAAGGAATATAGCCTAAGTTCGGTGGGTTGACGACTTTTGGCCCGTCAGAACCTTCGCTCGTACCTCGGCCAATGGTAGCTAAGGGGGGGGGGGGGGGGGGGCTGGGGGTGGGGGGGGGGGGGGGGGGGGGAACGCTGATCTCGGCCCAAACAGGGCGCTGGGAACGTCTGATGCGTTTCACAGATTTTTGTGAAGGAAGCGCACGGCATTCTGGGTAGACGGTACCATGTCGTGCGAATGCATGCAGCGCTGTGAAAATGGCGACACCGGTGAAACTTATATGGGCAATAATAGGTTACACAAAATCTCTCCAATCAAAGCTCAAAGCGCATCAGACGTTCCCAGCACCCTGTTTAGTATGGAGGTTCAAAAGTGGACATCTGCTTTTCTGCTGTTAAAATAGCAGAAAAGCAGTTTGAACGTTTTGGTAAAATGCATTTTTCTACTTTTCTAATTTTCTGCTAGCAGAAAAGCAGATTGAACGTTTTGCCATAATGCATTTTTCTACTTTTCTGCTTTTCTGCTACCAGAAAAGCAGAATTTAATTTTCCCCTTTACTGGCGGTTTAAAATGGGACACCTGCTTTTCTGCTTCAATGCGACCAGAAAAGCCGATCGCACATTTCGAGCAAATCTAATTTCTACTTTTCTGCTTTCCGAGAGAGCAGATCGAACGTTGTAGCCATGGCGGTTCAAAAGTGGACATCTGCTTTTCTGCTAGCAGAAAAGCAGATTGAACGTTTTTGTCACGGTGGTTCAAAAGTGGACATCTGCTTTTCTGCCAGCAGACTGAGCCAATTGAACGCCGACGCCACTCCAGTACCCGCCAAAAATGGACGGTTCCAAGTGACTCCGCCTCCAGTGTACGTCATCACACTTTATGGTCGTTTATCTGTCCAAACCAGAGACCGTGTTACGCGCCAGCCAAGAAGTTTAGATAAGGCTTTGAAGTGCCGACAGTGCGCGCTGTTATGACGCTGTACCCTATTTTTACGCGACACCACCGGTACCCTTTGATTTAGCCGTTTCTAAACGCTTCTATTTAATTATAATGCCGAAAATCAATTCCTGGCGACGGAAATATATCCTGCCCGGTGAAGGGGATCGGAAAGTATAATTATCCCCCGTTTTTTACCCCCGAGAAATTGGAAAATGACATGAAAATTCCCCAATAATTTTAAAATGATGCTTTAAATCATTAGAATGACAATCAGCAAAAAAATATTTCCATTCTTTCCAGTTTTACCGTCTATAAATTGACAAAAACCAACAAACAAACAAACAAACAAACAAACAAACAAACAAACAATCCAGCGAGGTTCTCAGCCTATGCCTAAAAAATGGATCAAAACAGTCAGACATCAGTTTAATCAGTTTTGGACATTCCCAAGACACTTCTTGAAAAAAGCCGAATTCTTTAAATTTGTGTTGCACGTGTTTGTGTCAAGGGTCATGTTTATGGTTCTCATGCACGGGGGCACACCTGCGGAGTTTCATTATCCAATCGAGGGCGATTTAATTTGTTTGCGTACAAAACCAATGACAGGAACAAAGTCGCCAGGAGAATAGCGGACTATCTTGGATCATGGAGGAAGGATATCCTTCCTCCATGCTTGGATGAATATTTTAAACGTATAGTTGTGCGAGGGGAAGGGGAGCGGGTTGGTGGTGAATCATTTATTAAATGGAAATCGGAGATGTTTCGACTGACATTTTGTGTGGGCTGAAAGTTAGGGTCCCATTATGCAAATAAAACAGACAAAAATCCAGTCTTCATATCTCAAAAGAGAAGTGGACGTTTTCTTTTCAGAAATGTCATTGTCTATTCTATATTGGTTGTATCAGGTGCGGGTTGGAGCTGGAAACTGAGAAAATAAAAAATTACATCCTCCCCATCGGAAGGACACCCCTCCTCAATTTTCCAAACACTACTCTCATCAAAATTTAAAAGAAAAAAAACAGGATACGGTGTCACAACAGCGCACTCGGCACTTCAAAGTCTTATCCCCACGGCTCGCGCATATTTGTATTCTTAGCTTTGATATTGTTAATAATTCCAGTCTTTGGATTGGACAGATAAACATCACACAGTGTGAGACGTATGTCGGAGGCGGAGTCACTTGGAACCGTCCATTTTTGGCGGGGTACTGAAGAGGCCGACAAGCATCAAAAGCAATCAATCGGCTCAGTCTGCTGGCAGAAAAGCAGATGTCCACTTTTGAACCACCGTGACAAAAACGTTCAATCTGCTTTTCTGCTAGCAGAAAAGCAGATGTCCACTTTTGAACCGCCATGGCTACAACGTTCGATCTGCTCTCTCGGAAAGCAGAAAAGTAGAAAAATAGATTTGCTCGAAATGTTCGATCGGCTTTTCTGGTCGCATTGAAGCAGAAAAGCAGGTGTCCCTTTTTGAACCGCCAGTGTAGGGGAAAAAGTAGAAAAGTAGAAAAATGCATTTTACCAAAACGTTTAATCTGCTTTTCTGCTATTTTAACAGCAGAAAAGCAGATGTCCACTTTTGAACCTCCATAGTTTAGGCGGTGAGAACGAGCGAAGTTAGTACCGTGACATGACGCACGCAGGACAGTCACCTGCTCAGTGTGAACTTGGCGCCAAATCCTCCCGGTACCGGAACTAATAAGGGCATGTTCAGTGTTGAACTTTACCCTATAGGCCCATACTTTTCACTCGCCGCACGTCAGCCACGTCGTACGTACAGGAACTTGCATTCATGCATGTACAATAGGCCTGCGTGTATTCAGAGCTAATCACAGAGGGTTTACCTAGTTATGGTGTTTGCTGGAATTTCAATGATCCCAGGGACAGGATATTGTCGGTTCTCTGCTCAGTTCAGAGGTTTTATTTTTACGAAAACTTTACAAATTCGATATTTACTGGTCATAAAAAATGGCCAATTTTACCCAGAAGCTGAATGAGAAAGTAAAAAAAAACATCCGTCCGTTTACCACGAATTATTCTATAGCCTAGACGGGTAGGATGTATTATTCGGAAACAATAAAGTCTTACTCTTTCCTGCATCCGTATATTCTGCATAGACTGGTTCTCGCCCCAATATTGGGACCAGTACAGGATGCTTGAGACTATTATTTACCAACAACTTAGGTCTTTCATAATAATTTGGTAGTTTTGCTTTGGAAATATTGTAAATACCTTTAATGGCACGCATTGTCTTGAAATACCCAAAATGTCATCTCTTTGTTCGTTAGGTCCAGTTGTAAAAATTATGTCAGAATGTGTAATGATTTTCAGACAAACGGCGTATTTTCCAGGGATGGTCGTGTACAATGTTATACTTCTGAATGATCTTTCCAATCATAGCTTTTTGTAGCCCAATTGGGCGCCTCCAAGGCAATGTGTTGATCCATGGTCAAGCAAAAATGAAAAGTCGCGTTCAAAGATATTTTGCGCAAACATGCAATGCTTCTGAACTGCGTAGGCACGACGAAGGAATACCCTAATTGGAATTCAAATGAGGATTAAGTGTTCTTTTTTACTTGATGTCTGGGCAATTGCAAGGTAGGCAGGGGCGGATCTAGCCTTTCATTTAGGGGGGGGGGGGGGAATTGTACCATTATAGCCTATATACCGGTGTCATGCCAAAAAGTGTCCGGTGCCAAATACTGTCCGCTCATTAGCATACTGCTCTCTGATTAGTCAAGTGGGTATTACGTCATCGCGATACCGGAAGCTTGCTAAATAGTGTCCGGGCGGGGCGTACGTAGCGTGCATCCATCGCGTCCTTGCCGTCAAGCTATCAACGCTGCGTGACGATAAGTTCTCATTCGATCGCTTCTTTTAATATCATCTTTTTGGGTCTATTTTTATGAAGGGGGAACATAAGTAACAAGCAGACAGTATGATAGAGTTGAACGGGCTGTCAAGAAAAAAAAAGTGGATAAAAACTCATCCAACGATTCAAAATAGTCGCTGGTACATGAATACGTAATGAGTTATAGTAAAAAAAGAAGTATTTGGCAAGGAACGGACAGTATTTGGCAAGGAACGGACAGTATTTGGCAAGAAAAGGACAGTTCATATTGTGCTGTGCATAATGCAACGTTGCAACGCATGCATGAGCGGACACTTTTTTAGCAGCGGACACTATTTGGCATGTAATACATGCCAAATAGTGTCCGTGTCTTTTGCGCGTGCTCAGCTGCCAGTATTTGACCAATCAGAGAGCAGTATGTTAATGAGCGGACAGTATTTGGCACCGGACACTTTTTGGCATGACACCTGTCCTGTATGGGCAGCGGTATACCCACTGGTAACAAAGTGGTTTATCATTGCTTAACACAACTTTGTTCAGCAGCCCAAGGGGGGGGGGGGGGGGGGGGGGGGGGTTGCAACCCCCACACCCTCCCCTCTAGATCCGCCCCTGGTAGGCCTAGCCACTACACAGTTTTAGCACAGCCTACAAGTAGACATAAAGATTTACTATTGTGGATGTCTACTGACTTCTACGAAAGACTCCAATTAAGCAGAAACATTTTATTATTTTTTTTTAAATGACCACCGGTAAAAAAAATCCTGAAATTTGTAGCGCCTCTCGGTGTTTTCCACTGATGTGTTATAGTCATCGATACATATGCAGATTTATGCACTAAATTTCTACAGATATTTATGCATCATGAATGTATTTGCTTTCGACTGAAACAAAATTATCGCGACTGCATGCACCACACTTCAGAAAACAGACATGGTACCGGTACACGTATAGGCCTATGTATATTGAGTGACGCAATTTCCTTAAAATTGCTATGCCAATACTCGGACTGAATTTAAATTCAATGGGTTTTCCCATATTAACGAATTATGGAGGAAAACTCGCGAAGATTGCCCGCCCTAAGAATTGGGAGCGGCCCGTTCCGATACTAATTCGAAACCAAGTTATTACATTACTTATTAGGGACCGATTTTTGTCGCAATGGAAAGCTCATAACTTGCCTAATGCTAACAAATTGGTAATTCAATTCGAAATAAAAAATATTTTCCGGGGTCTTTTAGTGCACATCCTGACATCCCGTGAACAAACCGAATGCGGCGTGCAGACATGGTTGCATTTTGCAGATCCAAATTGCGTAAATCGCATAGCGCCCTCTTGTGACCTGCTCGCATCTTGCGCAGTCTTCATATCGAGTCATTTTTTTTTGTATAATCGGGCGGTACAATAGAGCACCGAAGTCTGACGTCAGTTGGCATGACATCTGGTTCCAAACAAATGTAAATTTCGACTGTTCCTTTGTTAACAGCCAGTCATGCAAACACATAACAAAAGTATTCTGGTTCCAAACATTGCATTGACGTCATCACTTCGGTGTTTTACACCACGCGCGCACTCAGTGCTCCTTGGAGCACCTCAAGCTCCACTACACCAAGCACCCGTATGACGCGCGCGCGATCGCGGTATACCGCCCAAGTGCACCCAAAAATAGCTTCTAATTTTGTTCGCTAGCCTTCGTCCAGTCTTATCTGGTTTCTGGTATGGAACCTTCATCAGTGCGTCTTGTGTTGCCTGTTTTTATACCATGGTCCTGGGATGACATCCAGGAAGGGGGGGGGGGGGGGGGGCTGGTTTTAGGATTATCATCTTCGACATTTTCTACTACTAGGATGGGAAGAAATCCAATGGAAGCCAATGGGAAGAAATCATGCATCCGCATGGCAAATTTTAATTCCAAGAATTTTACGGGAAACTAAGAAACTATGGGAGATGGAGTCTCAAGATCTTAGAAACTCTACAGGTTTGGTAAACAAGCAACAGTGTGGCGCAGACCAGATACAGAAAGAAAAAAAAATCACACTTGAAAGAAGTTTACTATGGGCCTGTCTAAAGATAGACTTTGAGGTAATATAGGCCGACACGAGCAAAAATTGATTTACACTGATTAATAATTATATTCAAAAATTAACAGCTTCACTTGAAATGTGTTCAACTTTTGCGAATTCGCAGTGCGAACATTTGGCGTTGACGTCATAAATTCGCTTCGCATTCGCATGAAGTATGAACCGGGCTTAATGATAAACTTGCCATGAAGTTCATCTAAGTTTGTTTCCTTTTTCACTCCATGTTTAAAACAATGACACACAACTTTCCAGTTTAGATTTAAATACCATTCGATTACCCCTTAGATTTGTTGCAGGAAAAATGAAAATGCGAAACAGGAAGGCATTGGTGTTGGTATAGATCAGGGTAAATGGAAAACTCAGAATTCAGGAAAGGCGAGCCGGCATTGTCAATTATTCGAAAGCCTTCCGGTATAAGGGTTGTGACTTTCCGTTTCGTAGTGCATAGTGTAACTGGGGTCCAGCTCACAATGTGCGGTAGGCCTTTATAGGGTGCACCTTTCTTCCGAGGGCATTTCAGTCAAACTGGCCACGCCCAAGTCACAAGGCGATATTGATAATCGCGCGCTTTTTAGTACACATCCTACCTTCATGATTATACAAAGCATACCTCGTTTTCATCAATAAAATACATGCATCTTGACCGTTTTGACGGGTCATTCAATCACACCTGAATGCCCGTTCCGTCTTCCGGACGACACTGCCGTTAAATTTACTGCACGCCCATGTGGTGTTAATATACTCGCCGTTATTGTACCTTTGGGGAGTCGGGTTGGCGCAGGGGTTAACCTATTATCCCCGCCTTTCACCGCTGTGGACCGGGTTCGATTCCTGCCCTGGTCCACCGTGTGGATTGGGTTTTCAGTCCTTTCCTGATTCCGTGGGTTTTCCTCCCACCTCTAAAACTAACTTCTTCTCATTGTCTTCTCTCTACAGGTTTCTTCAGAAATAAAGTATACTGGTTTCCAGGGTTTACGTAATGTATTCACTGATGCTCCAAGCTGTACTTCACGTGTCGAATGAGTAGTTCGTTGTATTCTCCAGTGCTAAATGTATGGCCTTCGAGGGCTACGTCCACTATGGTCCACACAGACACTTCCTAGGCCGTTTGGCTGCGTTCTCCAATCACTTGCAATGGACATGCCATCTCAATCTCCTGGACAGAAACAAAAAGTCGAGACGAAAAAAATCTTCAGGGTGAAGAAAGGGTATACAAGGGTATACAGAACTCTCAATCCCACTGCATCAAAGATAAACAAATGACCATGTGCTTTTCTGTAGTTGAAAATAAATACATACATATTTCAAGAACATTACATCCACTTTATTAACACAAAGCATAGAATTATGGCCAGGCCATCACTTCTCAAAATCGTCAAATAAACATAATTACATATTTTAAATTAACACAATTTTGCTAACTTCCAAAAACTACAAATCTGGAGAAAAAAACCTAAAACTTCAAAATAAGCCGGTTACACTAACACCAATGTAATGCTAATAGGAAATAAGAAATTATGCTAAGCTTTACTGTCAAACGGAAAAACAAAAATGATTTAAATGCTGAAAACTGCTTAGTGACTAGATTTACCTGAAATAAACAACAACATTAGCTGGCCTAACGTTAGAAACTTAATTAAGGAAATTTCTCAAAGGAAAATGACCAGTTAAAATTTAACACAGATCTGAAACTAAGCATAGCAAATTTATATTTCTATAAGCCATGAAAATTAATTATCAACAGAAGTAAAACTGGTTTGTATGTCTTCTTCTGTGTGATCTAACTCAATTCAAAACAGCAAGCAACATAACTAACAAAACCCTAGGAAAACTTCTTAATTTTTAATTAATATTTAATAACGTATTTACAATACCACAAACAGTATTTACTGTGGTAGTTACTTTTGTGTTTTGATTTCTTTTGTTGCCGATCTACAAATATCTAAGTATACATTTCTGGTACATGGAGTCAGTAACTAAATCAAAACACCGTTTATTTTGCCTGGTTAGATGTTAAAGGATAATTAGCTTGTACGTACAGTCTATTTGCTACATGTATGTGCATTTCTGTTCACTGTTGAGCTGGGTGTTTTTAGATCTCCATTAATGAACAGGTCGGCTGTTATGTGCTGGTGTTTTCTATTTTACTTTTTAATGAAAACAAAATTATGTATGTAATGAATGGTTAAAGCTAATGCGACTGTAAGATAAGATTTCCAGCGATGGTTATATAGACTGGGACAAAAGAAAACAGGTTTGAAAAGACTTTTAGAAGTTTTTTTTACGGGAGTAAGTCCCCATTACCAAACCATGCTTGACATACAAGCTGCTACACTAAGTCTACAAAGACTAACGCCAGGTCTAGCTAACAATTACAAAAGACACTCATTCTAGTACACTTAGGCCATGCAAATATCTACGACATCCGCATTACCACGAGCATAATATACAGCGGACTTGAGCGTTTTTTACTTCAATGTACGTATTCAACTGTCAAACTAAGTACATGTACAAAAATAAATGTGTGATTCTTCATAATACAAATTCAATTGCACGTTTTTAAATTGGGACATAATGTGAAGTTTGCATGCCAATTGCCAGGTATCAGAGGTTGGTTTTGGTTTGGTTTGTGGTACATTTCACGTGGGGACCTTCTGTAAATTTCTACATTCACTTCTACACACCTGTTTAAGCCCAAGTGGGGTATAACGCATGGCTAAGTGTAATTGAATAAGTCAATTCAAGTTTTTCTTTACTGGTGCTTACACTTTTACTTAAAACCTTGCTGTAAAAGTTGTGTAAATTAAATAACACACAGCTGTAAAATGCGAGGACCATATATTTCTCATGACTAGAATAGGAAAGCAAATTTTTGAACAACAAACCAGATGAATAAAATCTTGAGTGGGTGGAAGGAAATACTAGGTAAAAATGAATTGAAATTCAAATGAGAACAACTTGGAATGAACTTTGTACAAGAAATCATTCTTGAAGATCTAAAGTTCTTCTTCCGTCTCTTTCTTCTATGAATGTAAACAAAAAAATTCCTTGAGCCCCTTTCACGGAGATACTAAGCAAAATCACATTGATTTTGGCTGGTAATGGCTTTCTGCACAGAAAAATCTTTGTTCAGCAAAATCTCTGCAGTTAGCAGTTTAACAAATTTAGTGACAGAATCTGTTTACAAATGTGCGCCACGCATGCAACTGTTGTTATGAGGCAATCTTTTATGTTTTCCCATGCTCTGTTGTTCATACCATCATTAAGACATGTCTTCATCATTTTTTCCGGCAGCATCTTGTAATCGTGCAAGCAAAACGGAATACATACGCCATGTATTCTGTTTGAAGCCAGCTTCCCATAAGAGCGTTTTCGGTCCTTTTTGTGGCAATTTCATTTTAGGCAAACAGACCAAATATGCAACGGACAAAAAAAACGCACTTACGGAAAGTCCGCATAACTTGCAAAAAAAGGAGTGGGCAATTCAGTCCTTTTCAAGGGTGCCCCACTCAAATAAGCTTGCTCAACAAACCCTCAAAAACTAATTTTTAATAAGATGGTCAATAAGAATAAAAAGACAAAATAAACAACCCCCTAAATTGCCACACTCGTAAAATATTCCTAACAGCTCACAATTTATGTAATCTCAGTAGTTTACCTCTCATTGTATCACAATTGCTGAGTGAATGGTAACAAAGTAGGCTTTCCGTAAAACTTCTTTCAGTTAAACATGGAAATCAGTTCAACTGAAAATGGCTGGAGTCAATACAGAAATTCTGCATCACGACATCCACTTGTTCTACCTTAGTAATTAAATATATAAAAGGAAAGCTTTTCCCGATATCATTCACCTGAACTGAATTTAGACCGACATTTTCTCTCAACTCGAGACGTCTCAGATCTTTGCCATTTTGTTAACCATTCACAATGTTAACATGCAAACGTAGATTTCTGCATTATATACTCCAGTTTACTTAACAATGAAAACAAAAACATGAATCCATCATTTCAGCCTGGGCACATGGGTGAGAGATTTTATCCTAAAAACATATCATGATAGATTGAGTAACTTTCACCATTTGAACTGTTAGGAATACTTTACAGGTGTGGCCAAGGGGAGGACATCTTTATGAAACAGGTGGTTTTATAAGCGGTACCTCCGTCTTTATTAAGGTACTGGTATACCCCGGCAGGCGGCTCAGGTAAGGACGTCATGCTTGATTTGTGACTTCACTCAAGCATTTTCTCCTGGAATAATTCCCTACCAACTAACAATTGATGGCATCTCCGCAAACTTTGTGACGTCATGTTTACTTAACTACTCAAAGAGTTTGGATTTCCAATCAAAATCCTGAAGTGAAGTGTGGAGTGCCGCTCACAGTCCTGCCTGTTTAATAAAGTTGTCCTCCCCTAACTACTCCGTCGCTACTGGTCCAGACAGGTTCCAACGTGCCTCATGAATAGGGAGTGGTCGGCCACGGCAAATTCTTGGGTGCAGCGTGGGCACTGTAGTGGTTCGGTTGTGGATGTGGGGCCGTCGGGTACATCGTGGGCATCAACCTCCACATTCTCCGGCAGGTAGGTTCCTTCGTCCGAGCCGTATCCTTGTCTGGAGATACCTCGGGCAACTAACCTCTGCAAATTAGATACAAACATACTTTTTAATTAAAAGGATTTACTTACTAAAAATAAATTTATGTGGGACGTTTCAATCCTTGCAGGATCTTTCTTAAAGGATAAAATCTAGAACTGGTCATTCAGTTCATTCAGATCAGGAAGGCCTATTGATAATTTGCAAACTGGCCATGATCCATCATACATATGGACTTAAAATTGCCACAAACGATGTGATAAAAAGTTACATCCTTTCTGAATGATCACCACATTAACCCTAACCTCACCTAAAGCTACAAAATACTACCAGTAGTAAGCTGCAGTATTCTTACTAAACTGGCATTTTAGAAATCATGTAGTACTTTGTAGTATATTGTGCTTCCCAAGTCGTATCATAAAGTTGGGGGGTGTGAGCCCTGTCTATACGGCATTAGGGATTCATGGCTTGTGACTAGCGCCCACCGATCAAAGATATTGCCAAACTGGGAGACCACCAACATAGGGGAAGATATATAGCTCAACGATACAATGTTCTAGTGGTCACAGGTTCAAGTCCCACTCGTGTCAATTGTCTAAGCTAATCACCACATTCTCAAAATCCTTTTCCCCAGCATCTTTTTTTTCCCCACTACCACTTCTACCATCATCACCATCACCTTTTATATTACATTGCTAATATATCATTCAATTTAACAAAGAAAGTTGGCTGATGCAGGATTCGAACCTGCGACCTTTGGAGTTTTCTTCCAGCGCTCTACCAACTGAGCTAACCAGCCTTTTTTTCAGTTGGTAATTTCTTTGCAAAATTAAATAATACATTAGAATGTGTTTGATATGAAAGCCCATTTCTGAATGCAATTTTGTCAAGCATTCCGATTTCGTGAAATAGCCAATGTATGTAACAATTGTATTAGATCTACTTATCTATGTTATCAGATCTAGAGTTATACTAATTAAACCGTTAATTAGACAAGTAAAAAAATTAATCTTCTCTTCTACATGTAACAATGATAGGAGATAAAAAGAGTGCCGTTGTAGAACAGATTCAGTTCAAGACATTTTTACACTTTCTAAACATCGGAAAGGACATTCTTTCGAGCAAAAATAATCTTGAAGCACACTGACAACATGAATCGGAGGAGACATTTTTTTCCCTTTTCCGACATACTGCATGAAGCACTGTATTCTCAGTGCTTTGCGAGAGCCTTTAGGGAAAACAAATCACAAGCTTACTCAGGCGGGACTCGAACCCACGACATCCTGCTTACTAATGCAGATGTCTTGACCACTCAACCACCGAGCTTGCCGGGTACCGCAGCAGGTACCGCATAGTCGGGGATGATGTAACTTGGTAGACAGAGGTTTGCCCTTTACTGACGTAGTGTATGAAGCACTGTATGCTCAGTGAATCACCATTTACTACTGTTATATTCCAAACTACTGGTTTCTACTAGTTATATTCAAAATTAAAATTAAATCAAAATTCAAAATCTAATATGAAAGCAAACATTGTCAAGATGAAGATTTCTTACCCGTGTTGGTTGGTAGATTGCTGCCGATTCAATTACCTTACCAGTGAAATTTGATGGTGTGTGTGCGCTTTGTTGCTCAAAAGATGCAAGCTGTGAAAAATGTAATGTATAATATGCAATACAGGATAAAGTATGACCAAAGATGAATTTCTAGTGATAAATAAAATTCAATTTGGAGACTTGTGCTTATTTGACACTTCATAGTTTGTCTGCTCCATTAAGGCAATAAATTTTATATTTTTAAGTTTAATCCTATTGAACTAAAGGTTATTTTCTAAGCAACTTTATTCAAATAATTTATTTTACATTGCGCTCATAATGTCATTGTCTTTCTGCTGTCACCGTCGCCTGAGCTTATCGTCACCACTTTAGTTGTTAACTTCACTTTTGTGGTCAGCGATGCTGTCATCCCCATCAGCCACTATTGCTGTCATTGTCATCGTTCTATCAATTGTCACGTGTCATCATTATCGTCATCTGTTGATGTGAAATGAATCACTTCACTGTATCAATGGAATTTATCGCAGGCTTATTTTTTGGTGTAGCCGACCAATACAGGCTAGGATAGTTTAGAATTTCAGGTCGTTTTAAATTTGAACGTAAAGTCTGAAGAGAGTCAGGACTTGGAATGCATGTATACCTGTCTGGAGGCGTCGTGTAGTCTGTGCCTCAGGATTTCGTTGTTTCCCTGGATTCGCTCCCGGTCCCTTCTTTCTTGCTCAAAATCATCTTTGTAAATCTTAACCTGCCAAGAACAAATAGGGTCATACTCTGTCAGTTAAGTTTCTAATCAGGAAGGATACTTGTGTTTACATGTGTATTCCACGAAACTTCTTGTAGCTCGTTAGTGTACAATGTTTAGCACCCTGGTGCATATGATTTCCGTTGTGCAAAATGTGTATAAAAGGCTGCAACTCCAAAGTGGCTGTGGTGAAATCTCATTTTTCAAAGTGAACAAAGAAAAATGGCACCTGCCGGTTTTCTTTGTTCACTTAGAAAATTGATTGAAATTTACCCAGTCAGTTTGCCTTGTGGTCTGTTTGACAAATTAGAAGTTTAAAAGTTGTATTCTCATTAAGTGATTCCCACAATGTAAAATTGGGCATAATGCCCTATAGAATTTTGTGCAGTTCTGTTTTTCTCAGACTGTGCAATATATTATAATAAAGTCGGATCCTCATTAAGTGATCGCAACAAAGACACAAGCTACGTTCACACAATTTTTACATGATAGATTGAGAAACTTTCTATTGACGACCCCATGTGGGTATGTTCATCTACATGTATGTCCGTACCTGCTGCTGTAATGTCTGAATCATGTCTCTGTCCTCTTGCCGCTGTCGCACCCCTCTCTCGTCTTCACCATTCTGGATGTACACCTTCAGCGCAGACAGCTCCTCGGCCAGCTCCGAGATACGGTCCTCGCGCTGTGCCAGTCGGTGCTCCAGCGACAAGATGGCGGCATCCGTGTTCTTCCGCTGCTCGTCTTTCAGGTTCTGCAGCATGGCGTTCAGCCCGTTAATGGTCTGCTCCAGGTCTCGCTGCTGCTGCTCAAGTACGATGATCTTGGACTGCTGGTGATGATTGGTCTTGGTCAGCTTTAGAACGTGGGTCTCACGCTGCTCGTTGTAGCGCTGCCAGCGGGTGTTCATGCCGATGACTTCTCGGAGTTGCTCCGTCAGCCGCGAGTTCTCCCGGTCCAGCTGGCTCACTTGTCCCACAGCAATCTTGAGGCGGTCAGCTATATTCAGGTTACTCTCCTTCTGGACTTCCATCTGTATCAATGACAAATTAGGAAAACAAAGATATTTGCGTATTAGACAAAGTATCACAGGGTATGATGAAAATTAAAAATTTCCTTCAAACTGCAGGAAAAGAAACGCATAAAACATTAATCCCCATTTGTTTTTTTTCCTTTTGTTTTTTTTTCCAAGGAATAATCCTGAATATGCCAAAATGTAAGACTGAAGTAAACCAACAGTACACTATGTAGTACATTAGTGTCGCATGACTCACATCAACCATCATGTGGGGTAATAATGCCAAGGTTTTACAATCCTGAATCCATCAAAATACAGTTAAACATGGTGGAGAATTTGGCCGGCTTTGAGAGGGTAAGAAAAAGTGAATATGCTTGATTACTGCAAGACAAAACTTCACATATATTTCTCTTCAGATCATCAACCTTAAATCCAAAAGATCTTAAATTTCTAGTACATTGTTAGTTGTTGGATTCTGTTGGATTCAGCAGGATTCAAACTTTTCTGTTGCTGGAGTCTGTTGGATTCTATCAGCCTAGAAAACCTAAAGGAGTTAGGTCTCATATCTGGTACTAAAATCCCTTCTGTGTGATCAAATTAACATGGAAGGTAATGAGTCTCTTAGTTGAGAATTCTGTCATGAGAAATTAGTTCATTCAAAGAGGACATGACTAACTGTGAAGCACAAAGAAAACTCTCTGGGAACAAGGATGAATGAAGTTCAAGGCTGATGAGCGTTGATGACTTTCCAAGGCCGTCTAATAATTGTATGGCAACCAATTGCAACATATATCCACTAAATTAACAAATAGGTTTTTTATTTTATTTGGTCCAACAAATCCTACAATTTGGAACAAAATATCATAATTTACTGAACATCCAAACAAACAAATAACTCACAAATTTTAGTGTCCAAACATTAACATCAATACTACAAATAAAAGCTCATAGAAAAATACATGCGACTATTAACCTACCCTCTAACACGTAGACCTGTAATACAATCAGCCAAGAATTCAGAAAATGCCAACAGAGGGGTCATCTTAAGATTTTTATACAACATCAACCTGCAGGGACATGTATTTTGGGAGTTGGGATTTTTCTGGCAATGAGACATTTCTCTCTCAGCTTTGGAACAGAAACACGTCCTAAATAATCCCGACTTCATTTCATGGCGCAACCTTTATCGTTTGCTTGCCAACATGTGACAGAGCAGTCTTGTGCAATTCTGGCTTTTGCATACTCATGTACACTTATAGATTTGCAATGCTAAGCACTTTGGTCTTCACAATAAGACCCATTGCATGTATAGAAGTCTTTTGTGTTGCACCTGTTCTACACACAGGTGCCAGGCAGTTGCAATGCAAATCATATACTGTGCACGTACGCCCCTACATATGAAATTATGTATGCAATATGGTTAAGTGTGTACAAGGTTAAAATATACTGACCTCAATGCAGAATTTATGGGAGCCGCAGATACACAATAAACTTTGTACACAGTACACCATGAACTGCATACAGGAAATCAATTATGTGCGACACTGGCAAAGTGAACTGCGTGTTGCAATCTCATCGGTGCTGGGTTTTTCCCACATTGCGAAATACATGCCATTGTGTATTGATCTAGGAGGGAGGCATTTTATGAAAAACCTTAGCAGAATGCCAAGTATATATTTAACCATGACATATGCATGAAGTCTGTATTTTTCCTGCTTATTTCTTTAACAAATGTGTCTGTACATGAAAACCAGGTGGGGAATTGGCAAATTTCCAAACATTTGACGCATATGAAAACAAGACCTGTCATTCCTGAATGTTGGTGTCAGTTTCGTATTTCACAATTTTAAAGGGGAATCAGGGCTCGAAATTACCATTGTAGTGCTTGCGCAACGCAAGTGAAAAATACCCGAACGCAAGTTATCCTCGACTCAAGCTTGCGTTTTGCGCAAGTTGGAAAAGTACCGGTTTTTGTCTACTGATATTCCACAATGATAACCTGTATGATTTGATTAAAACAATAAGTTTAACAAACATGTTTTACTGTAGCTTTTCTGGCACAATCCCTGCATGCAGATTGGAACGAAATCCGTGCAATTTTGTACATAGAACGGTGCAGACTGCACGTACAGTACATCATTGCCTTTTTATGCATGTCTTGCGTTGGGGACCAGACATGCTGCTGGGCGATGTGTAACCTCGCTCCCATTCATACAAGTCAGTCGTTGAATGTAACTGAAACCGCCGGGTGCGAGCGTGCGTTGCGTGGAGCGGGGATTTTACACGTAAACGTTGTTGACATCGTTTCGTGCACTGATCGGCTTTTAAATGACGGAGAAGTGAGATATTTTGTGACATTTTTTTCTTGCATTTTGGGGTTTCCGATCATCATAAAACGTTCACCACCGAAGCAGAAAAGTCTGCTCTCTTTCTTCAAAAGTAAGCGGCCGGCATCCAAAGCTTTGCCTGTATTTCATATGTCATACATACATTGAATTACAAAAATTAGCGCAAGTTAAATTTTGTTAGCGCAAGTTGTTTCAAATGCCAACTTGCGCAAAGCGCAAGTACATTTTTTTGGTAATTTCGAGCCCTGGGAATGTGCAAAGACAAAAGTCAATCAAGTTTTGTTTACTTTTTTCATAATCTACAATTTCATCCCAAAAAAAATCACACATTTACCAAGAACATAACAATGTGGTCATAATTTTTAGGGGAACTTAGTATCTTAACAGTTCAATCCAAAATGGGCACACCTTCTTTCAACCAACCAGACAACTGCCCACTAACAGATACACAAACAAACATTTAACAAATGGACAGACAGTACACCAACCTCACACAGGAAAGACGGCATGTGTTTGTTTCAAGCCATCATTTGCTGTTGAATTCTACCACTTTCATGTCACTCTTGGATGTTAAGGAAAGGGAAGTAGGTGTGGCAGGTAGTCAACCCCCAACTATCGTCAACGGACTTGCGTGGATTCACACACCGATGGGAATAACATTTAAACGGTGCATGAACACAAAAAGCACGAGATATCTTTTTAAAAAGAAATGTCACCAACACCCAAACAATATTGGAAAAAGTAAAAAAAAAAAAAGTTAATCGACTTTTTTTTAAAAATACATTTTGAAAAACACAATTTTGCCTTCACACAGTACTTAATAAGCCCAACTTTGCTGCTGAAGTTAAAACTGGAAAATTTTCCAAGAGCCATTATGCAAGAGCCATTTTTTCACTTTTTCCAAGTCAAGTTTTGATACAAGTGCCCGCTGAGTTAAGCATCGATAATCACCTTTTGTGTAGCCACCTCGGTGACTTTACACGCATTCTTTTCAGCTTGATCCTTCAAGAACGTGACATCTTTGTATGCCTTCTCGAGCCGATTTTTGGAGGAAGCAAAATCGCTCTGTAGTCTCTCCACCTCTGAGTTAAGCATCTTGCACACGTCTTCGGCATTCTTGAGCTCTTTGCTCGCTCGCTGGCTGGCATCTTCTAGGTGCACGATCTTGGCTGTTTTTGCATCATCTGAAGAACAGAGAAGCTGTTCTAATTTGTTGATCTTCGTTGTGCTGGCGTCTAGCTCTTCCTGTAAATCACGTAACTGATGCTGTGCTTCTTCTGTTGTCTGTAATATGCATCAAGAAAAAGAACATTTGGTTAAAACTAAATGTCCTATGGAGAAAACCCACCGTCTCCCACCAAAATTTCAGACCTAAAACATGATCAATGCACTAAAAATACATCATTACACATCTTTTTAAAAATGGAAGTTGCCGAAACAAGGCTAAAATATAAAAGCTATCCTCAGTAAAGGGCTACAGAGGTGGTAGGGCTGGCTGAATTTTGGGTCACCAACCTTACCACCGTCACGGTTTTCCTAAATAGAGGATAAATCTTCAATAGATGCCAGAGAAATTATCCCGAATTTGAGACTAACTCTCCTCCCCCTTAAATTTCAAGGTGCGCAGTCTTAAATCACATCCCTAGCCTTCAAAATTCATCTTCAACTTTTAAAATCTGAGAATGCATTTCTCTGACCAAAGAGCTGTAAAACAAGAGCAAAATGTTTGTGCTAAATTAGATAATAAATGGTTTCCCTTTGTTAGTAAAACAATCCGGTTAACAGCAAACTCTGACCTTAATAAATTGCACAATTCTGACCTCGGATACATCTTTACAGATTTTGAACCCACACTCAGTTTCTTTGAAACCTTTTTTCACGATTCAGTAAATTCAATCAATTGAAAAGTTCAATCAAGCGCCAAAAATTGTGATTTATTTCTTCCGTGAAATGCTTGCGCAATACTTGAAATTTCACAATTTGTCTAGGGAAGTTCCCAATACACTCCCTAATATTTTCCTCCAACACATAGAAACCCGATAACTCAAAGATAAACATTAAACACAAAGCCACTACATTGGCACCAAGCCAATATCAACAAGACTATTAATCAATCTGTCCAAAATATGTGCCTAGCCTTTGCATGGGGTAAAACAAAATTTGAATTTGAATGAAGAGAAATACAATGGGCAAGTTTACCGGTTTACTGAGTCACTTCCAAACAGTCTAGGAACCAAGTAAAAACTTCACGAAGCTCATGTTTATATTGCCTGGAAACAGACGAAGATGACTCGGTCCAAGTCTCACTCCCCACAAAGGGTGGAGTTATGGTGGGGAAATAAAGGGAGATGGGCATCGAGTTAAAAACTATTTTACACACACATGTAACTTTCTTTTTATAATTTGTATGGTATTTGGTAGATGTCTTTTAAGACCCTTGCAGTTAAAAAAAAAAAAAAAATACAGAAAAAATACAGAAAAATCGTAACGAAAAAAAAAAAAGGTAACAAAAATATCGTAAACCAAAAAAGACTACTAATGCCTAGACAGTGACAGTAACACACCTCTTGTCCCAATTTCGTCTTGCCATCGTCAATCTTCTTCCACTCTCTTAATTCTTTCTGCAATTTCCCATTCTCACTGATCACACTGTTCACAAAGGCGCGGTCTGGGCCAGGAATAAAAATCTCATCTTCTGCCAAGTCAACAGAGGCGTCACATCCGACCTTATAAAGCCGGTGTTGCAGGTTGCTCACAGCAATGACTAGCTTAACATTTCGTGCCTTTTCTGTATCGAGTTCTTGCTTTGTATTCTCAAAAATTTCAGCGATTGTTTCAATAGCTTTAACGCGAACACGCAGACTCTGGTTTTCTCTGTACAGCTGCTTTACCAAGTCAGAATAAGAGCAGTTAGTACAACAATCAGTTGAATTTGAGATGTCAGACAGATGTTGCACTTGACGTCCAGGTTTCAGTAAATTTTCAGAGCCCGGCCTACACGGTTGAATGCTTTTCTTGACTTTTTCCTCACTTGACGTTTTATGTTTTCCTAACCCACCCGCCGACTCGGACTCTGACTGTCCAGAAGTCACACTTTCTTCCACAAAACCATCATCTTTAGTACTTTTGTCTTTGCACTGCTGATCGTCCCACCTCTTCCCAGCCGAAGCCACGCCCCTCTCCCCATCCCCCAGCTCTACCTCATCACCACGACCAGCCGACTCATCTTTCAGTTGAGACCCACGTCCAGGCCCCGGGTTGGGCACGGGTCTGAACTGATAATCCTCATCAGTTCGTCCCCCTTGCCTCCACACCCGCTGACTGCCGAGAGCCGACTGATGGTGATGGGAGAGTTGATGGACAGTAGGCCTGGGGCTCTGCGCAAACATGGCGGAGGTTACAGAACCCGAACATGCCGAATGTCTATCCGGGGCAAATTCACCCATTTTCAGTTCGACAGACACTTTTTACTAGTGGCGGGTTTGAAGGCAGGGGGTGGAAATTACTCGCAGCAAATCAGACACACATCAGACATGTGTACTAACAGTATTACACAAGTTCCAGAGACTAGAGAGGATCTAGGACTATTTCACCAGCTCGGTCGAAAAACCTTTTATATCGATACCACCACCACGACAAAACTAGCTTGGTGACGAGTGACTGATACTTCGGAAATTCCGTCTTTACTATTTCGAAAACGCGATTGCGCATGAACATAAATTTTCTGGAAATCCCACTGATGCATCGGTAGACTGGTTCACTAGCTTGTGTGGGGGTGCGTCTACCCGCATTATTGTATAATAACAATGCATATTTTGTTTGGCTGTGCTCTTAGAGTGTTCACCAGGTTTGCGGGCTATTGGACTTCACCCAATGTGGAAACGCTGTACTCTATATGAAATTTTTTATTTTAAGCTACAAGATGTTCCTTCCCCCTGGCTGCTATAGTCCTAAGCATAACTGATGTCAATATTCATTTCTCGGCTTTCCACGCTCAAATTAGCCTACGAATTTTTTAATAAAATAGAATGTGATATGCCGATGTCATTTTGATATTTGCTTATAGCTATGGACTTGAAGATATGATATACTGCCCGTATTCTTTTTGAAGTTTGTCCCGAAAAATAACTGCTACAGCAATGCAAAAGCCACCCATGGTGCATGTTTAGTTATCGAATTATTCATAACTGGCCCGACAATAATTCGGGCGTATATTTGCGCTGCGCGAATGTAGCAATTAATAAAATTTAAAAGCTCCTTTTTGGAGGGCCGACCGCAGACGCCCAAGATAAGATAGTAGGTCTTCCCGTTAAAATAAAAAAAATAAAAAAACCGAGACAAAAATATTTAGAAGGAAAAAATTTGTTGAAGAGCACGAATACATCTTTAACAAAACTGAAAATCAGCCAGTCAGCCAATCCATCCACATTAATTGTATACACACCACGTTTTACAATGTTGTTAGCGTAGTTCTCATACGAATGTTGTTCGTGTTTAGCCTCTACCATTTCCTTCTAATTGGGCAACAGCAATGACGAACAGTGGACTTTCCCATTGATATCTTGAAACTGAACTAATTTAATGTGGGAACTCTAAATAAAGATGATTTAAAGCTCAGACGACAATGTTATTGTCTTAAATCCTTCCCCTGGCTACACACAGTCCTATAGGAATAACGGAATTATCGATTCCTTCCTCGCTCAACCTCCTACTTTAAAAATAATATACCAAATGTCGATATCATATTTTATATATTATCCAATTTTCAGCTAATTGTAAATGAATCCGCTACGAACTATACTCTCCATATCGTTCCGAAAAATAATTTGCATAATTGCTATATATAATGCTATATACAGCAATGCAGAAGTTAATTATTCACTGTTTGGAAACGTCGAACGAACAAATCCACCCACGCACGCATAGTTACAAATGGTTGGCCCGACAATCGTTCGGGAGTATATTTACGTGCATTATTTTTTTGTGCACGGATAAGCCTTTTCGCAAATTCAACTACGCGTGCGCACATTCAATTGAACGATTTGGTTTCGGCCAACTTTCGGGAGATAAACAAAGCAGATTATTGCAAGTCTATAAGGGACTTGGTATAACCGAATCCACATTCTGCAATTTTTCATCCAATCAAAAAGAAGATAGGAACTTTGGCTCACACAAAAGTTGGAGCATACAAAAATCTTAAACCACAATGTTAAAAAAAAATCAAAATGTTGCAGTTATACTTCAAAACAAGAACTTATTTTGATCTCGTTGAATCCGCTATGATTTTGCACGCGTGTTATGAACTCTAGCTCAAAACTAAATCGTGAATCATGATGATGTGCGCACACGCGTTTGAATTCCGAAAAAAAACTTCATCATGAATAAAATACTTTTCCGATTTGCAGGAGGGCTATATGCAAGGTGCATGTAAGTTAGCATAAAGCTACAATTTCTAGTCAGAGCACGGATATGACAGCTTAATTACCTTTACGATAAGTGCCGTTTTAAGTTTTCTTCTACCTTTATTCAAAGTTTCCGCAACCGTCCTGCGCCCAAGCCAACTTACCATACGGAGGCGGCATCACCCGCATGTTGGTACATGTGTTGAGACCACGTTTTATCTATCCATCGTGTTGTGTAGGGTGCCTGTGTACTATGTGTACGTGGAGTGCGCGCACGCTCCATTTATCAATCTGAGAAACGGTAGCTCCACCCGTATTGACCTATCGCGGTCGAATCGCGTCAACGCAGCTTGTGAATTGTCCAATCACATCAATTATAATTCCACGTGGAACGCGCAAAATCTGAGACAAACAAAAATTAGCACAAACAAATCCAATAGGGTTGTCTAAGGGGCGTGGTTAACTCGTAAACGACGATAGGTCGAACCATCCTCGACTACATGGGCGCGTATGCGTTCGCGCAAAGCATGGTGTAGCCTTGATCAAGGCTGCCAAGCTTTGTTCCTTATTAACGAGCTGAGCGAGCGCCCAGCGCTGACCTAGACTTGAAATCAAGTCGGTAATTGGTCGGCTTTAGTCCGCCTGCGCCGCCGCGTATTATAATACACCGCATTTCCCGCGTTACGTGTAGCGCGCGGAATAATAACATAATTATGGGAACGTTCTGTGCAACCTCGGTCCCACGATGCGTGTGCGTACGTGTCGGATCGCGGAACGTTGAACGACTTGCATGGCATCATAATTATAACAATGGCTCAGCGCTGGTTCATTGCGGTGGCGCCTGCAGACAAAGACGACAGTTTCTAACGACTTGATTTCAAGTCTAGCGCTGACCTAGCCAACACAACCCAGTACGTATATATGGTAAAGGTGAAACAGTGCTCACCGGATAGTTTTACCCGAGCTTTCGGTGCAATGCACCTTCTTCAGGGGAATTATGTCTTGTTGTATGTGATGAACCGCTGGTAGAACAAACGCGGTAAACTCCACGTTCATCCCGTCAGGGTGGAGCGTGCCCACAGTTGGAACATCACACGCTGTTCTAGAGATCGGCGCTGCGTATCCGACGATGCCGTGGAAACAACGCAGACGCTCATGTCCTTTGTGGAGTGTGATGGCGCGCTGAAGTGTTAGGCGACAGCCAGACCAGGTTGTTTCAGCCGAACGCTTCGGAGATGCTCCGTAAAACGGTCGGCCCATGCAGTCACCACCATACGTACACGCATAGTCGAGGCGGCCGGCGAAAGACAGCCTTGACCTCGACCCGGTACCCAACCGTGTTTGCTCACTATGATAATGATACGCGCTATGGTAAACAGTCTTCTCTCATTGGATAATGAGATGAGATGACGCGCGCGCGCATCATTATGCGTGTTTACATTAGTCTTGGTTCAATACGTTGTTACGTATATACGCGATAACCGGCTGCCGCGAGAGGGCGTTATCACGACAAACATAATAGCCACGAATCGCCAGTTACTGGCGGTTCGTGGCTATTAATAGTTTGTCGTGATAACGCCCTCTCGCGGCGGCCGGTTATCGCGTATATACGTAACAACGTCTTGAACCAAGACTATATTTACATTTGACGCGCGTGTTTACTTTGGACTCGACTGTGTACGTGTATCGTGCATGCAGCTATGCTAACATGAATATGTATATTCGAGTCAAATTTTACAAGGTTTGATTGGCTCTGCCAGTTTCAGCCGAAAATGTAAAGAAATACATAAGAAACCCGCCACGGTTGGGTCAAGGCTGTCTTTCGCCTCGACTAATTTGATCCTTCTTTTCGAGTGTACAATTAAAATCGTCTCTATGCTTTTTTACAGGAGATTAGATCCCCGCGTGGGGATTTTGGTCACTTCCGTAATGACAATCTCCACATTATAGGAGAGGGGAAGCCCAGGGGTGGGGAACAACTGATGGGCGCATTATGAACACAAGATCTACGAGCCACCTGTTTTTAAGCTACATGTACATGTGTATGCTTGCGCTACGTGCCTCGCGAGTCTGCCTGCGCAATCTGAATTGGGCATTAACCAGTCTATTTTCTTCACTGGTACTTGGCAATAATAATTATGTACAGGTTTATTGGGGACCACTTAGGTGCTTAGCTTGGCCAATCACTGCGCTCGTTCCACGCACGGTTTTCAAACAAACGATCTGCATGCGTTCATAAACATTTTGCATGAGAAAGATTTAAGTTTAGCTGTCTATTTTACTTACTTTTTAACAGTTTATGATAATTCTGATGTAAAAATGGCATCGAAGAGGTAAGCTGATGGTGTGAAGAATGTTTCCAGCCCACTTATGTTAAGATTTTGTATAGATTTGTGTACGTTCATGGCGTTATTGCAAACCGATGTCCTCGTAGTCGTAGCCTACTCGTCGTGGTCGTACATCGGCCGGGCGTCGGCACCAGAACAACTCGGCACAGCATGCTCCTGGCTTCCAACTTGGCACTAGGCCAAGGCATTCGGGCGAGGAAAGATTTTACTTTAAATAATACCCCCCACCAAACTCGGTAAGGAACAGCAAATCTTGGAAAATAACCATCCATTTGTGTTCATAATTGTATATACAGTTAGTACTTCCAAAAATGTAAGGCTCAACCCTCTCCGTTAGCCTTACAAGGATATTTGATTTTGGTCCCCGTAACTCAATGGGATTTGCAATACGCTCTTGTGATATCATTTACAATGTTCCAGAATTCCACTTTCCCAAACGTTAATCTCCCCAGAAGGTTATCCAATCCCTCCTACAGATCTTTGAGACTTTTGCGGCACATTTGCGGAACATTGAAACGGACAATTTATTGAGTAATGGAGTTTTTACTCACCAACCGACGTATTCAGCCGAGATGAACATGGCGTCGCACAGCTGACTGATACAGTCCACCAGAATGCGCATGCGCGTGGATTTTTCGAAGAAATTTGGGGCTCGACCATTTTTTTGTAGGAGGGGGGGCATCTTGTCTACATCGCGCAACGGTGATGTGTGCATGACGCGCTTTACACATTGTTGTGTGTGTTTGAACATTCCTTCAGTTTTAAAATGAACATTTACGGAATATTTTTTGTGATGATTAATAGTCGGTATTGGATCATTATAACGTTCAAAATTCGCTGACATTCAATTTTGCGTTTGTTTTTGTATGCGGTATCTAATCTGGATAAAAACATACATTCCACACATCACCGTTGCGCGATGTAGACAAGATTCCCCCCTCCTACAAAAAATGGTCGAGCCCCAAATTTCTTCGAAAAATCCACGTGCATGCGCATTCTGGTGGACTGTATCAGTCAGCTGTGCGACGCCATGTTCATCTCGGCTGAATACGTCGGTTGGTGAGTAAAAACTCCATTACTCAATAAATTGTCCGTTTCGATGTTCCGCAAATGTGCCGCAAAAGTCTCAAAGATCTGTAGGAGGGATTGGATAACCTTCTGGGGAGATTAACGTTTGGGAAAGTGGAATTCTGGAACATTGTAAATGATATCACAAGAGCGTATTGCAAATCCCATTGAGTTACGGGGACCAAAATCAAATATCCTTGTAAGGCTAACGGAGAGCCTTACATTTTTGGAAGTGTACAGTTGGCAGTTTAAAAAACTTTACTTTTGAGAATTTGTTGAGACATTTTTTTAGTGCAGGGGAAGAAAGTTTGTGTTTTCTGTGTTAGAACTAAACTGGCACCATGTAAAGTCACTCAAGACGTCAAGTCAAAGTGTTCACATACATGTTGATTTCTTCCTCATTTTTTACAGATTTTGCTGACATAAATCTTGAATTGAAATAACAAATTGTGCCACATGTTTAGTCTTAGACAGTTATCAAGGAGGGTTGGTTATTTTCCAAGATTTTGCTGTTCTTGACTGATTTTGGTGGGGGTATTTAACTAAAGTAAACTCTTTCCGTTTAACTTTAAGTTATGGCACTCGACTGTCTAGTTCCCCAACGTAATTGTATTCAACGTCACATTCTTTGCTGTTTGAACCAAATGGTTTTCGGACTTTACTTTCCTTTAGTCCGAGTAACTTGGACCCTGGCTTTATCGCCTTTTTAAACATTTGGACATGATCTGGCGATTAGTAGGGTCCAAGCAAAGTGTGTGCCGTCGGCTTTGGATTAATCTAATTTGTCTGAAGACCCAACAAAAACCTTAAAACGGCCACCAAAATACGACTACGAAATACGCCACCTGAGGTACAAGTGGAGTTCCATGATTATTAGATGGAGGTACTCAGATTCACTTACCATCCGGATAAAATGTGAAATTTACCGTTCAATTCCAGGAAGCACCCGCAGGGCATGTCATCTTAATTGTGCAGTCGGGTGTGCTTATTTAAATACATGTATGATGTAGTTGAGAACATTGTGCTGTCGAGGTATTATTGCTCCTCTTGTTTGCGAATTCAGCGTCACGTCCAGACGATATTGAGCCGGAAATATCTCCTTTTCTTTATATTTTTGGAGGAATATTTCAATCTGTCGGGAAAGATGGACTATTAAAACTATTGGCAGAGACGGTGTCAAGAGTGTGATTTTTAAGCTGCACAGTCCTCCCATGCAGTTTCGGGCGCTAGGACACACCCATATCATGGCGTCGTCCTAGGGATACAACCCTTAGGCCGCCAAAATGGAAGCGGACAGTCCTGCTGTTGCTAAACTTATTTTTCTCACTTTGTCTGAGTAGGGATCTTTGTAACACCTTACCAATACAAACATCATCTTCAGGTGTAGAGAGAGCATGAAGCTGGAGGTGGCCGAGTGCCTGGAGCATGCCCTGGAGCAGCTGCGAGACATCTGGGACGAGATTGGCATCTGCGAGGAACAGCGGGTAGACCGGCAGAACGTAGTGCTACACCACATGCGCAACCTCTTAAGCGAGATGGTGTCTGAGGAGAAGGACCTGCGGCGGCGGCTGATGGCCAGCGTAGAGACTTGCGGGCAGGAGGTGGTCACGATCAGTCAGGAGCTGGGGATCAAAGCCTTCCAGGTAAAAGAGATTATACCCCTAACCATCCCAAATCTGCCAAAATCCAACACCATGTTGTATTGTATTTTGATGGGTTTACGATTGTAGAGCCTTGGCACCATATTACTTTTCATGGAGCTGTCATGCCCCATAAGTATAAAGAATGTGCCATCGGTAAACTGCACAGTGTTTGATTTTGACAGGTTCAGGAAACTTCCCAGTAAAAGTGCCTAGAGGGGGGTTAGGGTTAATTCTTCCAATTTGACCAAAATCCAACACTTGATTTTGATTGATTCAGGATTAAATGACTTAAGAGCCCAGTCATTGTTGCTTTGCATTGCAAGCCCTTTATCTTTGCCAGAGCTGAGACTTGGATCCTTTCTGTCGAGAAAGATTTACATGTACCCTGAACCCTACCAAATCCACCAAAACCCAACAACTACTGTTGCTTGATTTTAGTAGATTTAGGACTGAAGAGCTGTTATTTGTTTACATGGAGCTTTATATATTATCCAGCCTAACCGGGAACTTGGACTCAAGCCCTTCTCCATGAACAGGTTTACTCCTTTCTTGACCTTTCCAAATCCACCAAAATCTGAATCATGATTTTGTTTGGATTTGATGGAATCAATAAGGATTGAAGAGCCAGGATTACTTTACATAGAGCTTTATTTATCAGCCAGAAGTTCTGACTTAATTACCCCCTTGCCCTTAGCCTCCTAGATCCACCAAAATCCAACACAAGTGTAATTGGATTTAATGGATTGTAGACACGGAGTCCCTTAATTCTGTAGAAAAGAACATACTTTGAGAACATGGTGAATTGGGTTTTAAAATGAGGGCAATCCAGTTGATCAAATTTGGTGTGATTTGACTGCACAGCCGGAGGATGGGCTGAGCATCCTTCAACTGGAGAAGGCGCTCCGTCAGAAGGTGGACTGCTTGGCCAAGGAGAAGAACGAGCGCATGGCCAAGCTGAAGCAACTAAAGGACAGGGAGCAGCACCTGTGTGATCTGCTCTGCACCACGCCCTACTACATCCCCAGCGGCACGGTGCCGACAGCCGAACAGCTAGACACACTGAAAGAGCACATCCAGACATTGACAACAGAAAAGGTAAAGTTGCGTTATTGTCAATTTTGCTAGAAGTTCCAGAGATAACGGTGCCCCAAATAAATAAAAAGCAAGGTGTCCTAGATCCATGCCCCCCTACCCAAACTGGACTTTGTTTAGGGACACCAAATGTGTCTCGAGGAGAGTTCTAATAGAAAATTTCTGAAGGACTTAGCAGGATTGGAAATAGTACAGCGCGGCCGGCAACCATTACTTTATATGGGGCTTGATGTCCCTTGAAAAGGTAAAGTACTACTTGACTAGACTTGTTAATTCATACACTCTGCTCCTACCACCCATCCCCATGTAATGTCTGTTCATATTTAATTGTGAAAATGAATAAAACTGCTGCAAACTGCTGACTGACTGAATGGACCTGAAATATACAAATCAAAAAATTAGCTGGCCTGACGTTTCGAACTTAAGCAAGTTCTTTCTCAAAGGTGAATGACAGAGTACAAGAAACAAACATGTAGGGAACACACATGCATGAGGGGGTGGGTGGAGAAACACAAAAGAGGGATGCAAAGGAGCATGGCAGATAGGCAGTGGGTAAACATCAAAGGGAGAGGAAAGGACAGCCAGGAAGACAGGAACAAAGAGGTGTGATTAGGGTAAGGATGGAGGAGGGGAGGGATTAAGATGAAGGTTGAAGCTGGGGAAATGGACAAAGGAGTGTGGTTAGGGGGGGGGGGGGGGGGGGGTTTGAATTGAAGGTGGTAATAGGGCAAGAAAAGGAACAAAGAGAAGTGGCAAGGATAAACAGGAAATGGAAAGACAACACCATTTGGCCAAGAGACCCCAAGAGGGTTATGCCAGGAGGATAATCTGTAAACAAATGACAATGGGGGAAAACATTTTTAAGTTAATCATTTCCTTCCTGGATGTTGAGACCATGTGGTTGAATAGTCCGAAGACGTTTCATCCAAACTTCATATTTAATTGTACTCTTTGTCACTTTTTTGCAAGTGCAATTTTATTGTGTGATTGTGTTTTTTTAATATTTTGGTGTGTGATATACCTATTTTAAAACATAAGTTATATTTACATATTTTTTTAAATCGTATTTTAAAACTAATTTTAAGTTCATTTTTTTGTAACACTGATTTTAATTCAGACTCCAGGCTGCCATGGACAGTTTTTTTTAATAAACCAGTAATAATAAACCAGTACAAAGAACATGTTGGATAATACACAACAGGTTTTTGGATGCTCTTAGGAAAAATTCCTCGGGAGTTAAGATTACTTAATGTGTCAATTCTTCGTTATAGGACTTGAGACAGAACACCCTGAGCAGCACCAAGGTGAAGATCATCTCATTGCTTGAGGACCTAGAGCAAGGGCCCAACACCACCTTCGAGCGAGACATCGTCTGCGAAGAAGAGGATGCCTTCCTCCTGTCCAAGGAGAACATGGAAGCCCTGCGAGTTCTGCATCAGGAGGTGAGTCTCGTCATAGAGTAACCAGTGGGGGGGACACTAATACCGTGCAACTTCATCAGAATTTGCTTAATTAGAATATTGACACAGTAATAGAAATATGTATGCACGTTCAGTGTTAGGATGACATTGGCAAGAAATAGCGCTAAAGCTTGAACATTTTTCTGCCAAAGTTAGCACGACTTTTCTGCAAACCGTTAAAGGTAATATACAACATTTGCTAACATCAAAAAACCAAAACTGAATTATGAAATACCGTACTTGACTGTAAGTAAATAATAGTCTCAAGCATCCTGTTAAATCATGGCACTCGTTGTGTTGTCATTTTCAAGAAAAGTGGGATTTTTGTATAAATTTCCAGCAGTGGTCATCCGACCATCGTTTAGAAAACAACTGATTTTTTTTTCAAATAGTGTCCCCAATTTTCCTAACTTTACATAGCCCACATTTTGTTTAGCAAGTGGTTGCACATCCATGAACGGGTGCAAGCCAGCTAGTCGAGTTGCCCGACCTGATAATTCCCTGAAAATTACAGCAAAAGCAAATGTTGTATAATACCTTGAAGCAACGCTGTGAAACTTTACCCAGGACACATGAATTAATTTGTTTTCAATATGTATATTGTAATAATTATAACATCTCATCTGTATAATCTTGATTTGAGTGGGTTACAACGTGTCGTGGGGTATTCGCTATTTTCACTGTATTGCCACCCATGCTGAAAAAAAACCCTATAGACTGATCCGGCAACCAAAATTAGAAGCATTTTACTGCGGTGGCACCACGCTCGATGCAGCTTCGACCAACAGGGTGTTTACAACTTGCCAAAATGCGCGCGTGACTGAAATTAAAGAACGCGGGCAGTCTGCACGCGAGCGTGGCACCAAAGCAAGAATGGCTTCTAATTTTGTTCGGCGAATTCCCGTATATCCATGTCTAAAAGATTTACCCATGCTTGCCAGTGTGCTAAGTGGAGTTCCTTTGTAAAGTCTGTGCAGGTTCTAAGTGGACGAATCTACATAGTGCATGTATTCCGAGTGGCATAACGTGCTACGCAGTGCGGTCTTTTTGGTTTTGTTTATCCTCGTGATGATTTCCCACGGAATTTCTGCATTCCAAAATATAAATGCAGATAAAGGTCTAATTTAGTTCTATATAATCTGGTTTCTCTTGTGACACAGTAAACTATAGCCTCCATTGTAATTGCCATCACATTTTTTATTTTTCCCTGGGCTGCGCCTCCAGAAAAGATAATGCTCTGGGAATCACCTCAGAGGGATCGTTTTACTCTGCCACTTATAAACAGTACTAGCCTGTGTCTTCCTACAGGTCTCACAAAGTTTTTTGTTCTATTGTTTTTTTTTACTTTGTGCTCTACTCTGTGTACTGCCAGTTGGAGTTTAAGCAGAAAGAGAACCATGGAATTGCTGACCACCTGAGAGAGCAGATAGCCAGCCTGTGGAACAGGCTTCTCTTCCCCCCAGAGGAGAGGGATGAGTACCTAGCCAGCCACCAGGGTTACAAGCCGACCGACATCAAACTGGTAAGCTGGCCCCCGCTGAGAGTAGGCCCGTGATTTTCAAACATTTAAATGGTTTTGAAAGAAAACAAAGTTTACTAAACTTCTGAACATTTAAACGAAACATACACAACAAATTAATTTCCTGAATTCCTGTGATACTGAAGGGGTAGTAGTTAAATTAGGGGAACAATGTTAATCAGAATGTGGATTTTTTGGTTTTTATTGATTGAATACTATTTTTTCCAGTAATCAATATGCTTTATGTGAATAGAGAAACTCAAGTGTTTAAATTAATCAAATACAAACAGAAAAGAAATTCTTATTCATATTGGGTTGTATGAGCAGCTTTGTGTAAATGGAATATTGATCATCTTGGTCTTGGTCTTTTTGTGTAAACTTGTGGTGTGCATTCTATGCGTTCTGTTGAATTAAACATTTAAATCCTTTCAAAATATGGGTTAAAATGTTTTGAAAATTAAACAAAGTCTCAGGCATAGCTGAGTACCATGCACTCCTAAGCCTGATCCCAACAAGACCAATACCTTGACACTTTCTAACCTGTTAGTCGCTAACTTTGCCCTTAGATTCAATTGAATCTTTAAGCCGGAAACATCATTCTTGGAGGGGAAAGACGATTTATTTTGTTTTGCAAAAACTTCTATTTAGCAAAATTTATATCTAACTGCACCGTCCATCATGCAAAAGCTTTCTGTTAAAAAAGAGCCAACGACTATTTTCTGCTATTTTTTTTCTTCTAGTTGCGGGAGGAGCTAGCCAGACTCGAGGAGTTGAAGATACAGAATCTGAAGCGAGTGACGGAAGCGAGCAGAGAGGAGATTGATATCTGGTGGGACAAGTGTTACTTCAGCAGGCAACAGCGCAATGACTTTGCTGCATTCTATGATGGCAAGTATAGAGTGCCTTAATTAACCCTAACCCTGCCAGATGCAGCACAGTGCATCTGTGGTGACAGCTTGACCTTGCTGCACTCTGCACACAAGTCAATGTGACAAAGTATGCAATCTGATGCATCTGGCAGGGTTCTAGCCAAAATACCCTGGAGGGTTAGGGTTAATAACCCACTGCGTACATGTGAAAGTCCAATATATTTGTTGGATTAGCAGGGAGGTTTAGTGTAGCAACAGAAAATGTTGATAATGGGACCCTTTAAATAGCCAGCCAAACCTTTCCATACCATTCTGTATTTTCTGTTAGTAATGATAGAAAGGAAATTGTTTTTAAGTTTTTAAATTAAATGTTGAGTCTTGCAGTGTATCACGATTCACGCCTACACTTTTCAATTTTATATAAAATCACATTTTTTCTTGACTTTTTTAGAAATTTCTCTAAGAATTGATAAAAATAATTTGCTTTATTTGGGTTGATTTTTTCTGCTAATTTCATTGGTTTATGTGGTCTTTGTACTGTTGTTTTCCTACAATTATCAGATGAGTTCACAGAAGAACTTCTCCTACAACACGACGAGGAGCTTGCCAGAGTGAAGGCGTACTATGAGACCAACAAGGAAATCCTACATTGTATCAAGAAGCGAGAGGAAATGTGGAAGAAAATGCTGGAATTTGAGGTATAGCGGCTGGGGAGGTTAGGGAGCATAACATATTGTCCCGATGCGGGATTGATAGACCAATTCCAAATTGACGATTTGTTCATGCATGAATGAATTTGTTGAATTACATTGTTTTTGTTTAGCACAGTGATCCTCGCTTTCAACCCGGAGGTGCGCAGATGTCGAATGTGAAATTCCTCTATTGCGGTACCGCTGTTTTTCTTAGCAGCGCAGCAATCCATACCTCAAACCTAGCTGATGAATAGGAAGCCAGGCAGCTTGAATAACTGAATAATCATGAGGTCAAAACTGGAGCTTGGAGCTCATTAACCCTTTGCGTACGGATGACGCCATATGGCGTAAAAAAAAAGTGCCACCAGGCCGGATGACGCCATTTGCCGCCGTTTGTGCAGTTTCAATCCATTTTTGGATTATTGTTTATGATACGCTTGACTGCACAAACACATTGTAGCGGTTTGCTTGGCTGCCAGAACCGCCGCGACACCCAGACGTCTCAAGGGGTTAAAGCCGTCGGCTTGTCAAAGATTTCCAGTTTGCAGCAGTCAGACCATAGACAAAGAACCCCTATTAGTGGAGGTCTTGCTGGAATGAATGTTTAAGAGTTCTGGTTTGGAACTCTTTAATTTCCCCATTTGAATTTTTATTTTTCTGTTGTTTTTTCTCGGGACTTTTTAAGCGACTTGCCCGATAGGCTAGTAGATATTTGCATGAAATCTCAAGTTCGATTCTGAATTCTTCATGGCTGAATTTATTTTTACCATTCCAGAAAAAAGCCAATGATCCGAACCGATACAACAACAGAGGAGGTAACCTACTGCAGGAAGAGAAGGAGAGGAAGAAGATCAACAGAGATCTGCCCAAGGTATTTCATTTCATTCACTTCCCCCTCGGGCACAATTTTGCCGCAAACTTTTACAGTTCTTATTTCTGATTGTCCATTTTATTTTTGTATTTTTCCGACAAAATGAGTTGGAAGTAACCCAAGGTACTTTTGATTAACAAGACAACAATATGTTCTCTTATGGAGTGCTGTTCCCACATCTGGACTGGTGCTTCTGCTCGTCTTTATTTGATAGAGTAAAGGAGCGCATTAATTTGGTTGAAGAAGAGTTGGGCTCATCCTTGCAATCACTCTCTCACCGTAGATACTCTTAGTCTGTTCTACAGATATTTTATTGATAAAAGTTCCACTGGCTTGTCCAGCTTGGTTCCTCCAGTTAGGGTGTTTGAGCGTGAAACTTGGCTTTCCGCCTGTGCCAACCATTATACTCTAGCTGTACGAATATGTAGAACATCAGTCTTATGCCAATAGCTTTTCCCCTCGTTCTGTGTCTCTATGGAATTCTTTGCGTGGTGCATGTTTTCCATCATCTTATAATGATCTTTCCTGCTTCAAGAGAAATATTATTTCCTACCTCTTGTATCTTTTTTTTTTTGTGGCTGCGTACCTCGAGTGGCTTTTACTAGCCTTGTTCTGGGTGAACCTGCATAAAGAAAAGGCCCTTAAAGAAATCTTACACTTTAGAAATCAATAGGAGAGGTCCATCATATTTGTTCTCATGTGCCACCTTAGCTGGAGAAGACCCTAGCGGATCGCATCAGCCAGTTTGAGGAGGAAAAGGGAGCACCGTTCCTGGTCGACGGCTGTCGGTTCATGGACTACGTCCAGATGCAGTGGGCTGCTCATGAACAAGACAAGAAATTACACAAAGAAGAACGGGTAATACTACAGTTTATATTTCAATTTTCAAGTATTTTTCGTATTTAGATGATTTGACCAAGTTGATTCAAATATTTCAACACAGTTGTACTCGAGTCCCTGCAAGTCCTTTCACAAGTCCTTTCCCAAGTCCAGTCAGAATTCCTTTAATAAAGCCGGTCACAAGTAACTGGATGAACAATGACAAAGAAATGCCTTTGTCAAAGCTCATTTGAATAGCTTGTGATTGGAATTAGGACTGGAGTGCTTGTGGTACTGGCAGGGACTTGTGATGGACTCAAATACATCTCTATATTTGAAACATGTCAATTAAAAGTTGCATATGCCAGTCGGGAATTGTATGTTGCAGGTGTGCCTGTGTTGACGTGCCTGGTCCAATCAGGAATTGCAACCCAATTAATTTCGAGCTTGGGTTGATCAAATCGAATTGCATGTAACGGTCAAAAGTGGCTTGCACCAGTGAGAAATTTCACATGATGATCGGAAACCATTTATTTGGTTAACAAATACTATGTAACTTATACGATTGAAAAAAACAATCTCACATGCATTTTTTTTTCTTTGTGAGAGACTGGCTGGTTTTGTTTTATTATTCCAGTCAGAAAAACTATGTTGATATTGCACTACAAAAACAATTGTCTGGGGCAGCACTAAAAGGTTAGCACCAAATAAAGTCTTGTCTTTTCTTTTTGATCTACAAAGATGAAAGCGAAGAATATGCAAACCGAGAACGAGATGACATTTGGCAGCAAGCCAAACACGCCATCCAAGAGGCGCTATAACGGCAGCTCCAAGACGCCAAACAAACGGATGAAGGGGGTAAGTAAATTTGCCTCCACAGCTTGAGAACACTGATTGGGCAGAACTAATTTCCAGACTAGATTCAAGGGGCGCCCTTTCATTGAGTAAGTTGGGCTTGATCCTGTTTGTTGTGAAATGGTGCGTACATTTGGAAATCAACATTCAAGAATCGTCCCGAGTGCGAGATTGTATATGCAGACCCTAAGAATTTCCTTTAAAAAGGGGTCCATGTTTTGTTTTGAATCATAAAAAATTCCCTTTTACCCATTTGGTGCAGTGTTGATCAATCTTGATCAAATCAATCTTGCCTTTACGATTCGTGCAAAAATTGTAAACGTGGCAGAAGCTTTAATTTTAAGGATGAGTTTTTCTACTGAATTAGCTGAATTGGGGATTTTTATGTGCACAAACATAATGTTTGATAATACTGCGTAATCCCCTGAAGCTCATCCCACCATCAGTGATTTTTTTTCCTGAAACTCTATAGTTCTGAGACTGCATTGTCACTTGGGAATATTAACCAGTCACTTATTTTTGAGGTGCCTTGGGGTTAACACTACACAGTGCAAAATTTCAATTTTCATTTTGAGTCGTGGGCTCTGGTGGTGGTAGGTCTGTGTAATGCAGCAGAATCAATCAAAATGCACCATTGGTAATTTATTTTGATAGGCTCTGTTATTTTTGTCACATTTTATTCCACACGTCAAACTAATTTTGTTTCAGCACTTTGACCAATATGCACCGACCCTCACCACAACCCCTCCACGTGTTTTATTTTCTCTGTCACCCGCATGTATCGCCCAGTTGAATGGAACTTTCTGTGCCCCCTCTCCCCGGTTGGGCCTTACCCATAGCAGCATTATGCCCTCCCCCTCGCCCGCCAGGCGCCCCCCGAGGGCTTGCAAGGCCACGCCCTCAAATACCAAGGTAGGTGATGGAATTTAATTTGTTTGACAGTTCCTGAGTTTTGTCACGCCGTGTGTTATCATTGCAGATTTTGGATCAATGCTGCATAGTCTATTCAGAATATTGTGATTTCTCTGTGCAGCTTCAAACGAGTAAAGCACTGCGATTGTGTCAGTTATGCTGACTCAAAACGGTAAATTGAAATTTAACACCAATGCCTAAGGAAGGGTTTTAAAGCCCACTCCCCCCCCTCCCATGGAATTTCTTATGAATTCAAAATAGAATTTCGTAATATCTTAATAATTTTGATATTTTTATGGTAAATTTTCCACCGGCTTGTCCAGCTTGGTTCCTCCAGTTAGGGTGTTTGAGCGTGAAACTCGGCTTTCCACCTGTTTCCACCAATATACTCTAGCTGTACCTAGATGTAGAATGAAAATCTATGGCAGTAGCTTTTTACCTCATTCTCTCTCAATAGAATTCTTTGCTTGATGCATTTTTACCTTTCCGTGATGCATTTTTACCTTTACTCTTGTATCTTTGATTCTTTTTCTTTTTGTAGCTCCATACCTTGCGTGGCTTTAAAAAAAAATGAAACTGTAATATGCACCTCCACAGTGCGATGAATAAAAAATACTCAAACTACTCAAAATACACGTATATTAAGCTGATAGCACTAAACGCATTATCAAATGTTGCCTACAATGTTCTCTTTGAAAGGATGGGTCATGCACCCAAATCAGATCACCATGCAAGAAATGCCTACCTAAAACAAGCACAAACTGTCTGTCCAATTTTAGAATAGGACTGCGTGATGGTTGTGGTCATGTCAGCATCACTTTAATCCAACTGTGAACTTGGACACAGTGTTGACTTGTTTTGGCATGCTGAATGAACCATGACCTGTTCTGACATATTTGGGCTTTAATTCCAGCATACTTTTTTACTCGCGATGTATGTTTCATTTATGAGATCACTTTAATATTATTTTTGCCATTCAATCCCTCTCTCAAACCTAGCCACCCCTCCCTAAAACCCCTCAAACCCCCCTTCTCAAACCCTCTCCCCAAACCTCTCCCCAACCCCCCTCAAACCCCCAAACCTCCCTCCCTCAAGCTCTCCTTCCTTCAAACCCCCTCCCTCAAACTTCCTCACTCACCCGCATCATACCTTCTCCCTCAAACCACCAAACCTCCCCTCAATCTCCCGCTCTCAAGCCTCTTCCCATCAATCTTAACATCACAGCTAATGCATATTCCTTTCCCTCTTCACACCCATCTGTTATTCCTAGACGGCGACCCCTAGCGGTCGCCCTCCTCCCAGCACTTACATCCCCCACATACCCTTCCCATCCCCCTCCTCATTGTGCCGTCCTCCGAAAAGTGTCCGGCGGAAAGAGGTATGGCCATGAAGTGTTGCAGTATAAAGTTAACGATCCCAGATTCAATTAAGTTTGCATTTGCAGTGAAATCACTTCTTTGAAACGTTGAGCCTGCCACAGCTGGACCTAATTTTTTTAATGCAAATATTCACAAAGCACTGGGCTAGTAGCACCTGCAGCAGTTGTCAAATTATACCACACCTTTGACCTAGCTGTCGGTTTTCAACTGCAAATCTGTAAATAGCAAGTTTTGAAGTAAGGAACGCAGCACCGCAAAGAAAACAAGTGGTACTACAATCAGTACCGCATTTTGACAATATGAACCGCTCCCTAACGCTCAGTAAAAATGAACCCCTTGTGGTCGTTGAAAAAAATTCATTTAGTTGAGAAGTGTGCCGTTCAGACTGCAAACAATTGCTAACGGGATCGTTCTGTGTTTTGGATGGAATTTCCAGTTTTGAAACTTTTTGTTTCTGCACACTATTACGAAAATGTCTTCTTTTCTTGACATTCCCGTGTGGAATGCATGCCAATGATAGTTTCTGTTCTAAATTTGTTTTGAAATTCTGTGTCAGTGTTTTTTTTTTGTCGCATCAGCTGTTCCCATCAATGAAATACACCGTCAAGCCAACTAACATGTTGCGTTCTCAATCTGTTCCTTTGATTTATTTCCATTACTCAAATGCTGATTTTTTTTACTAACTCATACTGATTGGATGTCGTCAAACAAACCCCATTATCCGTACTTGAATTGTATATTTAGACCCGAATCCAGGATTTTTTTTAGGGTGGGGGGGGGCACAGCACAGCCAAAATGGGATGTTGTGAGTGATGACGCCCCCTTAGCAGGGGCTAAAAAACTGTTTTTTTTTTTTAGCAAACGAAGACTGATTCTATACAGTATGTTTGTATGTTATTACTACATGAAGTATTTTATTTAGTTGTGAGGGGTTGTGGCCGGTTTACGTTCCCCCTCCGTCTTTTTGTCAAAGATTTACGGAGGAATTTTCCCCCACGGCGACCCCCCTCCCTGGAATCGTGCCTGATATTTTAAAGTAACGGAAAAATGATTGACTGTTTTTTACATTAGCACACAAATTTTGTTGAATGTTGTAGATTACTTCAAGTTGAAATTGTTTTTCAGTTTTTTGCATGTATTTTCAAATGTTTTTTCTTAGCACGGAATGTTAAGAGTAGGGTTCATATTCCTTTAGAAAAACAACTATACAAATATTCCCATCCACCCTTAGTGGTTGTGAAAGTACATAATCTGTTCATCAGAAAAATCGGGAAATGTTTGTAATCTACACTGTAATAATACAAAGTTTAAAACATGATAAAAGGCTGAGAAGAAAACATGTTTTGAAAACAAACTCTTAAAGCACCTCCAAACATGTTAAAGAAAAACACAAAGCTAAATATTTCCTGCCGAAGACAATTTGTGAAAATGGTCTACTCCATGAATGTGAACCTTACTTGCGATTCAGTTTAGACGCACTCTGACATGTTTGTTTCTTACTAACAGACACCCAAGCGAGTGCTGAGACCTACGGGATCACACTTGGCCAATCGCAAGGCGCTCAGGGAAAGGAACACGGACATGAGCCACGCATTCAGCACCAGTACGATCAGTGGGGGTGTACACGGCCCCACAAATACAGATATGTCTCTCGCTTCATCCTGTTCAACCTACTCAGACTTTGCAGTAAGTAACAGGTTAACTTTTTGGTGGTGTGTCTGAAGTCTTGTAATAAGCAAGTTTGGTATTACAACTACGCATGTGCCCAACAAGATTTGACGTTTTTTCTTTTTTGGGGGGGGGGGGGGGGGGGGGAACGTGGCAGATAAATGCACACAAGGCTATGGGGGAACGTGGTAACCGAATCTGCATTCTGTGCAATTTTTCGTGCAATTGAAAAGATGATGGAAACTTTTGTTCGAACAAAAGTTGAGACACACCAGACACCTGAAAACACTTCCCTGTCCAAACGTTTTTTGAAAAATGTTACTTCAGAACACAACGATCTCTTTAAATTTGCTGGTACCTATTATGCTTTTGCACGCATACATTGAAATGTCTCTCCCGAAAGAAAAATTTGTCAAATCTTGATGTGCACATGTGCAGTTGGAATACCGAACTGGCTTATTACAAAGTATGCAATCTTTATGTTGTGCATATCCAGCGAAATTGTAGCACGGACCAATGGCTTTTGGCTGCAAAAGATTATTCGTTCCTCAAATTTACAGACGTAAAATAAAAAATCCAATACACCGGTCAATTTCAAAATAGGGTTGCCAAGTTACTCCTCCCTCCTCCCTCAGTGGGCCAACCATGGGTACCCCTTAGGCAGTTTTGGTGCCCCTTCGTGGAAAATGTTGTGACGGAAGCACTACCACCCAACAATTTATGTCCAAAAGAGCATTTTTTACTAATGGCGTCAAAACTTTGGTATTAATAATCGTACGTACAGCGTGCATGCGTGAAACTTGCCTCTGTACACATCAGATGGCATGACCCTGACCTGGGTTCGAAGATTCAAAGGTCAGCTCATGTAATTGGGTCAGGTCATGGTTTATTCAACTGTGACTGGATGGAACTGTGAATCCTAAACGTCCGGCTCACTCGCGTCCTCAGTTCAATGCTTCCAAACTTAGAATATTCGTGTGTCGTGCTTACCCTGTGGACGACCTGGGATACTATGGGTACGTGCCATGAAGATGCGCATGCGATGCATGTCAAGGACATGTCAGGTCAGTTCATGAATGTATACATACAATGCACGTTCGGATAATAGAATGGGGAACACTCTTCGTCTGGTCTAGGGCTGTCCCGAATATATCGTCCAGCGAATATTCGAATACCATTTTGCCAGTTCGAATATTCGAAAAGATATATATAATATGCACGTACAGATACGACTCTGATGCTATTTTAATAGAAAAGTTATGGTGCTTAGCAGTGTCAAATGCCGCATTTTTGTCAATTGTACCTTTTTGTGGACGGAGGTTTATTGTTCCCGTCCGTAAAACCCTTGATACAAGAGGGGCATGCAAAAAATGCCGTTTGAACGGTCCATAATATCAATCGCCATACGTAAAACACTGGTGCGGCATGCACTAAAAAACTTGATCTGCGAGTATCGAATATTCGGTCAAACCGAGTTTCGAATATTCGAATACTAAATTTCTCGAAAATGAACAGCCCTAGTCTGGTCTGTGTGCACCCGCATTAAAATTCTAGGGGTCTATTTTTAGGTCATTTGGGTAATAATGAAGAGTGCTATGTGACAAACAAAATTGGCCCTGCCAGTATCAGAAAGCGACACAGCCCTAGCATACTTCATCAAGTGAAGCTTTGTATAATCTGTTGTAAAAATGGTATTCATTAAGAACACTGACAGGGTAGGAGATCAATTCCAAGTCTTCGTGGTGCGTTCAGATTTCATTTTCATTAAGTTGAAACGTACTTTTATCACGTATTAAGAATCTTTTTTCAGATTTTGCATCTGCATTCATCATTTGTTTGTGGCATAGTTATTTCTGCTACGTTCCAAACAGTTTGCAAAAGATGAAAGTTCATTTCTAAAAGGTTATTTTTGACATGTAATTGACCTATGGCAGTACAATCCTATGACAGCAACTTGTGAAATAATTTTCTGTCACATTTTGTTATGATTTGATGGGCCACGTGCAAAATTTCATAGGGTAAGGGGGTTGTCTAGTGGGCGTGATCAACCCACAAACGGTGACAGGTCAGTTATGAAGGAAGATGCTGTAGTGTAGTGCAATCAATGTTTTATGATGCTGTTCTTTCAGGCAAGATTGCATCAACTATGAGCTCATTTTCTGGACAGTTCAATTGTAAGTTACTATTCATAATGATTAAGAAATATCTGAATATTAAACGTTTTGACAGATTGTTGGTCACTCATTTCACATTGGAACAGAATCTCAGGCTCCAAATTTTTTTAAACTAATAATTTGCCTGTACATTCATGAACAACTTCTCCACCGTATTAAAGGCTGGTTTATAGTCGGTCGCGTGATGGTCGCCGCGATTAAAAATTTATGCGCGATCCTCTCACGCGGGGTTTATACTTGACGCGGAAGCACTAGCGACTAGTCGCTGAAAGACGCTGGCGACGTCGCTGCAGAGTTCAATCCGTTGAACTTTGACATGGTCGCTGACCTCACTTTTTTTCAATGGGCCAATAGAATTGCCTGATCGGTAAGAAACGATGAATATGCAAATATGGCACACAGCATAAAAAATAAATCACTATTAATAAACAGCGACAACGTCCTATATTTTATTTATGCGTCCTAATATTTATTATGAAAACAGCTGGGACAGACATTAATCACACATCAAAAAAAAGCTGCTAACTCCGATAATTAATAATCATCGCAGCTAAAATAATTTTACGTTCAGCAGTGGCGATGCGTTGATCGTCACACGTCTCATTCGAATTCCAGACGCGCTGCGCGTATGCTGCGCGTGTGTTTACAAACGTCGCGTGACGACTATGAACTGCACAAAAAAGGCGTAGCGTCCAGCGACCATCAGCGTCGGGCGATTTTCATCGCGCGACCGACTATAAACCAGCCTTAACCCTAACGCTACTGAATTCATCAATATCAATATGAATTTGCACACACCCTAGGGGGTTAGGGTTGATTAACTATATGACCAGATTTTTTGAAGCCAGTCCTGTGTGAATGCAAACACCTGTTCTGCAGTGAAAATTCCATCCCACATGAATGTTTTGCTTGTCAGTGTTCTTAATGCAGCCTACCAAAATCCTCCGTATATAATACGGGGACATTCTCGGCTTTTGTTTGAAATGCTAGGAGGGGGTGGGGGGAAGATAAAAAAAAAGAATGCATGCGTTTCATTTCATTTCTTGCCAGTAAATATGTTGCATTTTGCACTCGTCAGCACGCACTTGGTTACTTATTACTTGGTATATTGTACCACAATTCCAGCACATCTTCTTTGTTTGCTTCCATAAATAAACTGTTAGATTGGCTTTCCACCTCTTCCACCTCGGGTGACTCCGGTTCGAAAGTGGCCTCTGATGCGTCATTTTTATAATTAATCTTACAGCAAGCTCACTTTTTTCATTTCAAAATTTTAAAACGCCTTCAACATCTTCAAATGGAGGATGTGTAACAAACCAAACCCAAATATTTAACATATTTGTTAGCGAATTTTTGCATACGTTGTTTGAAGCATATAAGAATGACATCAGCTTTCTTTCACGACAGAAACTACCAAATAAAAAAGAGATTTTAAAATAATTAAATATTTGGAAATATTTGGGGTCGGTTTTTTTTTTTTTCTCTCCCTGTGTGTTTGTAGTGTAAACTTTTTAATTTTAAATAAAAAAAAAAAATTGGGGGGGGGAGGTGTATCTAAAAAATCTGACATCAATCCAAGCTGTCATCATGCTACTCTCCTGCCCAAATCTTCTCGCTTGCCTGCCAATAAGATTTGCTATTTCTTTTGTGGAATCTGATCTGCAATTTTCAAGATTGTTTATTCTACTTTTCCTTTCTCCTTCCCTCCCTGATGCAGAGGGACTTTGACACCAAACGGCAGACTAACACCCGAAGCAGCTCCGCCTCCAGCCCAAACAACCTGACGTCGAGCCGTGCTCGCATCGCGTTCCTCTAAAGTCCCCTCCTTGTTTGCCAGTGGGGAGTGCTCATCAAATATCACTGCCAAGACAGGAACCAGCACACTGGTAATCCTTTCAAAGCTTAATTTGATTCTGGTTCTGGTCGTCCCTGCAGGTTATTCAAATACTTTTAGTCGTAAAGTGGGCGTAGCTATCTGCCAAAGTGGAATTTTAACAGCAAAAACCAGGTCAGGGGTGAGATTTGTCAGGATTGTTCCTGATTTCAGGATTTTTTTTGGTCGGGATTTCAGAATTTTTAAAGAATCTCTTTTGCAATCGGGAATTCCTGAGGTGTTCTCCTAAAGGTGTTTTTACCTGTAGAAGTGGATATAGAACAATTACGGGGGGTGCCTTTAGGCAAATACAAACTATATGTTGATCTGGGGTCCTCGTGGATTTTTCGTGGATTTCGTGTAATTTTCATTTTGGGCCAATCTCACCCCTGCTTGTGTGATGTGCATAGTTTATTGCCAAAAAGCTAGCTCCTGAAGGCATCCAGAAAGGTAATTGGGGAGCATTTCATATTGTCCAGTTGTGGTATCGATTGTAGGCCGTTTTTCTTTGCAGTGCGGCATTCTGTACCTCAAACCTTGCTGATGAATGGGAAGCCAGGCGGCTTGAATAACTGAATAATCATCAGGTCAAAACTGGAGCTTGGAGCTTATTAAAGCCCAGTCGGCTTGTCAGATTTCCAGTGATCATTAAATGCTGAATAGGCATGGGCCAGGCCATGGACAAAGATCCAGTTGGTGGAGTTTTTACATTGTTGCAGTGAATGTTTATTAACTGCTCTGGCTTAAAATATTTTAATCACCCATTGTCGGATTAGCCAGAGAGCCCAGGGATTAATGATCCCAAGTTGGATTCTTTGTAAAGCACTGGCAGCCAGCTGACCACCCACTCCTGAATATTGCTGATAAAACTGCCTGTGTGCACTGACCTGTATAGAATGAGCTCAATATCATCTTGGCCAGCTTGGTGTTAATGCAGGTACCGCAAAACAAAAGCAGCGTTTACTGCAATTCGGTCGATTCACAACTCAGTGTGCCGGGAAAGGCCAATTTCCCACTTTCGGGGTCGACATCGCATTGTATTAGATGGTGGACAGTACAGCAGTATAGATTTCGCGCGAATGCGAGTAGATGAGTTGAAGCAATTTTTGACTAATCGGGGAATACCTTGTGCGGGAAAGAAGAGAGAGAAGTTGATAGATTTAGCGGAGAAGAGGTGTAAGAAGTACGGTCGATGCATTGGCGATACCCACTTCCGGTTTTGCGATGTCGACTTTTTCCCATGATGCACTGCCTAATTTGGCCTCTCCCCGGTTGCCGCTGGCGGCGCACCGAGTTGTGAATCGACCGAATTGATACCGCTTTCAGACAATATGAAATGATGCCTTATACACTATGGTGGTATTGTAGACCAACAGCGGACTTTTCAGTGTACATGTAGTACTTTGTTCAGTTCGCACGCAGACATAACCGTAGCGTTCATAGAATAGGTTCAAAGTGGGCAAGTAGAATGCAAAATGACTAGATGTGCCATTCAATAAAATGAGTGCCCACACTCAAACTGGCTCGTCAAGACATATGTCATATGAGAGAGACTATGTCATACTCGCACCGCCTAGTTTGTATAATCTAATCATAAGGCCAATTTTTGACTGTTTAAATCAATGTACAACACTGATATGGAACTCGGTCAGTAAATTTGAAAGACCGAGAAGCCACAAAGAAGTTTTTTCTTTTTTGCATAATGCAGTTGACTGTCAGTCCAGATAGATTTCCTGTAACGGTATTTGCTGTAAATTCTGGTTCGTGTGTGTCATTTTTGTCCGTTTAGAAATAACTTGTACATAGCATGTTTGCTTTTAAATTTTTTTTATAATCAACATCAAATTAACTTGTTAAAAAAAGGAAAAATATATGAAAGGTTGTAGTCACAAGCTCTTAACCAGTATGAGTACAATTTATTTTTATGTTTCTGCCCCTGGAAGTGGTTGATTTGATGACTAACCGAGATGAAGCGTGTTTGAAGGGGATTGTAAACCAGTGTATCAAAAGGAAATTGAATTTCAAGGTTCAAAAGAGACACCCCTTCTTGGTACAATTTGTTTGTTCTGCTTGGAGAACTATGACCCGTTTTCAGCCCTTCGAGACTTTCCTCTGATTCTTCCAATTGTCGCAAATGGCTCCATCTGTTTCTTGGGGAAGACAGACTCGGATGATCGTCACAAGGGGAACTGGTGTTGCACTCGGGTGGAACTGACAATGTTACCATGGAACAGGTACCTGGGGGACGACATCTTCAAAATTATCTTCGGAAGGAATTGCGTCGTCCTTGAAGTCAAATTAATCATCCGTGGAGTCTTTCCTGTCCTCAGGCCCAACATTTTTCAGCTGAATAATACTCTAATTTCTTATTGAGGCCACCTTGGTCTAGCTCCCTAATAGATCCCTCCATAGTATAAGACCATACAGTGAGTCATCACCTACATGTATCTTGGCACCAGACTTTTTTTTTATAGAGAAGTTTGAGAACCTTTTTCAACAGCTTGATGATCTGGCTTTAAAAAAAAAATCAGAAATTAAATCCTTTGTTGCAATTAGCTGAGCATTAAATGGAATTTTTAAGGGCTTTGTGTTTATAGTGAAACTAGAGGTGCAAACGTTGTACATTTTTTTTACTTAATCAGTAGTGATGTACAGTAGTAGATAGGGTGCAAATAAACCATTCACCGTTTCCAAAACAAAATTCACCTATTGTCACTTCTGTTCATTTATTTATTTCTGAAAAATATCTCTCGCGGGTTGAAGGAATATTGGCTAGTTTTTGGAAAAACTTTGATCTTCCATCAACAAAATTCATCAACTACAGAAAGAGGGGAAAATTATCTGCAAATTTAGGACATTTTCTGAAATGTGTACAATGATGTGGACTTAGATAAATAAAAAAAATCTTTTACATTTTACTTGAAGTGTTTGGTGAAATACAATCAAGAGGATGAGAAAAATGCTAAAAGATGCATACAAGCATAGCATGCTAATTGCGTCTTGCTGTATGTGTCGTATTTTATTTCTCTCCATAATAAAAAGAAATTGTTTGTATAATAACATTACATTAACTATAAAAACTAGAAACTGGTGTTTGTGTACAAACACAGGGCTGTTTCGGGTGTTTTTTGTTTTTTTTGTGGTAGTTTGATTCTAATTCTTGATGAGATATCAATGGTAAATCAAACAAAATCTTGTTTTACATTCAAGCAATTACGTATGCTTAATCATAATTGTTTTGGAAATGTGAGCATACTTGCAGTTGGTGACCATGATGATGTCATCGTGATGTCACACATTTTGCACATTCATATGTAAGTATCTATGACCAACAAATTAGCATGTACTGTTGATGAGATATGGCTTTGGGGTACAAAAACTTAAAAATTACTAGAAAATCGTATAATGACGTCATCATGGCGTCATGTCAATATTTATCAATAACGCCTGCTAGCATACCTACATATCACGTTCAATTTCATTGTACTTGTAATTCTGTAGATATATGGCTTCAAAATCTGACGTCACTTGACATGTGATGACGTCATCATAACGTGACGTCAATTTTCAACTATAAACCCGCTTGGCTACCCTGGATATTACTTTTCAACTTAATCGGATTTGTACTTCTGTAGATATATGGTTTCCAAAAATGCCCCTTTAAGATGACGTCACGTGACGTGATGACGTCATCATGACGTCACGTCAATTTTCAGCTATAAACCTGCTTGGCTACCCTGGATATTACTTTTCAACTTAATCGGATTTGTACTTCTGTAGATATATGGCTTCAAAAAATGCCCCTTTAAGATGACGTCACGTCAATTTTCAACTATAAACCTGCTTGGCTACCCTGGATATTACTTTTCAACTTAATCGGATTTGTACTTCTGTAGATATATGGCTTCAAAAAATGCCCCTTTAAGATGACGTCACTTGACATGTGATGACGTCATCATAACGTGATGTCAATTTTCAACTATAAACCTGCTTGGCTACCCTGGATATTACTTTTCAACTTAATCGGATTTCTACTTCTGTAGATATATGGTTTCCAAAAATGCCCCTTTAAGATGACGTCACGTGACATGTGATGACGTCATCATGACGTAAAAGTTTGGCGCACATTCTGAGCAGTTGGTGTAAGGGTCTGCCTGCGACTTGTCTAACGACTTGAAAAAAGACTAGAGATCAACTCTTTCTATAGACAGCATGCCACATGAAAGCCATGGTTTTCTGCCCTTCCCAGAATTCCTTTGTGTTATATCGAATCCGGAACAGCAAAATCTTGCAAAATTTGTGTAAAAACTTGGCACAACCTTTAATTTTGAGACTAATTGGGAATTGTTTGTGCAATACAAGGAAAGAAGGCTTGTTTTTTCTGTGAAATTAGATGCTCTTGGCACAGTATGGTCACTCAAAGTGGAACATAGGTGTTTATTTCTGCCTCTTGAAATCTTGAAATAACAGGTTGTATGTTTAGACTGTCACACCTTTATCAAGGGGGGTTTGTTATTTTCCAAGATTTGGCTATTCCTGACTGATTTTAATGAGGGTATTGTGGTAAATTATTTCCAAGTTTCTATTTTAAACATCAAACTCTTTACGTACAATGTGTATTTTACACGTACAAAGAAATAAAATTTGCTGAGAACGTGTGAGTTTAAATTACGCGTCGTTATATGCACAGTGCGAAAACCTTTTGAGATTGTGTGGTCTTATAACTGAAATATTCCTTTTTTCTACATGCTTACCTGAGATAAATGTGGTTTTCTAAGCTTGACTTTGCTGAAACTCCGTGCTAAAATGTTTTTTTATCTCGCGTTCACAGCAACAGCCATAGATTTAGATGAAGGAAGTGATAAGAACAGTCACGTGTAATTTTAACAAATGTGTACATTATTTCTGCAATCTTATAGCACGTTATGGTCACTCGAGCGCATATTTAGACACTTGCACCAAAAGTCCTGTGTAATAAAAGAAGGGCACGAAGTGTATGGAGTAAAGCACGTTTTTGAACCGCGGTGACAAGGTTGCCTGCTGCCCTTAGCATTGGTTTGTATACCTAGTACATGCACATCTAGTCCGAGTAACTTGGACCCTCGCTTTTTGCACATTTGGATATGATCTGGCAATAGTAGGGTCCAAGTACGTGTGCGGCATTTTCCTATTCATTAATTAGGTATGTCAGAATACCCAACAAAAACATCGGATTTCACCCTTAAAACGGCCACCAAAATACCAGATATGCCACTTGAGGAACAAGTAGAGTTCAATTATTAAGATAGAGGTACTAAGGTTCACTTACCATCCGGATAAAAAGTGAAATTTACTGGTCAATTCTGAGAGGCACAACGAAGAAAACCCATGCAGTCTGTACGCCATTGATATGCTGCAAGCTCGTATATTATGCAACGTAATCCTATGTGTAGTATTGCGCTACATATAGCACTGCTCCGTGTGTATGTATATATATATATACGGAGCAGTGATGTACGTAGCGCAATGATGCACATAGGTTTACGTTGGAGTGTAGTTATAGGATGAATTAAGGGAATTTCTCAAAAATGGCTTGGGCTTCGGGTTCGCGTAATTTTATGTTCCCAGATTTGTTTTTGCTACATGTACATCAAAGTCTTATACTTTAACCCAGAGCCAGAGCGTGTTCATCTATTTACGTATCCAAGCCTTCAGATTGGCAATGGGACTGGGAAATAGCTGGAGACGAAGCCCAAGCCCAAACCCAAGCCCAAGCCACCGGTTGAGAAACGCCCCGAGGACGCGCTACATAACACCCATGGTTTACACTGCCTTCCAAACATTCCTTTGTTATCATATTGTTTTGGAGCTAAATATTGAAATGGGTATATTTTGACGCTGGAGTGAGCTATGATCATGGGAACTTGGAATTAGGTACACAAAAATACAGTGTATAAAACATCCAAATTTTGACTTGAATTTAATGACCTCTAGATGACGTCATGATGACGTCATCATGACGTCACATCAATTTTTTTTATCTGTAACAAATTCTGGCCTATCAGCATTAAGACTGCACCCAATCGGAAGTACGGTTCTCTAGATATAGGACCTTACAGTGTGCACCTTTAAGATGACGTCACGTGACCCATGATGACGTCATCACAACGGTACTTGTCAAAGCAAACATTTGCAATGTGGTCTTGGCCTGGGTCGAGTCTAGAGTCAATCTCATCAATGACAGTGTAAAATTTTGAGAGTACATTAAAATTTGAAACATTGAAAAATTCATAGAAAATCAACGGATGACGTCACAATGACGTCACTTCGGATTTCGCATGCTATTGACAATATCTGCGTACCCACCAATTTTTATGACGATCGGACATACCCTTATATGTGTTTCAAAAAAGCACATTTTTGATGACGTCATGATTACGTCACACATTTTTCCTATTTATGTGAAAGAGTATAGGAGCTAACAAATCTATTACAAAAAGAATTTTGAATTTAGCATGTTCTGTCGATGAGATATGGCTTTGAGAAACTTTAAGATTAAAAAACGTAAACATTACAATAAAATCGTATGATGACGTCATCATGACGTCACCTCAATTTTCATCTATAACACGTGGTGGCTCACCAACATACCAGGTTTAAAGGCAATCGGATCTACGGTTCTCTAGATATGGGCCCTTGAAAAATGCACCTTTATGATGACGTCACGTAACACGTGATGACGTCATCGTGACGTCACACTTCGGCACACTATTTGAGCTTAGGGTCTTTGTTTGTGTTAAGTTTGATTAAGATCTGATGTTGTTTAGTGACCAAAGTGCCGGGCAGAAAATTTAGCTTAATGAAGAAACCAAAATAGCGGGTATTGTGTAGTTTAGGATTTGCGTATTAATTGTGTTCATGTTAGCGCCTGGAGCATTTGATTCTTCCAAAAGCATTTTTTGTCACTAAAGTAGACTTCTCTGAATTCCAATGACACGTGCTTTTGTGATTTGAAAAGGTTTTTCAAGGCGAAAAGTATGATTTGCTTACGCGGGTCACGTTTTGGCTAGGTCAACCCCGACCCAGCCCCAACTCTCTGACCAGCATTATACCCGTGTACAACGGGGTATTGCGCAATCGCGTATTTTTTGCCCTCTTAACTACAGATTTCACTCCAAAAAACCCTGCAGATGTTCTTCGACGTGGCCCTTTCTTCTGAATATGGCATAACCAACAATTTTCAAGTAGATTGTGTACATGCCTGGGCGAAAGTGTACTAAACTACACAATCGCCGCAACAGAACAAAAACAAGGGCTGTTTCGAAAAACTTTCGAAACAGCCAATTAGTAATAAATGGAATGGATGTGTAGAAGGCAAGACTGAAGGTTGGTCTGCCTATTTGAAATGTAAAAAGAAATTCGTTAGAAAAAAAACCAGCAATAACATTAAGATAGGATACGTTGGAAATCATTTTTACCAAAACTTTAATTGACCCATATTCATTTTATTCACAAAAATGTTTAACCCAAATCTGCGAAAAAACAATTTTGACCCAATTATGAAAGTTAGGGGTGAAAGCTCAAATGTTAACAACTGAAATGTACTAATTTTCAAAGAGTATCTCTTGATTGCATTACTGGTTTAAATCAAACTTTAACAGTTCATTGCAGGAAGAGTGTCCTGAATATACTTAATTCATTTAATGTTTTAAATATTAAAAATATTCACAAAAATATTAATTTTTTTAAACCTAATTAGAATATATTCCTACCTTGAAACATTTTATGTCGGTGCTCAAGGTAAACTTCCAATGTCGAAACTTCACGAATGGCGAGCGTATTAAACATAATGTGCCATAAATTATTATGACGGCACCTGCATACAAAACACGACTGTCTAACTACGTGCCTTCATACAAGTCCAGTTTCCCATATGCCACGAGGCCCAAGGATTAGTTAGAAAAATTGCACTCTGCAAATAATAAGTGCCATGCAAATATAGTGGCTACTGTAATAAATGTATTCAGCCATTACATAATTAATGGAGATGAAATATGTACAATCATGTACACTATTATACACACACAGTCATGTAAACGGGTGCAATCGTGGACCTCCCATTGTTCCTCTTTTGTTTATACTAACTTTTTCGGAAGGCCTCCCATTGGTTTTGTACACGATTTTCAATCGTGGACGTTGGGTCAAACGTGGACCCCTTTGTCTACGCCCGAATTCTTTTGTCCTAGGTCCACGATTGCCGGCATATACAAACTCACACACACACACAGTCATGTAAACGGGTGCAATCGTGGACCTTCCATTATTCCTCTTTTGTTTATACTAACTTTTTCGGAAGGCCTCCCATTGGTTTTGTACACGATTTTCAATCGTGGACGTTGGGTCAAACGTGGACCCCTTTGTCTACGCTCGAATTCATTTGTCCTAGGTCCACGATTGCCGGCATATACAAACTCACACACACACACAGTCATGTAAACGGGTGCAATCGTGGACCTCCCATTATTCCTCTTTTGTTTATACTAACTTTTTCGGAAGGCCTCCCATTGGTTTTGTACACGATTTTCAATCGTGGACGTTGGGTCAAACGTGGACCCCTTTGTCTACGCTCGAATTCATTTGTCCTAGGTCCACGATTGCCGGCATATACAAACTCACATGATAGAGATAAATACATGCAGGCAAAAGAGCCGAAAAGCCAACCACACCAAAAAAACAAAATACAAGCTAGGGACAATTGCAGTATAAACCACAGAACTCTACCTATTTCTGCATAATTTGTAACATGCAGGAATTTGGCACAGCCTGTACACATGTACAGTACAGACATTTTACAAAATGGCCATCTTTGAGGCTTAAATGCATTTGATTTTGCAATAATTTATATTTCCACATCATGTGGGGGGGGGGGAACACAGATTATGGCAGATTATGAAAAAATTATGAAAAGGCATATGTGGTCTGTTTATCTGCAGCTGTTGGTTCCCATTCAGTACCACACTTTGTTCATAAATTACTCGAGCAGGACAAAAACTGATTGCTTTTTCAGCAGAAATATTTTGCAATCAAGCATGTCACTTGTATCAAGAGTTGACTAATCTGTAAGTAAATAATAGTCTGGAGCATCCTGTGAAATCATGGCACCTGATATGCTGTCATTTTCAAGAAAAGTGAAATTTTTGTATCAATTTCCAGCGATTGTCCGCCAACAATCATTAGAAATCGTCTAGTTCCCCAACCTATAATTCCCCGACGTCTATAAATTGAGATAAACCTGAGATATTTATACCAGTTTTAAGAGTTTTATCGCTCCTCCTCAATGACAAGAAACACCTTCTGCATCCAGTGTGTGATCATCCCTATGAGAAGACAGAAAAGGCAAGATGAAATGAAAAGATTATTTTTGGATTTGTTAATGAGAGGAAGATAGGGAATTCAATTTCAGTACAATTCGCAAGGGAATAAAAGTGTGCGTGTATTAACTTGTAGTTTGTTACCAGGCCATTGTTACCGTTCATAAACACCTTTTTCCTTTAACCCTGCGAGCTGCAAAGGGGCCCAATTCCATTGAAACTACATGTACATGTAATCCTCAAGGGAACCTTGTAGTTTGAGATGGTATCGGCGCTTTTCATGTAGGAGTTCAGTCGCGGTCAGCCGACCCTAGGAAAGTTGACCCTCCAGCCAAAAAAAAAAAGAAAAACCCATTCAGTTGTGCACAAAAATGTTTTTTTTTCATCGCCTGGTTGACTTTGCCCTCACAACAATATCATCAATCATCCTACTGCTGGCCCAAAGGCACCAAAGGCTGTACTGTGGGGGTAGGGTGGGGGGGTGGTAGGGGATGTTTTTAGACGCGAAATCAAAAGTGGCCCCCGTGTGGGCACCTCCGGCGCTCGGTGTGATTTTGTTGGCTTTGCAGCTCGCAGGGTTAATATGTCAACAAAAAAACTTGATTAAAAAATTGACTAAAAATTTTGTTTTTATTCCAACATTTTGCGTTATGTTTCTATGCATTTCCATGACTTTGAGGCTGCTGCAAACCTCATTACTGACTCATTTAGGTGCGTTTTCAGTAGAGCCAAAACCAAACTAGTTTTCTCAGTTTTCCTTGACACAGAACGAATTAAATTTTGACAGTGTCGGGCAATTTTTCAACTAGACATTGAACATGTTGGACATTTCTTTTCTCAAATTTCACCATACAATTCAGAAACCCACTGAAAAAACAACAATGTAGCCTAAATTGTGGAAACAAAAAATAAGAGAAATTGGTATACATATGCATGTATTTCTTGCCAGAATTTGGACCGTCCAGTGTCATTGGCTTCTACTGACTTTAAATATAAATAATTTCAACATTATTTTCCAGTTTGGACAATTAATTTCAAAACCAATCTGTTGTTTTCAACGTTTATGGAAGTTGCTTAAAAGTAAGCGTACTGTAGATATATTACTGGGGCTGGACTGGCTCCCAGTCCCTCCATTTATCACATCTACGTGCCTGTCGCAAGTATTCTTACATTTGAGGCACGCGCGCACATTTTGCCAAGCTGTGAACACATCACTGGCCGATGGAATATGAAGTGCATGGAAAATTAACATTGGATGCTATAAATGGCAAGACATGGTTATTCATGCATGTTCAAGGGCCACATTTTGCTTGGCTGGTTTGAAACAACTCACAGCCATGTTTAAACACGCCCACATGACAGGCTCTCGACTAATAGGAACAGTGTCCCAGGTGTTTATGGATGAAGCACAGTATATAACGTTACCCACAATACATTGACCCCCCCCCCCCCCCCCCCCCCCCCCCCGGCCCTTACAATATGAGTTTCACACTGCAATCACTTGACAGAAGTGTGGCATGGTATGTTACATCCTGCTTCAGGACTCCTGACAATACTCACGTGATAAAATCCCGACCCATTTCCGTTGTCTCTTTGGCCGAAAAAATAACAAATACACAGGCACCCCGGAGAATATGATCGCCATGCCGATCACCGTATCCATTGGAGCTGCCATTGTGCCGAATATGAGCAGGAAAATGCAGATGATGACAAAACTGATGGGAATGAGAATGTTGATCTAAAAGAAGAGAAACGGAGCCAAGTTTCAGTTTGAATTTTTACAGCCTAAACTATTCTTTGTTATGAAAGGTTCATAGAAATAAAAATACGAAAATTGTTATTACTGGTTCCGAAACATCAATGAATACATACTTTGTGATTTATTAATTTAATTTAATACATTTTTAACAAAACCAAACAATTTTATTGGAGTTAACCCCATGCATCTGGCTGTTATTGATGGGGGCTTGTATGCTAAGATTGGGGCTGTGCAGTCGAGCGTAAATACAAACAATAGGCACCACACTGAATAGAGTGGTCCTATATTCATCGCACTTGGAGCCCCCCCCCCCTTTTAGTGTGAATAAAAGCTTTGTTTGAAAAAGCTCCATCTATTCATTACACTCCCATTCAAGGAAAATATACATGTAGTTGAAACATGGATTGAGTACGCACAGGAAAGCGCGTATAGATGACAACCGGCCAGGTGGTCTTTTTTCCAAACGGCGGCTATGGCCGTCGTCTGTATTCAAGGTTTAATTATATTACCTTGTATGGCTTGGGCAAGGTGGGCTCTTTGAAACGAAAAATCACCTGCCCCAGGACGGCAGCCCCACAAAACAGCCATGTGAAGCAGCTGTGGTAGTTGATGAGCGTAAACAAATTTGGGACGAAGATGTACATCAGTATGGTCAAGCTCTGCAGAAAATAATAGTCATTATTCTGTCAGATTTGCTTGATTAAGAGTGCACCTGCGTAATGTGGCCAACCTGGGAGGGTCCCAATCAAACAACATACATAAAGTCAGACCTGTATAAAGTGGCCATGCACTCAAGGGACCCCCCCTAAAAAGTGATCACAGTGAAGACGTGGCCTCGTTCTGCAGTCTGAGTACTTATGTGCAATGTATGTTTGTATCATTGCAGGAATTACATATGTGAGCTAATCTTTTTAACTGAAATCATAAAACAAGGTGTTTTTGCAAAACAATATTGTGTTTTGTACAAAAACACAAAACGAAATAAGCAAAATGACCCAAAAAAAGTCAGTTTCCAAACACTTTTTTTTAAATCTCTCTTCAGACCTTTGATCCATTTTCATCAAGCACACATTTCTTCGTCCCCAATCACTACCTTGAAAGTACATGTGATGTGACTGTAATAACCAGACTGAAACAATTTCCCAAAAGTCAAAGTAAGTTTTGAAACCCAAATAAATGAAAATCATTTTTACCCAAGGTATTACGCTCACAATATTGACATTATAAGGCTAACAATAAATAAGGCCTTGACATGTACCAGTAGACAGCAGAGTACTGCAGACAAACTAGGGCAGATATACTTGAACTTGCATTATAGTCTCCAGACAAAACATTAACAACAATTCTATTTTAGGACTACCTACGTGTAAGATTGCCACTCATGCTCATGCAGTGTAACCTTCACTGCTGGATACTACACTGACTGTATATCAGTACATGTACCTTATGCCATAGCTTTGAGCTGTGTACGATTCCATATAAGCACTGCCAACAGATGTGCAAGAAAATATCATTGACAGCATTGACATTACACTTACAGCATTCTGGAAATGTCAGACTTACTGAAAAAGGCAGATATCACTGTCATGATATACGATGGTTTTTGTGTGTGTGTGGTTTATTTTTATGGAAGTTGGCCAATACAAGGCAAAACAATTTTTTTTTAAATATCACATTCACAGAAGTTCACATTTCAGCTATTGCATGCAAATGATGAATTCCAAAGCTCCAAACTATCCCAATAATTGCACCAAACATTCAAAAGCCAAGTTCATCAACTTTCTCAAAGGGCAATTTTTGTGTAAATTTCGAATTATTTTTGAGTTAAAGACTGTTAAAGTGAAACGATGCAACAAGATCTTACTATGAGCAATACTGCTGGAATCGGTGTCTTCCACTTAATACTGATCATAGCCAGAATTCCAGGCAGGTGGTTTTTGGCAGCCCCGGCGTGGTACAATCTGTGGAAACAATCAGGAGAGGAAAAAAATAATAGATGGCAGAAAACTTTTCAAGTTTGAACAAACTTGACTGATAAGGTCAGTTGCCCAAGTTGCATTGTGTGGGAAATCCCATGAGTGTGGAATGTGTTGAACACATTTACACAATCACTTGTTAATGAAATTTAAATAAATATTTTTGCACAATCATTAAAAAATTATAAATCAGAAAACTCGAAGCAGAAAATCCTGTGCGTAGCCAGATTTTGTTTGCCCGTTGTAATATAGAATTCGCCCTGTTTAATCCATTTTCACCATCCCTATTTTGCTTTTAAAATCTCCATCCTGTTGCAATCCCAATCCCCCCCCCCCACTACACCAATGGAAAAATCCCACCTCCATTAAAAATTCAGTTCAGATGAAAATAAAATTATCATTTTTGTAACAAAAAATTGTAATTTGGTCCACTAAAACCTACACGTCAAACTCCCCTGTTGCACAATAATTTGACAATTTTCCTTGATAAAATCCTCTAGAAAAGGGCTCAATCTATAATTACCTTTTGAAGTGGGGTAAGCAAAAATAAAATTGTACATAGTGTCTGAGCACACTTTAATTTAACAAGTGAAAAAAAGGTGTTCTTTTTATTGTACCTTGCATAGGAGAAAAGACTTGAGTTGAGACTACCAAGGGTTGCCAGGGCGACGGAGACAGGCATGAGAAAGGATGCCTTGCCAAGAGCCTTGCTACCAAATGTCTAAAAGATGGAGAAACAAAAGTGGAGAAAAGAAATAACCTCCCACCAAACAAGCTGTGGCATATCTTGGCTGGAACTTTGGAAATCATCTTTTGAACTTGGTTAAATTAGAAAACAACTACAGTAGATTCAACCTGTTAAGCCTGACGACTGGCCAGGCTCATTTATTATGCAGCATGTGTGCTCCCTGTACCAAACTAATTGCTTCCGGCCAAGGGCACCACTCCGAATTTCCAATTTTTTTGGACGGTTCGACTTTTCCAAACCAAACTGCATGGTGTCCCTTATTGCTGTCCTGAATAGTCGAATACCTTTTTGTGGGTTCAAATATTCCAAAAAAAAACATATATGCACGTACAGATATGACTCGAGGACACCACTCTGAATTGCCAATTTTTTTGGACGGTTTGACTTTTCCAAACCAAACTGCATGGTGTCCCTTATTGCTGTCCTGAATATTCGAATACCTTTTTGTGGGTTCGAATATTCAAAAAAAAATATATGCACGTACAGATATGACTCTGCTATTTGAATAGAAAAGTTACGGCGCTTAGCAGTGTCAAATGTTGCATTTTTGTCGATGGTACCTTTTTCTGGACGGAGGTTTATTATTCCCGTCCGTAAAACACTTGACAAAACGCAGGCTAGAGTTTGGTTCCTTGTTATCAGAGCGTTATACGTACCCGTAATGATTATTTGAATATTCGGTCAAATCCAGTTTCAAATAATCAAATACTAAATTATTTAGAAAGCGAACAGCCCTAGTGTCCCTGAAATAATTTCTGTCAATGATTCTCTGAAATGATTTGCAGACAAACGGTGCAATTTCAAGGGACGGTCGTGTAATAATAATCCATAGTCTTAGGATGAGTGCTTTTTGTAGCCGAATTGGGCTCCTCCAAGGCAATCTGTCCATTTAAGACTTTTTGATATGAACATCAATAAAAACTGAACAGGAAAGAATTTGTTACCACGGCAACTGCATCTGCCTGCAGCATCTCCTTCGGTGTCAAGACAACGAAATAAGCAATGTTGGTGAGGACTGTCACAATAATTATCAGAAGGACCGAGAGATACACGGCCCTCGGAAGATTCCTGTTCAGGGAAAAAAATTCAGGGGAAAAATTCTAAAGTATCGTAGCCATACTTTCTTATCCAACAACCCAGGATGGGGACGCAAAGGGTTGAAAACTTTCCGGGAAATTTTGAAAATGATCAGGAATTTTGGGATTTTTTTCTTTGCTCGTATAAAATGGCAAAACATCACCTTGGTTCCAAAAAATCACAATATTATACCACCTTTACTGTTATGCTTTTCTTTTTTATAAATATGGGATTAACCAAACAGTAATTCAAATTTCTGGTGACAATGTACAGTTACTGAAAAACTTTGTTAACATTTCTCAAAAATGAGAAATCCCACAAGAGCTGAAGTTGGGCCAAATTGGTTGGTTTAATAATATTAATCCAAACAATTTGGCCCAAGTAATAGATAGACAGTACATTCCCCCTCCCAAATTTTTTGTTGTTGTAAATCTTAAAATCCTGAAAAACTGTCGACATTAAAGGTATATTTATCAAAATCAAATAAAAAAACGGTTCCTTCTTTTTTTACATGCACATGTTTTACTCACTTAACATGCACATGTTTTACATATATATTCATTGTCAATTCCATTATCATTTTGCTTGGGGAAAATGACACCGAGTGGTGTAGGTTGTACAAACGCTGTTGAAAACATCTACACAGTGGACAACTGTTTACTCTTTCCTGCTCCAAAATCCACGTGAAACCAGAATCTTTAAAGCCAGTATACACGATTTGCTTTTGCTGTAATTTTCAGAAATAAATGGATTTGGGGGTTAGTATTTCATAGCGTGCGAGCAAATACTGTAACACTGACTGTTTCAAGTTATGTGTGCATAGATAACTAGGAAAACAGAGAAACAAAAAACAAATGTTCCAGTAGTCTGGTTCCCTGACCATACTTTAGACAACGTAACAATTGATAGAGTCAGGAATTATAAGGTTGGGGAACTAGACTATTTCTAACGATTGTCGGCCGACAATCGTTGGGAAAACTATATAAATTTCCACTTTTCTTGAAAATGACAGCACACCAGGTGCCATGATTTCACAGGATGCTTACTTACAGTCTAGTACGGTATTTAATTTGTAATATTTCAGTAGTTTTGTTTTTTATGTTTGAAAGTGATGTATACTACCTGTAAACTATGCAACCTTCCTAATACTGCAGACATTTCCAAATTACAGTGGGTAATGTGTTGTGTACATTGGTCAGCCATTGTATGGAAAGAACCGACCATTCTCACAGTTGTATGATTTGAGGTAAGGAGAACCACAATACTTAGTGAGTTTGCTAAGCACAAATGACAGTAATATAACATTGCATGCATTTTTGGCTGGTAAGCAAACATTTCCCCTGCTTGGTAAGCTGAGTTTTGGACCAAGCAGAATTAAAGGGACACATTGCTTTCAAATGTCATGAAATTTTGCATGCATTTTTGGCTGGTAAGCAAACATTTCCCCTGCTTGGTAAGCTGAGTTTTGGACCAAGCAGAATTAAAGGGACACATTGCTTTCAAATGTCATGAAATTTTGCTGTTTGGAAATGTTCCTTATCTTTTATAAGAGTTGTTCATGCAAAAAAAAACACGTATAATGTGTTGTAATTAGTGAGTAGTGATTACAAAACAAAAAATTTGCCTCTGACCCCTGACATCTGACCCGCGAAACATAGACTTATTTCCAATAGTAAATACCACCGTCTAAATAATGCACAAAATACGCTGTAAGAGTCTTTAGGCTGGCGCCGCAGCCAGTGGCCTTGTAAACCTATCAGATGATCGCCAGGTACCATTCTCTACCTCGCAACACATATCACCAGTGCTGCGCGCCATGCCACAGTACATCAAAATGGATCAACAGAACGTACTTCAACCAGCTGCGACTGGAAATACGACAGGTGAACACGGTCCGCCATTTTGTGGAATCAAAAATTTGGTTCTACAAAATGGCAGGAAATTAAACAAAAACCATGCAATTTGAAGGGATAGTTATGTGAATCTTTATATTCTACTTTTAAAAAAGCTTCCCAACCATATCCATTTCAGTTTTATAGCCCAAATCGCAAAATCTAAAGCAATGTGTCCCTTTAAGGCACGGACTTTGGCCAACACTTTAAATAATGTGCACATTACAGTGGCTTTGTATTGCCTCTGGTATCAGATATAGACCTTCTCATGTGACAATAAATGTACAATATGTATTACAGTGTACTTGGTTTTTACATCTTGGTCCAAAGGCCATTTTTACACAATCAATTCTCCTAAAATGAGCATCCTGTTTGAGCAGATTTGTTTTTGGAAATGCTGTCTCCATGTTCTTCCGAAACTTACACAAAATATATTCATATGTATCGGAAATATAATTCTGATATTTTTCATTTAGTAAAGGAGTTATCAGAAATTACTTATCTGATATCTTTCTGATATTTCAAGTATCCACAACACTTACTTGTGTGGATTCTTGATTTCTCCTCCCACCAATCCTATAGAATACCTGCAGAGCAAATCAACAGCACAATTTGATAAAAAAAATTCCTTTTTTTGAATAACAAAAACAGGGAAAATCTATTTGCATTTGCACGTTTAAATTTAGACAACTGAGTGTAAAAATTCATGCACACTATTAATTCTAAAAAAGGAAAGTTGGGGGAAGCCCATTTTTGTTATTCAATGAATGCCTTGTCAAGTTTCACAGTGAAAAAGACAAATTCAAAATGAAAAATATAAATCAAGTTTTTATTTCTTAAATATGCATCTTGAGGCAGGATAAAAAATTAAAAAAATAAAACAGGTACAATGGGGTAACAAATGCATACACAACAGAATTACATAAATAAGTGAACTTTGAAATCACTTTGAAAAGAAATGGGAACAAAAGAAAAACCTCTTCATTTTTGTGATGCTTATAAAATTTAACAACTGAATTATTCAATAATGTAATTTTCAGTAGTGACAAATGTATTTTGCAAAGATGTGTCAAGATTGATCAAATAATCTGGACTGAAATTTCGTACCATCCTGCATAGGAGAAAAGACCTGTATACAATGCCCCTCCCAGCTGATGATAGGTACTGCCACGGAAGGGATCTTGAAAGTTCTCTGTCTTACCTTGAGAAGGATTCAAAAATGGGTACATAATTGGTGGGGGGTAAATGACAGGTGCAAGGCTCTGGGTTTTGTATTCATTTATATTTTAGAGGCTTTTTCCTTGGCAATTAATATAATCCTCCTAGCAAACCCTCTTGGGGTTTCTTGCTTTTGATGATGTCTTCCCCTTTAATCTTACCCCTTTGTCCCATCCCTCTGTCCCTTTCCCTCTCTTTATCCCCTTTGATACCTTCCGCCTCTCTCCCTTTGTCCTTAATCCCTCTTTTGTGTTTCTCCATCTGCACCTGCATGACTTTGTGTCCCCCTCATGTTCGTTTCTTGTACCACTGTCCTTTACCTTTGAGAAAGAATTTGCTCAAGGCCATCTCATATATTTCGGTGTCAATCCAGTCAGTTAGCAGTTTGCAGCAGTTTAATTAATTTTCATGTTTGAAAGGATAGCACAGACTTTTCAGATTTTGCATAAGAAATAAGAATCCTATCACACACCTTACCATGTTTTCAAATTATCTGTGCATTTTTTCCCCTTAAATGTAAACTTAATTCATAATATTTTTTTGTAATCCCTCCATCAGTGGTATAGCCAGGCTTGGGATAGGTGGAGGGGGAAACCTGAAAAAAACTTTATGAAAAAAGTGACCCGAAAATGTTTTCAATAGCTTCAGACAAAAATGCCTATATAAAAATATATAACAAAAATTAAATATATAAAAAAAGACAAGACTCAATGACATAACACAAGCACTTTTCTTTCCTTAATTCTTAAAAATACAAATGAAAAATGTCTGTTATGCTCGCTCCCCCACCATCCTTCCCCCACTCCTAACCCTCCAATCAATACCCCCCCCCCCCCCACCACCACCACCACCACCAGAAAAAATGTTAAGTTGGCTTCATCCATAAGCTTCAAAACAACAAATCTCAAACAGTTCTATAATTTTGTGGGGAGCCATTTCCCCAATGGGGACTCCTATAAGTTAGTTTTCTGTATTAGGTGTAGTGTTCATCCTTTTCTTTTTTTGCAAATTGTTTAATTACTTTACCTTGAAAAAGAATGACAAATCCAGCAATTGTGATAATTAGCAGGGACACTACTTTACAGCTTGACAGGATGTTGTTCACTGTCGTAGCCAACCGAGTGCTGTAAAAATTAATAATCGTTGCCAAACCTGCAGAAAAAAAAGATAATCTTTCTGAAAACAAAAATAGCAAAATGTGCTGGAACCAAAGATATATTTATACACTTTAATTAATATTTCAAGGGTCACAAATGATAATGTTTTTCACTACAATATCTTGTATAATTCGAGTCTTCGATCATTCTTTTGCTTTGCTATTTTGCTTTTTAAGAACCTCAAGCTATTTCTGGGATTTTATGCTAATTCGAATTATTATTCATGGCAGTTGAATTTTGGGCATAAAGTTACTTTTGGTTTTTCTCTAAGCCTATACAGCCCATTGTTGTTTTGTTTCTACAAATTCAATTCAATTCAATTCAATTAAAACAAAACAAAAAATGAATAAAATCAGAAAAAACAGAGTGCTGAACAAAACGAAAACAAAATGAACAAAGATAAGTTACCTACATGGGTAGAACAAAATGGCACACAGGTGGAAACAAACAAATAGGAATTTAGGCGAGGAAAATAGCTACAGAAAAATCAAACGAATGGGGAACAAATTAGCTTTTGCCAGCAAGTAATTAAACAAATGCAATTGATACAAACCACAAACCAGAGGCTAAGTAAACACAGACAATAAAACTAACGAAAAACAAAGCAAACGAAAGGTGACAATAAAAACAAATCAGAAAACAAAAGCAAGCAAAGAAATGTACTAACAAACAAGCAATAAGAAAACAATAAGCAAAACAAACGGGTAAACAATCGATGAGAAAAGATATTAATTCAAACTAACAAACAAACCAAAATTGAAAATTGAAAGAAAAGAATAATTAAAAATATAAGACTTGTCAACATACACTATTGTATTGTACAAAGAAAATTGTAGATGTGCAGGGTGTTTTTTACAGTGTGTTTTAACAAAAAAAAGTATACTCACATAAAATGAATATTGCAAGCAACCAGACCGCTTCTTGCGGAAGCGAGCACAGAGGACCGTCGAAGAATGGCTGGAGGGAGTACTCGGCAAACAACAGAGCGATGAGCGCGCAAGATGCAGGCAGCGCCAACACCACCATCCCCCACATGTACAGAAAGGCCATCAGGTCTCCAAACATAAAATGGAGGTAGGAAAACGTTCCCCCAGACATTGGGAGCATCGCGCCAATCTCGGCGTAGCACAGTGCCCCGATGAGCGAGATGAGACCGCACACGAGCCACATGACCAGGGACAGACCCACGGATCCCGACCCGGCCAGGACACCCTTGGGGGAGATGAATAAACCAGATCCCACCACACTGCCCACGTTGATGGCCGCTGCGCTGAACAACGACAGATGGGGTATGATCACCACTTTGTCATCGTCGTCTTGATCTTGGGATGCGTCTGTCTTGACTACGGCACTGCCGTCCACAGGGAACGCATCCTTTTGTTCTTCCTGGCAAACTCCATCTCCCTGACCGCCTGTGTTAGTGTCTTCCATTGCGAATAGACCCGGAAATACACGACAGATGTCTACGGCAACTCGAAAGCCAGACTCTACGTCGGGCTGATGGTGGACAAAATCTCGGCTCAGCTCAGATTCAGCATGCAGCAGTGGTAGTTATTTGGAGGACATGACCACGCGCCCGCTTATAAATCAATAAGCATGTGGCTTAAGTAAATCACGGGCAACGTGCATGCCATACACTATTTTCCTTCCTCCAAGAACAAAGTCTGTGTTATATACCAAAGACAAAGTGTGTGGGTCATTAAACAATGCCAGCTGCAGCGTAGGTCATTTCCAGTCTGGTTCATGCATGGTTATAAATAATTTATCAGCACGAACCCAAGCGAATTTCAAGTCAACATTTTGAGGTTACTCCATATCACCGTTGCACCTTCAGGGCGCACCACACTAAATAAACTCCCATTGACCTTAGTGTAAAATCCACTAACTTCACAATGAAAAAATTCTTATCCAGAAGTCTCTCAGTTTTTGTGGCACTACTGAAAATTATAGTTGAAGCACAGAACCCCCAGGTTATGATAGCTTATCATAATTACACAATCTATCAATTGCATGACCCCCCCCCCCCCCCCCCCCCAATGTATTATTCCTTAGAAGTTTACAATTAATTTATGGTAGTCAGCTTGGCGCAACAATTTTTGGCTTATTTAGTGTGGTGCGGAACCGTCGTAGAGGGACGTGCTGCGACGTCTGGAGGGTGCTGCGATCGATCCGCGATACGCGACGTAATGATGTTGCGTCCATAGTGACAAAACAACCTCATCTTCATGGCGCTGCTACATTGTACTAGCCGCTCTCTCGCCATGGTCTTGGGTGCTGTCTGTGTTTCGCCTCTCTTGTCAAAACAGCAGGTGGTCAAAATTCACATTATAATCAGCTTGAGTTTCGTCCTACACTGTTGCTTTCCGCCTGCCCCACCAATATGCTTCAGCGGTAGCTAGATTTTTATGCAGAACAAAATCTATATCAATAGCGCAAGTTTTACCCTCGTTTTGTATTGATTCTTTTTCCTTTTGTAGCTAGCTCCGTTCAGTGGCTTCTAACCTTGTTCGGGGCGATCTTGCATTTTTCAAAATCTACACCATAATGGGCATGATATTGTGACAAAAATGACTTTTTGTCCTTTGAATAATCTTACTTGCTTATCATGTCTCACTTATGACAGAATGGAAAATGAAACATGTTGATTATAGGCCAATTTTTTTTTCATTTATTAAATCAAACTTTATTCACCATGCATGTTTACTGTCTAGACTTAGCTAGGATGCGGACTATTTATAGAATAATTCCGTGATGATGTGGAAGAGCCATTGACTTTGTTTCTAATGCTTTTTGCACAGTTATTGTTTCTTTCAGATACAAGTTTATACCGTAAATGGCATAACGCAACATAATATAGTGTTATTGAATGCACCCATTGTTTGAATGTGTATTATTGATTTTTTTTTCACAGAAGTTAATGATGTACTTTACTAATGCAGCTTTGATTACATCAACAGGGGTGACCATTTGCATACGCGCTATTATTTATATACTCGGGTGCAGGCAGACGAGTTAGTAGCCACGAGAGCCGGGCTTAAATCGAATGCTCAAACACCCTCTCGTGTAAGTAATAAGGCTGCATCCATATAGAGCTATTAAATTAATAAAGTAATTTAATATAGCTCTGAAGTGTTTATTTTTTTATTTGCGTCCAATTAAAGGTGGTGATGGATTACAATAAGCCGGAGGTTTCATTGTGAATTCTAGCTACTGTATGTCCTGCCTGGCTAATTTATGTCAGTCTGTTTATGTCTCATCGTCTGTCTAAGGAAAAGGTCTCAAAGTAAATAAATAGGCCCAGACTTTATTTTTAGGACAGGCATCGGGGGTCACAGTGCCAGCTAGAAAAAAACCCAAGAAAATCACAATAAAAAACACAACTATAATTTATGCTTTGGTTTTTGCCAATGAGGAAATTGTTGGTTGTTGGGGGGGAGGGGGGGGGGGGGTGGGGAGTGGGTGGTGGGTGGGGGGGGGGGGGGGGGGGGGGGGGGTTGCCCCTCCCCATCCCCTTTTCATCCATGAAGTCTACGACGCTTTAACGTAAAGGGCGCCGCCCTATAAAAGCTGCGAACTTCACTTGGGCCAGGTTGACATTTGCCCTAATCAGAGGTTTGACGGCGGCCTCATTGCCGGCCGGTCCCGGTCAAGCCCTCCTCGGCAAGCATCATCACCGATATCTCCAGGTTAACCCCGGCGGGTTTTTAGGGATTCGTTGTACCTACCCCCACCCTCTTGGTAGTCAAGGCCCCGTGTACCCGTTACAATATATACCGCCCTCTTGCAATCTCAGTGCCTTATGGTCCAAAAAAATTAATGTTGCATAGCATTTTCAGGTTATGTAGTTTGAAAACGAATTCTTACCGATTTTGGCTTGCAATTATTGAAACCCTAAAGAAAATATAGCTTTTTTTTCAAGATGTTTGTGTTGTACCAATGCACTTCATATTGCATAACCGACGTAAGTTGTCCCAACCTGAATGTGCTTTTTTAATATGCTTGAACTGTAATTCCACAATGTGCTGAGCGCATCACGCAATTCAACCCAGCAATATTAAGGCATGCATGTGTTGTAACATTTTGAAGGTATCGGTCATTTTAAACTAAAATTATGACATAAACTTTCGTACCTACGGATGCAATGAAGAGGGACAACCTAAGTCAGATAGGAGAAGAGTTCAAACAAAGACAGTTAATCCTTTTTTTTTTCTATCCTTTTTCTTCTGGAAAGAAAGCAAGAGTGGTGCACTTTAAAGATGTACTATCCGTCCTTTGTTTTCTTCGAGTTTCACCCCCCCCCCCCCCCCCTAAAAAGAAAAGGGGGGGAAGGAGTGTAATTAGTTTATTTCAACTGTCATTTTTACAGTACAAACGTTACAAACAGTACAAACGAGATATCGAAAGAAAAAAAACACCCACGATTTCATCGAATACTAAGTTTACAAATGTGGAATTCTTTGCGACCCGACAATAGTTCGGGTATAATTGTGTGCATGCACGAAAGAAACCTGTACTTGATAGTAGCATCATGCAGGAATATGGTAGCATGGAGTAAGGAGGAAGGAAGACAGGCACACTTAAGTAACTACGGCGGGAGGCCCCCGACATAATTTATTCTAAAAATAATCTGTCTCGAAGCTTTTCCCCAACTTCTACATTGCTCACTTCCGGAAAGCACCATAAAGTCGTCATTCCTACTTTTGAATTCGGGAAAGCCCCGAACTGGTGTCGCAACTGCAGGATAATTGACACTTCCGTTTCCTGTGACGTAAGGTTCTTGCTATGGTTCTTGCGTATTTACAATCGGAAATACCCGACTTGTTTATGCTTTGCATAATATCCCGATTGTTAGGAAAACCGTATCTTGGTTGGTCAGTATATTTAGACGCTAACGTGTTGACATCATCCGTAGTTGTAATTGGTCCGTTGGTAATTTTACGGATCACGTGACTCAAACGCGCTTTGCTTATTGGTCTACCCGATGCACGCAATATGCATTGTATGTTTGTGTATGCCGCATTATGCATACGTACGTACGTAGTGGACTTTTGGAGAAGAATTTGTCACGCAATTCCCCTCCTTCCACACAGAAACTCTAACGATCCGACCCACAACCTTCACACAGTGAGCATCAGTCTGGTTGTACGTTAGTCTACTCCCGGTTTAGTGATATTTTGAATCGCGAATTCGACTGGATTTCGCCAAACGGAGACGATTTCATCCGTCAGCTGAGATTTGAGCTTGGCGAATCGTCAAACAAAGAGTCGCCATCTTTGTTGTTCAAGCAAGACTAGAGCAAGTCAGTCAAGTAAGCAAGCAAGCCTGTCAAGCAAGCAAGCAAGTCAAGAACGACTGGGTGGCAACGAGCCAAGTTCAACTTCCTCTGGCCTTGGTCAGTATTTCTGCTCTCCGTTACGCTGACATGACTCCAGATCCCGTAAGCATGTCACCAGAGACCACGGTCCGCCGAGTTAGCTATCCCGGCCACGGCAACCGCCCAAACGGTGGGTCGCCAAGACACAAGAACCGGAGTCACCACGGGCAGATTAGATCTTCCCCGAAATCGGTCTTTCACCAGCAACAGACTAGAGCCGGTACTATCACGCCACCAAGACGCTCCAGTTACTCTGTTGCAAGTCGGGAAGATGGGGCTATAAACAACAACAATGGCAGCCCTACGGGCTTTGCTGGGTCAAAATTCAATGAGGCCCCTTCCCCTGATCTTCTCCCACGCCCCCCAGCCCATTGGCTTGCAAATGGTTTTTCCGCAGACACCAGTAATGCAATCGATCAGAACATGACTAGGGACTTGAAGTTCTTGTTGAAAGTCCCAGTTCAGTCATAAATATAGATTGAACCGTCCTCATTTACTTAGGCCTATATGCCTTGCCGTATTTTTTTACATGATGATTTGTGGCAATCCTGACATTTTCTAATTCTGTACGAAATATTCATTGTGAATTTATACGGTTTCCATTGGACCAAAATTCCAGTTTGCTCACGAAATACAGAAACGTAATCTAACTTGAAAATTAGATTTATAAAATGATGTAGGCGTACATATACATGTGCATGTTTTGTCACATAGAAAGATGCAATTTCAGCTTTACTGTAGTATTGACGGCTTATCTTTTAATTTTTGTTTGGTTAAAAGGCTCAATTTTACATGCAGGCCTCTTCATTTGAAGCCGGTATGATAACCCCAGTTTTGTTTCACCTCGGGACAGAATACATGTACATGTCATGCTTCTGATCTGATTGCAAAAATCTGCATTGTGGCCATTTGCACGAAATCTGTTAAAATCATTTCATTGAATGGAATGAATGTAAATCATGATTTCACAGATTTTATGGACAACATTGTATAATGTTTGTACATTTTTTTCTAGGTAAAATTGATTATTGTAAATATTTGTACAGAAAAGACATTTGTAAATCTACCATTTTGCAGGTGACGATATTCTGAAAGATTTTGTTTGTTCAAGCATGCACTGTGTAGGGCGACAGCTAGATTGATGTCTTCAGTGACCTTTCACTAACTCAGAATCGGGAGGGGGATACCAAATAATGACCTACATAAGATATTTTTGTATGGTGTCTAAGAAATTATAGTACTCAGATGTTTGGCTATAAAAACTTAAACTGGTTTTAAGAATCTAATCCTACTGATAGTAACTACTCAGTGCATGTTATGTCACCCAACTTTTCTAAACACAATTTGAAGCTTTGAAGACTTGGCAGTAATGTATATTTGTGAACATGACCAGCAAAAGGTCAAAGATCATCTGCCGATCCAGTCACCATGAGGAGAGTATTTTTATATGCACACTGGTTCCAGTATTGCCTCGCTGTTTATACATGTAAATGTAAATATTGATAGAGCAGTACTTTTTATTGGGGCAATGTGCACATTTTAATGTCTGGTGCTATGCTATGTTAGTCTGAATACAACCGTCCTGCTTGGAAAGCCTCCCGAGTCTCAAATGTTACCAATATTGTGATCAGAAGTTCCCAAGCGACTTTTTGGTGCTTTTGTCTTCGATTGAAGGGACCTGTACATTAAAAGAAGTCGCTTGATGTCAAACGTGTGTGACGTTGGAAATTCAAAAATTTTGGGAGGTGTAACAGATTACGAAGCAGGGTGTGTGAGCGAATCTTTGCCTAAAAGTTGTAAACATCCTTTTTCCGTCTTTATGAAAATAGTGACCAAAGATTGGTCCGAGATTCGGAGTAATTGGTGGTTGCACTTAATCATGCAATACAATTCGAATGACCGAATGATGTGCTCAGCAGTGATGTCTGGCGTATGTGTAGGCTGCAATATGCTACTTATAACAAAGCTTCAAATTGACTGTTTTTTATTGGTTTTGGTTTAAATTTGTCTGAAATGGACTTCGTGTCAACAGAAACAGGTGGAAAGCATAAATTAGCAGAATTTAACAACTCCAACTTGATCTGAGAATTTCCAGTTCTCTTTGAATTTGACTTCAGCCATAGTTTTTTCAGTCTTTCAATTGCTTTGTCAAAATCCATTCCATGACCTCAACAATTTATGCTTTCCACTTGAAAATTAAATTTATCGTGTAAAAAAGTTTAATGTGGCCAGTCACTAACAAGTGACGGACGTGGGTGACAGGTTTGTGGTGGTTATTGAGAACTCCGGACTCGGGTTTGTCTCAAAATGTTCCAAATTAAAGTCATATCAACTCCTCGGTAAAAATGTAGGGGGAACTAAATTTGAAATTTTGTGTGGGAAAATAGCCCATGATACTTTCTCTGTGCTCACTTTTTTTTGGCTGGTCACAATTTTCTTTGTGTGTATTAATGTGAAGGAAATCAACTCGATAGTGCTGTATAAAGTGTCAAGTAAATTTGTCTCTTTTTTTTCTATTTTTTTTTCCTTTTTGATCACTTTCTTTCCTACGCCTGGTTCTCTTCTCTTTTTTTCCCAATATTCCACAACTCTGCTGACCTAAACATCTTGCCATCTATTTCAGAGTTCTGCTGAAGCATGCCAAAGATAGTTTGTAACGAAATGTAACGTAAAATGTTCATATTATGTAAGTTAGGTATTGAATTGTAGTAATGCATCAAAGGTCAACAAAAGGTCTTGTTTCTGATATAAATTAAGAGTTTTGATCCGTAGTTGGATATTTTAAACCCAGACCAAAACGGGTAGGTCATAAAAACTGCACCTAATACGGAGATTGACGAATGGTGCATAAAATACAAAACATCTGTTAGAAGTGATAGATTTGTTTAGGGGGGGGGGGGGGGGAGAGATGTGGAACAAGACCTTTCATTTGCATTTGTATTTAGAAACTGTAAGCACATTTCCTGAATGCGAAGTTTTTTCATATGACCCCTGAAAATGTCCTGTTAACATCCCATGTTTTTGCACTAATAGTGCACATCATTGCTTTGAAGAATGTTGAATTTTTTTAAATTTTGGGAATTAATTTGATAATTGACCTGAAATGCTTTTTTTCTGATCTGAAATGTGCTTCCAAGTCATGAAAAATTTTCAAGGTTATTTCAATCTGATCAGCAACTGCACTGAGATCATTTAAAAAAAATGTTCTCAAATTTTAAACTTGTAATTCGTCAAACAAACCACAAGGGAATTTTAAGCTTGTCTGAATTGAGACGGAGCAAAATGTAATGTCTATGGTTGAAATTTAAAAAAAGGCTAAGATTTTCCTAAGATTGAAATCCCTTTTGAAAGTTTTTCAGATCGTTTTCTCCGAATTTGATAATTATGTGGAGTTAAATGTACATGTTAGTCCTGAAGGATGTCCATCTTTGAGGTAAATACCAAAGATTGATGTTCTTTTAACTTCAGATTTGTATTTTGTAGCCGATTTATACAGTTTTACAGATAACTGTTTGTCTTGTAAAACCGATTTTTTAGTAAATGTTTTTGGTTGGCTAATTTAAATGTACATTTGTAGTTGTAAGTTAGAAATGTAAGAATATTGTAATACTGCTGTAGCAGAGGTGTTGCCATGGAAATGCATCATGCGAGTTGCCCACCAACCTACCACCAGTCTTTACAAGACTGCAACCTTTTGCAAAGAACTGTGAAACAAACCCAAGTGAAAAGAGACACTTGCCAAGTCGTCATCCCAGATTTGATGATGCAGATCTTGTTATCAAGATTAACAGCAACAGCAGCAGCAGCAGCAGCAGCATCCAGTCAGCAGAGTTTTCCTACATCGTCATCTTCCTCCGCAAGCTTCGGCCAGAAGTTTTCTGTCTTTGTTTTCACCCCTTCGGCCCTCTTCAGGGCCACACAACTTCAAAAGAGAGATACAATTTTCATGTCTGCCATTCATGTTTGTCCGTTGTCCGTGTTTTGTTTATGAGTGAGAAGACCTAGATACACGTGGGGGTGGGGTGGGTGGGGTGTCTTGTCTTGGAAACACTTTTGTTGCATTGAGTTGTTTATTGCTTTCGTGTACTGCTTGTTTTGTTTTGAGAATTTTTGAGAATGTGGGGGGAACCTTTTCGAAAATGTGCACTACACATTGACACAATTAGTGTTATTGGGCCGGAAAATACGCAGTAGAGCGTGATACCCTGACATGGGGCATAGGGGTACCCCTTCCCCTGCCCCTTTTGTCCTACCCTTACACGCTCCAGACTATTGTTACCTAACACATCCCCCTAGATTTCTGGAAATTATTCAATGAAAATTGAAATGCATGTACAGTGACCAACACAAAAGAGCGGGTGGTTCCATTTTCCCCGTATCGTGCTTCATGGATAGCGGGGGTGGGGAAGATCGACTGGTTTCGGTCCCTCTATTACCGTTCTCATTCATTTTCTGTGGGGTTCACGGACTGAGGGCGCTAGACCAATTTAACGGACAATATTATTTTGGCAACTCTAATCAGTAGAGGTCGCTATTCAGAATTAACGGTGCACGCGTCGAAATGAGACGGGCCACGATTTGTTTTCGTAGACCAGCAGAATTACCATTATGCATGCATGCTTAAGTTAACTTATACGTATACATTTATGTAAATTAACATTGTACCAGGGCGGTAGATATAGTGACGTCTTCAGACAACTGTAAGGTTGCAGTAAACCGATTTGTTGGACCTGCTGTTGTGGCTATACATTGTACATGTGTACATGTATTGGTACCATGGTAGAGCGTATGGCTTTGCAGCACGAGGCCTGCGTTCGAATCCTCTGCCCTGTTTGGTGTGGAGGGATTCCTTTTTCCCCCCAAGGGAAAACAAGTCTGAGAACCCGTCTTGCAGCTCACATAGTCAAGTACATGTACACAGAAACACTCAAATATCGCAGACGGGCCAAGGGCGGAGACACGACGGTTAGTGTTTATAGGGCACAATTTAGCTTGAAAATTCCAGCTCTATAGGCTCAAGATTCGCCATTAGAGCTGGAAGGAATCATATAGGGTAGGTCAGGGTCGTTTAAGATCTTGCCGATATCTTCCGTTTCCCTAAATATATCAACTAAACACTCACCTTGAACTGTAGAGCAGTCATTCATGCAGCTTTTGATCCCCTCAAAATGAGAATATGATCAAGTTAAACCCGAAAAAAAAATGAATTTTTCGTGCAAATCGGTGCATGCACAAACCAGTTGTGTACAAAGTAATGGAGCGGATTTTTGAACATGAACGATGTTTTCCGATCGATTATCGGCCAGCGGCACTACGCGCGCCTCTCGGGGCTCGATATCCAACGGCTGTTTGCTGAAATACTGACAGCGATCAGCAAACAGCCGTTGGATATCGAGCCCCGAGGCGCGCGTAGTGCCGCTGGCCGATAATCGATCGGAAAACATCGTTCATGTTCAAAAATCCGCTCCATTACTTTGTACACAGCTGGTTTGTGCATGCACCGATTTGCACGAAAAATTCATTTTTTTTCGGGTTTAACTTGATCAATTCTCATTTTGAGGGGATCAAAAGCTGCATGAATGACTGCTCTAAAGTTCAAGGTGAGTGTTTAGTTGATATATTCAGGGAAACGGAAGATATCGGCAAGATCTTAAACGACCCTGACCTACCCTATAGGATTCCTTCCAGCTCTAATGGCGAATCTTGAGCCTAGAGCTGGAATTTTCAAGCTAGGCACAATTAATGAATATTACGTTTTGGGACCGTATATGTACACGTGCATGACCTAGATTCAAATAACGGAGTAAGACAGTACGTGTAGTAATCGTCATATTTTGTTAATCACTTATGTAAACTTCACATACATACACATACATCAATGCATGTACATACACACATTTGTGTATCGCTATAGTACACGTGAGGACATTCCTTTGTTTCCCTTTGATATAACCCTTCCCCATAGACTAAGCACTAGTTTGCCTGTCCTCACATTTTCCGGAACAAAGACAAAAAAATGTGAGGACAGTTTTGTTCCCTTTGTTAACTTATACCCTCTTTTCTGTCCTCACTTTTAATGCGATACCATGACAAATTTAAGTACTGCGTCATGTACATGTACATGGATCAGGTCACGCTGTACATGTATTGACATTGTGCATGCACGACAGCCTCAATTTTCAACCACTGAGTTCCACAACCTTAACCTTAGGTGTCCGAATTACATGAACTTGGCTGCGGCTTGATACACACATGTCTGTCAGTGGCTGCTGCCTCTTCCCATAGACACGCGTGTAATTTCAACGGCCCTACTTAAACAACAAACTGTGAGACGACGAACTGCCGCTGTGAACACTTTTAACACTTTTAACAAACTACATATATTTTCACTTTTTAAAACTTGAAAACAGGTCATTGAAAAACGGTGCTTCTTGGTGTAAAAAAATTGACAGTAATAATAAAGAAAACTGTGCCAATTTCTAACAATCTTCAACATACAAGCGTGTTTTACACATCGTTACGTGATTATTATTATTTCCGTTCAATTTATATTTTTTACAACAATCCGAGAATAGTAAATTGCACTTATTTAATCATGAACATGTGCTTACCAATGTGTCATTAGCTTTCAGAAATGTTGATATTTGAGAAAAGGTATTTACATGCACAAAAGCTTGATGTGATACATTACGTCCAAAGAAATGCTTAAAAAAAACACTGATTTCGTGGCTTTTTCCTTTCCCAAAATCACAATAATTTGGGGACATTAATTAAATATTAGATACATTTAAATTGTGTAGGCCTAAATGATCGATTTTATTCGTTGGGAAGAAAGTCTATTTTCTACCGTTTTCGAAATTTCCATGCAGGAAACCAAGAATTTTTCCGAGACAAACGCCATCTTGAAATCTGCCTCCTCGCGAAAAAGGTAAGTTCGTCGTCTAGAATTGGAGAGATTTTACACTGTTTTGTACGCTGTTTTTGTTTACAATGTATATATTTGACTTAGTGTAGGTCCATTTTGCAAATGTCGATGCATCCGGACGAGTAGAAAAATAAAGTGGTGCAACTATTTAGCCACTTCTTCAACTGTTTTCCTTCGAAAACGTTCCAAAAATTACCCTCAAAATATGTCACCTGAAACAATTAATTTTAACGGGCCGAAATTTCAAGGGGGTGGGGGGTTTCAAAATCACATCCAGAGCAAAGTCACAATGAGGTTTAAGCTGTCAGATCCAGAAGTCACAGTACCTACTCTTTGTCAAGGTGGAACAATACTTTGCAAGTTCCATGTGATTTTGGACGCCCCGTTGTCGAAATCACATTTTTCAAATCTCCCTGTTCATTTGGAATAGAAAAATCACATCCAGGGGGCCGCGGTGTAATCTCGCGTCTGCTGGAAACGCAGGGAAAAGGCCAACAATTACAAAGTTTATGCCAGTCACGTCGGCACCGTATAGGGCGAATCACTCGTCGTTCGTATACACCCAATTCTTAGACGTTAAAGTGCTTTGGGCATAAATTTGTTCAGGGTGTTTTATGATGTCCCCAACAACTACAAACATCATCCTGGTCGACAGGTCAATCCTAGTATAACCTAAGCAAAATCTTGTGTAAAACTTGCCAGAAAATGTTTCAATATTTATACATCGCCCCATTCACGTTATAACTGCACAGCAATTATAACTCATGGGACGAGACCAGATAACAAATCTCCCGCCATTTTTCAGCTGAATTTCCATACATTTATGTACATTATGAATGTATCTCCAAATTTATTTTATAAACCTTCCAAAGCCTTTGAAATGTGAGATGTTTATACCTTTAAAATGTCAATTTTATAACGCGATGCAAAATACGAAGGCGATGTAATGTTCCTTTCTATCAGTTTGTTACGTGGGCTTGGCCTTTATAAGAGCCACGCCCACCTTTTCACTGATCCACGCCACTTTCTTCATGATAATCTCCTGCGCAAGCGCAATGCACATGGACATAATGGCCATGCCCAGCAGAATGAAGAATGTGCAACCGAGGAGGTTCTTCTGGTGTTCGGGAACTTGGTCGCCGAAACCGATGGTTGTCAGGGTGATGAAAGAGAAGTAGAAAGCCTCGAAGTAGTTCCATTGGTCCTCCCATAGCGAGAGTAGACCAGCCAGCATGCAGACGTACATCAGAACGAATATCAGAACGATGGTGAGGGGTATGTCTACTTGGTCGGTCTCTTCACATTCCTCATCTTCGGCAGGACTCCCGGTTGCAGCTCGCTGTGCAGGCCCACCTTCGTCCCCAGGCCTGGTCTCCTTCAATGTCATGACCCGCATGGGAGGCATGTACCCTTGCTCGATCCCGGGCTCGTTCCAGATGTCCCTGATAACTTCGTCCATGCTGGGCCGCTGGTCTGTCCCGTTGATCTTTTTCTCGCCCATCTGTATCCCTTCAGCGCCCTCTTCCGTCGGCGCGGGGACGCGGACCGCGCGCATCTTCTTCTTCTTCTTCGGGGGCGGGGCGCCTTTCGCCATTTGAATATTCATGTGGAGGAGGCGGTACGTCATCGTGGCCCCGCGAGCGAATAGGGTACCTATGCTTGCTAGGACAAGGAGTAGCATAGCGATGCCGAACACGGCGTAGATCATACAGAATACCCGGCCGCCGGTCGTCACTGGAGCTATGTTACCGTAACCTGTAGTTGGAGAACAACGAGAATGACACCGTTAGAGTTAAAATTTAATGGAAAGGATGCACACTGTTTGAAATCGAGCTGTCTTCGGTAGGCCAGCACCGTTTTACTTACCACAGACTTATTGAGGAATTTCTAAAAATGGAAAATGTCTGCGAACGTAAGCTTATTCACTGATCAGTGTGCCAAGGGCTGGGGCTTAATGGATAGGGTCTATTAATTGCCTAAACTTGGATATTTCTTTTGTGGGTAAACAATTGGGCAGATGTTCGGTTGATAAGCATTAGCTAGCTAAGTCTTTCAGGAACAAAACTCAGACGTACAACCGCTCAATTTTAAACTTTGGTTAGAGGGAAAAACTTTTGTGCACGAAGGCTACGCGATTTGCATGTAAACGACAAACGGGAACTGTTTTTAGTTATATGCCGGTGCATTAATGATCAGTCGTTTACTGAACCGCCAAATGAAGGAGACGCCAAAAGGTCAATCCCGTCACGAACTTCGTTTCATCGCTGGTGATGAAGTTTTGAGCATGTGCGTATAGTTTGGAGCATGCGCCCGTAGTTCGGAGCGTGCACACAACTAGGGTGCGTTCCACTCACGCGAACTTTGCAAACGTTTGCCCGGTGCGCTAACAATCTTCCATTGGATGTGCAGTTGTGCACAACTTGGCGAACGTTGGCGAACGCTCGCGTTGTTCGCGTGAGTGGAACGCACCCCAGTGGTGAGAACAATGGCAAAGGACCGACTTGTCTCTTGCCACCAGCGTCTCAAAAGTCTCCCGTTGGGAAGATATTATTAAACTTAGATTGCCGTCTTTTGTTGTGGCTCTGCTCTGCTTTTATTTTCTCTGCTCTAGATCTGCTCAGCTCACTGGGCTCGACTCTATCAGCGTGTTCGATTACTTACTCGTGCCTCCAAAATCGGGGAAAGTTGCACATGCGCAGTACGTTAGAGTAAACGAACGATCTCAAGTCACTCGAGTGACGTCAACGCGGCCAACGCGGCTCAATTTTCTGTCAGCGCTGTGACCAGCTTATAATTTGTTTTTTATTTATTTGTTGATCATTTATTGACAAATAATTGGTGTTTGGTAATTGTTTCTATTTGAAATGACTCATAGAATTATTTTTATTTTGAAAACAAATTGATAAGAAATTAATGAGGCTCAAATTTTCAATTTTTTTTAAAGCAATTTAGCAATATGGTCACAACTTTATTGTCCTCCAAAATTACCAAAAAATTAAATCAACAAAAATCCATAGCTTTGCATACTAGGGTTAACCTATCATGACCATTGGCCCCTCAATATATTTCTATTGTTTTACTCTTTCCAGTGATATAATATTTAAAAGAATTGAAGCAACTTAAAATTTTCATGAATCTGCCTTGTGAGGCGGAGTGTCCATGATTGATGGACAGACAGAATCGGAGCCCCATTTTAAAGTGGATTGGTTTTAAATAAGGTGACATACTCTTGACTGAAGCCGTGGTGCTTTATTCGCAATATGTACACATTTACGTCAATCGTCTAGAGTAATTTTAGAAAGAAATATTTGTCGCTGTTTTGAATTAATTTCCCACCGCTGGCGCATCGCCGGACGCGGCAGCCATGTTTTTAGCATGCCTTATGGGATACTTACCCTACTAACCGGCTCAACGAGTCGGTTAGTAGGGCCAGGCCCGCCGAGTAAGCGCGAGAAGTCACGTGAGAGCTAAATCGAACGGGCTCGCGCTTGCACGACGAGTACTAAGTAAGCGCGGGGTATAAGCATGGAGGAAGGAATGTGTTCCTTCCTCCATGGTATAAGTAATCGAACGCGGTAAACGTAAAACACTTGCTTTGCACGTTGATGACACTTTTAACAAACTTTGTTGTTACTTTACAGTAGAATTTAAAAACAGTACAGACCTATCTTATTTCTATAGAAATAGGATTAGTATAATCTAATATTATGCCTATAATTGCAGTCATTCAATTCATCCCTTTAAAATGGAACATAACTTTCGCCACTATTTTGGTACAGAAGTCTGTATGACCATGGTATGACCATGGAGGAAGGGAACATTTCCTTCCTCCATGGTATTACCTTCAGCGCAGCATGCATGAATGATTACTCCTTCACCTAGCTTCGAGTGTATTCGCACAAGTGATAAAATACTGATTGCATGATGTTTGGTAAGTCAGGATGGCCGAGCGGTCTAAGGCGCTACGTTCAGGTCGTAGTCTACTCTGTAGGCGTGGGTTCGAATCCCACTCCTGACAAATGATTTTTTTTTCTAACTCATACAGGGGCTAGATTTTATAGCAAATGTGAGGAGGTATTGATTTTTAACACTAAAGAAATACATACTGTTTTCTTTGGTTATCTTGTAATTTTCAACCGTCCCGGTGTCTTGTTGCAGCCACCATTAAACTTGACCCTTTCATGAACTTAATATGAATACGCACTTGAAGGATTTTGTTACTTCGTAGTATAATTTTAAATCAGTACAGGCCTATTAAAATTCTATAAATAGGATTTTTTTATTCTAATCTATTTCCGCATAAAATCCATGCTGCATGTTTAGCTCATGACGTTCTCAGATGACGGCCGTCACAAACACGTCAAAGTGCTGGCAAATTCATCAACAAACACATGTCCCAAATCAGTTCCTGCCTGGAACAAGCTACCCGATGTGATTCGTTGTGCCCCAACATTTACCCAGTTTCAAGAATCAGCTATTAAAAATCGATGTTGTCTGTAGCCTACATACATGTATATCTGATCAAAGTCAGCAGCTCAAAAATTAGTCTGCACCGACTCCTTGTACTGCGCTAACTGTACGGGATAGCCATGGATCGAGGCGTTTGTACAGAAGCATATACATATACAGATATCCTGAATTTGTCATCTAAAGCAATCGATGTAATTTCCCTCTTATAATTGAAGCTCATCGTCAACATGAAAATCGCCAGAACCTCATTGTACGACCAAACAGGTAACATAAAATGTTTCTTTGAAGCACTGCGCAGTACGTCGACTTTGCCCTTTGAGTACCGTGTTTCTGTATATAGTATCAAAATGATGACGTCAACGCAGTTTCGCGATCTTCGTGCCAATATTTGTGCATGACTGGTTAATAACCAAGGAAAACTTTCTAATCATGAGGCAAAAAACAAACAAACTTGTGTTGCCCTTAAATGGGACAAATCGGAAGGGTTGGAGGGAGGTCGGTCGATTTTTAATTTTTTTAAATGTTATTATTATTATTATTTTTTTTTAACCATCCATGAAACCATTAAGAATACTACATGTCGTGTATAACTCGGAAGTCGGGAGGCAAAAAGTAAACTTAAAGCGCGACCCGACTTTTGTGACTCTTAGGATCGGTCGCGGAGGGCAACACAACTATTTTTTGGGAGTCTGATGTGTAAAGAAAAGAACACTATTTGCACAATGTTCGGCACTCGGCAGCCATGACAACGTTTGTTTAGGTCCAGTTGCCATGGCAACTGATGTCCCTGAAGGCCTAGGGTTGTTACAAAACAGCAGTGACCTTCTTCATCGTGAGTGATTGATGTTTGAATTATCGCTCATCACTTCGTAAGTCAGGATGGCCGAGCGGTCTAAGGCGCTACGTTCAGGTCGTAGTCTACTCTGTAGGCGTGGGTTCGAATCCCACTCCTGATAAACGTTTTTCTTTTATAAGGGGGGTTAAGATATCATACCAAGATATGAGTAGACTTTCAGCATTGCAATTACTTTTTTCTTTGTTTTATCCAGTTAATGTTGAATGTCACAACTACATTATATCGTTTGTTATCCATTGTTTTCAATAAGTATGGCACATTGCAGTTATTCAATCCACACTGAACACCCGATCAATAAATCAATGAACTATTCAATCTATAGATAAGATCGATAAATGAATCGATCAATCAGTTAACATTAAACGGTTTTCTTTTTAGAATGACGCTATCAAAGCTTGTTGGTTTTGTCTGGATCACAACTCCAAACTAGCGACCATAATCATTGGTTTTGCGAAATACTAAACGAGTCACTGTCACACATCAGCAATGGCTATCCAGGCCTAAATATTGTTTGTTGCTTCGATGGCGATTGACGTTAAAAATCCAACTCAGACGGGTTTACAATCATGCAAAACACCTTTCTAGTTAACCTCTTTTTAAGTTCCATGCAGATTCCATTGCGGAGACCTCGCATTCTTGCATTATTTCGGGACTAACTCCCCATTTGGTAGTTCCATCAATTTCATGTTCACATTTTATTCACATTTACCGTAGCATAGAGAAATCCCCAGGGATTATCTCTGACTGACGTCATGCAACGCCCTCAAAAATAATGGTCTAGATCTTTTAGCACGCTCTTGATCTAAGTGCATACTACAAATCGCTGTCATCAAACAGCCTAAACCAATTTAATCCGGACATAACCCCCTGTCGTCGTTTTTCTTTGCTACATCATTCCAGCATGTTCTTTCCGTCGGTGTCTGTATAACTCATCATGTATTAACTCCGAACTCAACATATTTACCACTACAATGAAGTAAACAACACGAAAGAAATGGGAAATGATGAGTGTGTCGTAACACCATGACCCATCTGAGAAAAAAATTCGTCTGGCATGGCTTCTCGTTTGGCGTGATTTACGAGCCAGAATGTTCCATGGATGTTGAATATTTACGTTGCTTTTGCAAATTGTCAAATATTGCCTTCATCATTCATGTTTTTCCAGGTGGCAGGAGAAGAGAAAATGTGACACTTCATGCTGTCTGCAGACCGGTCGATAAATCATGATTTACGAGCTTCATTCAGTCAATTTCACCTGTGGAAATTGATATCAAAGCAGGCGCAGTGAGATCATTCTGTTTTGTCATGTACATGTACATGCGTGCAATATGCACGTGCGTTGAAGCTTTTCATACCACACGCATGCTCCATAGCATGAATACAAACTCCGTTTGACATTCTCGAACTGCTTTGCACTTCGTTTTACGATTTGAAGAAATAAATATTACTGGAATGCCGTTGTTTTCTTTTTGCGCACAAAATGTAATTCGGACTTTTCCGGCTGCGATTTGTACGGCGAACAAATTTGTCCACTGAATTTTAGGGGCTATTCTGGAAGCTAAAGATTAAATCTTCATCGTATATTTTTGTTTTGTAAAAATGCATTCAGTTTTCCACCCCTTATGAATTAACCTCTAGAGTATGGTATGCACAGTACATTCTTCGGAGTCCATCATTTTCAATTAAGCTATGTTTGGCGTTTATGACATTCAGTCACTATTCTATATGACTCACTGCAATCATGAGAAAATTCCATCAGCATCAGCTTTAAACTGTTTAGCGTGAAGTCCCACAAGACAAGGCATGCTCTCTCATTTTGCACATCATCACAAGGCTGTCCACTTAAATATGCTTAGCGGTTTTGCTTAGATCCGCTTTGTGGAATTGTATACCCCGTTCTATATACTTGCACCGTCATCAGCGAGTTGCGAAAGGCTAAAGCCTTCGGGGAAAGGAGAAAGATGAGACGGGACAAGGGGAGACGAGCTCTCTATTGAGGAAGAGACGAGGAGAACGCACCTCTTGGCTCTCCCAGCACCATGCCAATTATTAGAAAATCACCCACAACTCGCGGACGGACAAGAAACACTCGGAAGAGAGAAAAGGCCCCTTCACTTTCTATTGACTCCAACGGGAGCCGCGGAAAAAATATTACCCACAGTCTCTTAAAGATTAATTTGTACGTCCGACCCCGGGGGAGGGGACTTCGAGATAAACAAATAATTGCCAACTTAGATTTGTGACCACAGTGGGTTCACTATAAAGTGGTAAAATTAGACAATTCGACACTTTCTGGGTTCCCAAGAGCACGCATTTTAATTATAATTATTCGGGACACTGTCGTCTAATTTTAGGGTAGGCCCTATGTCATGCTTTAACATAATTGTTTGCATGCCTCCTATATAATTCGGCAGTGAGGCGCGGGTACTTACAGTTTTTGATTGCAACTTTTCGTCTTATGAGTAACTTGAAAAGAACTGTTATTTTTGAAGAACTGCAAGATGAGAGAGCTCATTCTCTTCCCTTGTAGGACTTAATGCTGAGCAGATAGATACAGGCCTTCTGATGAAATTTTGGATCCCATAATTGACGCTTTGACTTATTTAGTCCTTTCCACGCAGTGACGGGAGATCATTACAGGCAGTGTATATCTTCTTACAAAAATAAACAACGCTTGACTTTGTTTACCGTAACTGAACCTCCAGCTGGATTCTGGATCACGGAAGATTGATTCCAATACTTGAAGTTGTCTGACAAACAAAAATTAAACAGCTTCCCCGGGAATTCTGGTGGACCAAAAGACTAGTTATTTCCAAGACGAATAAGTTAACTGAAGAGAACCTTGGCGTCCATTTTTCATTTCTTGCTTACATGTGCATTCTGAAGTGTCCCCTATTTTCATTTCTTTTCGCCATGTAGTCCCATACACCGTTTTTATCATCCTGACTTGTTTCTGTACATCGCCGTTAGTTTATTTTCATATTTATACGCATATAGTGTCTTGAAGATGCTGCAAAATTCTTCAAATTTTATCCCATTCATCATAGTGATGGGTCATGTGTTTCTTGGGTCACAAATTCACATAGGCCTACTGCAAGTTTCCCGCCAAAATTCAACAGAAAAACGCAAAGTTGGAGAGGGTGGAGGGGATGATATTACGGTACCTTTCGGTCATACATTTTGAGACTGATTTTTAAAAACAATTACGAATTTGTATACATTTTGGGAGACCTTTGAAATCTTGAAACAATGCATTAACTGGAACACAGAACGATTGATTTTGACCGCGCCTGAACTGTTCAAATGCGGTATAAATATACCACACAAAGAAATTACATTCATGCATAGACCCTTTTCATATGTCGTCAAGGACCGCATGTAGTGATGTTATTCAAGTAAACTATAAAGCGTTCCGCGTGCGCGTGGTTTTTTAACCCCTTGAGTACGGTTTTTTACGGGAGACGTCGGGGTGTCGCGGCGGTTCTGGTAGCCAAGCGAACCGCTACAATGTGCTTGTGCAGTCAAGCGTAACATAAACAATAATCCAACAATGGATTGAAACTGCACAAACAGCGGCAAATGGCGTCATCCGGCCTGGTGGCACTGTTTTTTGACGCCATATGGCGTCATCCGTACGCAAGGGGTTTTAACACATACCTATAATCACTCCAAGGTGGTATGGTCTACACGTGGCGGATTTGCTTACATTTCACGCTATTTGGTCACGTGGCGGAAAGGTCTATACTCGTATAACCACAAGCAAATAACAAGATATTAGAAAGCAGTTTACCAAAAAAAACATGCACTTGTTTTTATGTCACAACCGACAAAACACGTCCCTTATTAATGACCATCATAAATCCTGCTAAATCTACCGCGAATCTATTTGACAAACGACAAACATCTCCGATCCAACCTCCTTCAATTTGTCAAAATCCCCTAAGCACGCGTTTCATTTACACAGGTGCGACAATTTGTCATGTTCTTCGACTGCTGGATGTTCTTTAAAGCTTAAGTTGCATCAAGAAAAAAAATACTCAAAGAACCAATTTGTCATATAGCATGGTGTAAGAGACCAGAGTGTCCAAAGGTAAAACGCGATGTCATATCTTTGGAGGTCAGATAATTGGGGTTCTTGTACTATTTCCTTTAAAGAACACGCTTCAGACATGTTTGTAACATCATTCTACATCTTGTTTTAAAAGGCAGGAAAATAGAACAAGAAGACAAGAAATTGAGTGATTTTTTGACAATGGTAGGCCTCTTTTTACCAAAATCAAAACTGAAGCGTACGCATTTCTTAGCCAATCGCAACTATAGAGTTTGACCAATTAAGTCATGGTGAGTGACACGCATGGTGCATGGATGAACCTGACTGCAAAAATACAGCAAAATGACTGTACGCATAGACCTATTATCATGTACCCGCTTTGAATGCGGATAAAATATGTCACAAATTTATCCGCCACAGACAAATCTGACCAAGCTTTTATGGGCAGGGCGATTGCAGCCATGATAGAGGTCCATCCACACCTACATGTATACAGTACAGTACAGTACAGTACAGTAAGTTATGCTTTGTATAACAAGCATTGATTGTATTCAGTCCCTGAACTTGGGGTTGACAGAGGGACGGTATGTAGATGCACCCGAACAATGGCCGCCCGTGGCGGACCAGTACTGCTCAATAATAACAAAGAAGGTCACATTCGTCTATAACTCGCATAATTTATCCTAATAACGACCAAATGTAACACACAAATCAAAAACAACCAACAACAAGACATCACTGTTGGTAATCATGTGTTTAAGACGTGCAATCGTGTACCGGTATTCTTTTCAACATAAAATCGAACGTCAATCAAACATTAGCTTTAATATGCGAATTCCTACGGAAGAATACCATAATTTCTCCTGATTACAGACTTGAAGAAATGATTGAGGAGCACGAATAGGCACATCGCAGTCATCGCCTTCATCTTGAAAACTAATTGAAATACATGTATTTCCGTACCACGCAAAAAATGCATCATTCCACTTATTCACTTTCATATTCACTCAATGTATTGTTAAGAATCTTACTCTCTACTTATATTTTCATACAGAGAAATTCTGGTCTGAAATGACAAATAGCCTTATGGCAGCTACCAGGCAGACACGGGAATTCCTTCAGCTGGTCCCAGGGGAATTGGTTCAGACAGATGATGCAAGCATAGACCTTTCAGAAAATTCTCGTAACTTTACATCGTAATGTCTCGGCAGACGGTTATGGTAGCTAAAGTAATCAATTACGTTGTTAAATGCTACAACACTAGCCCCATTTCTGGATAAGGTTTTTTTTCCAAACGCTTCATGCATTAGTAATAAACTGCAGGTTGTGAACCATAAAAAAAAGAAAATTCTAACTGATTGTTGAGAAGGCTACGAACGAAATACATACGGAAACGAGGATGGCAAGAAAGAAAAGAAACTTGCGCTGTGTGGTCCAAAAAAGGGACCTGGGTTCCATAGTAATTTCACAGAAACAGTTGAAAGCACATGTAGTCACTTACATCTATGACCTAGTATTGTCGTTTGTACTTAAACGCCATTTTTTCTGTTACTTTCCACAATACACTACGACAACTACGCTGTTACGGCTGTTTACGTTCTGAATTCTCAGGCTGGAGTAAAATATGCGTGGAAATGATTGTTGTTAATTTTTAAATGTGGAGTTCGTGCATCATGACGTCTGTACAGTGACGTATCCAGAAATTGATAAACAGGGGGGGGGGGGGGGGGGGGCGAAGGGCTGCCGAAGGCAACCCCGCGTGCCATAGGCACGCCAGCGTTAGAGGGGTCTGGGGGCATGCTTTTATTTATGTTTTTTCTAGGCCTGCAAACGGGGGGCGTACGCCGGCTCCGCCCTATGCTGGATACGACACTGTCTGTAGATTTCTCGTTTACAAGTCCAAAGGTATGTCCAGCGCGCTCTCTTCTATAAGCGTGGTTTTGGGGAGTCATCCGTTTTGTGTTCTTGCGTTAAAGCCTACGGGTGAGTTTTTGGCAAATAATCCACAAAAACGACATAAAACGGATCGGGGCGCTATAAAATTACACCAGAACCCCGAACCGATCACTCGATTTAAAATATGAAAGAATCAATGTAGACACTGCTTGTGTAGTTTCGACACCGTGCAAGGTTTGTAACCTACCTATGGTGCTCATCACGGTACACGAGAAAAACAAGGCGCCTGTGAAGGACCACTTGATCTTCCTCTTGAAGGCGGGCATAACGAAGGCCCCCGATTTCACCTCATGGTGCTGGAGTTCCAGCAGAGCAACGGCCCTCCATCTATCTTCATCCTCCCCGTGAGACGACGTCACGTTCCACATCTTGTCGATGAAGGCGTTCCTCCTGTCCACGTACAGCGAGAACTGCTCCTGGTAGAGCCTGTATTCCTCAGGCGCCTCGAGCGTCTGGAAGACCCCGGCGCCTATGCAGGCGTAGGCGACTATTGCTATGAAGAGGGCCACGTAGGTTAGAGTGTATTGCTGGACGAGCTTGCAGTAGTCGGGTCCTTCGTCATAGTACTCCTCCATGACAATCTCAGGATCAGGATCCTTCTGACCCTGAATATTCTCATCACCTTCAGCCATTGTGATTTCGTCCGACAAAGCCCGACACCAGAGTCAGGACTGCTACTCTCAAACAAGGCTTTGCCAAGTCGAGGCTTAGTTGAAACACTCAAAGCTGATGGTTATCTTCCAACTTGAAGACCCATCCTCTAAAGGCAGTGTTTGATTTTGATTGTGTAATCGATTTCTGAAGGCCTTCTGTATGACTGTCGTCACTCATGAACAACTGCATTAAAACATGGGGCTGCAAAACTCACAGTCCTTGACAATTTACCACTAGAAGTTGACAGAGCTGTAAAACTCGCAGTTTCTGAGTTACGATCAGATGTTGATGTCCAGCAAGATTAGTCGTCGACAAGGTGGTCTGTTTCTATCATAAGTACCGTTTCATAATTCTTCCTATCACATCGATATCGAATTCTGTTTCACTTCAAGCTTTATCAACAGACGAAGACGCAGTGTATCCGTGTTGAACCTCGTTGCTGATTCACTGTCAGGAACGTTTTGAAACATTTCAAGCCAGATCTATTTCCAAACACAGTTCTCACTATTCCACCGAAGTCATCACCTTCGGCGTCTACTCTTCGCAGAAGTATGTTTCAGAAAATACCAGAAACATGACACGGGTCCGTGCCTAACATCAATTCATCAACGTCTCGACTCAACACAGCCAAAGATGACACTAACTCCGAAGAGTGTGTTTGTGTATACGTTCAGGTCGTTCCAAAGGGATGCGGTCATGAGATGAAATCATGTACCCTGGGTTCAGAGCTTTCCACGGCAGCTCGTTAGCTCTGGAGCTGCCGCTGACGAAATACCAGTCGGCGCAAGCGTTTTACCAGTTAATGGGGTCTATAGTCTGCATCGCTGGCATACATAAGCCTTGGCAGATTCTTGTAGTGCACTCGCCGCCCATAAAGCTGGTATCGGATAATGGCAGTGGTCAGAGCCCGGTGTCAGTCGCGGTGGGTTGTTTCTTGTGGGCATCAACGAGTCCGGGACCAGACTTGAAGCCTGGCAGCACGCATGGAAAGGTGATAAGTCATGGGCTTGGGATGGGTTGAGTTGCCTACAGATATCTCACGTAAGGCCAGTCTTGTTGACTTGACTTGCTGATTTGACTTGAATCGGACTCGAGTCGCAATTTCTTTGACTTGAGACTTGACTTGACTTGGAAAAAAAATGACTTGGGACTTGACTTGACTTGAAAGAACATGACTTGTGACTCGACTTGACTTAAATAAATTTGACTTGCTGACATTAACACTTTTGTTAAAATAAACACAAACATTCAGGTATCAGTTACAAGCCTATAGTGCATAGCAAGCTGGGTGTCCAGTACATATGCAGGGCCGCAGCGCTGGCCAAGCCGCATGGAGAATTGTCGAAATGCACATCAGGTTGATTTTGTACAGTGCATGCGTGCTAGCCTAGATGCATTGTCATTTTGTCATTGAAATTTGTATTTACTAACAATTGACTCGAGACTTGTACTTGATTTGAACAAAATTGACTTGTGACTTGACTTGACTTGGGAAAATTTGACTTGCGACTTGACTTGACTTGAGAAAAAATGACTTGGTTACAACACTGCGTAAGGCTACGATAAAGGTACAGAGGTCGGGACCAGACGAAGATAGATTGAAAGTAGAGACCATCAAACTAATACACAGTAACCATAAATCGACACGATGGAAAACTAGCTTCCCAATTTCCTCAGTGATGACCAATATTCGCCAGTCAGTTATTATTACTATGTAATCACACACAAGTAGGCCAGACTATAATGCAATTATCAACATAAGCGAGGCTCCGCTGAAGAATTAAACGCTTTATAGCCCCGAAGTTCAAAAACTTCATCTCTTTGGTTAATAGTTACAGTGTAAAAATTCTACCATAATGTGTACTGTAAAATTCACTCCGAAGAAACGTGGCAATTTGGGTACGAATGCTTTTTGTAACCCATTTTGGCGCCTCCAAGGCAATGTGTATTAAGCAAAATGAGCTGACCATCAGTCCAAAATCACGCACGATAATAACTTTCACATTTTTAGCAGAGTTCTGCCTTTTTCTTCCCAAATCGGTCAGATTTGGATGGCAAATCAGAGCCGGGAACCACCCAGAAATCATTGCGTCCAGTGTAAAAAGCTCCCGGGTAACCATCAACATTTCCGAAAGTGGGGATCCTTGCTTAGCAAGCTGCTCCGGCATCCACCTATCCCAGACACTCGAAGCATCTTGACCTTAGCCGAAAGGTCAAGCATGTGGGGCTGGGATGCCAAGCTGACAGACAGACGGGGTTTGCATGGGGAGCAGGCAGCGAGCTAGCGGTATCCGGTGTCTGCCCTAGCGGTAGTCTCTGGGTCATATTATAGGTAGAGGCCGTAAACTATCAAAGCGTGCCAGGCGTGCGCCGCGGTACGTAACAGAAGTGTGCCATCAAAATATATGATCTCTAAAAAGGTTGTAGCAATGCTCAACATAGTAAGAAGGTTAAGTGAAAAATACCAGTGTTGTCACGTGAGGGGTAGCTTTTTGTCCCATTTACTTGTAGTTTGTTCGTCATACGTAATTTGTTTGTGGTTAAACGTAGTATATAGGCCTACAACATATGTGCTTTCCTGTAGTTTTCAGAAATGAACGGATTTGGGGTTGACATTTTATGGCAAGTACCGATAACTCAGTGACCTGTTTAAAGTTTTGTGTGCATAGATGCTGGGAAGATTAAGAGAGAAAAAATGCTGTTCTTGTAGTCTGGTTCCCTGACCCTACTAGCTGGCTTGTACGAATGTGCAACCAAATGCCAACAAAATGTGGACTAACTAAAGTTGGTAAATTGGTGGCAGTAGTTGAAAACTACCATCGCAGGAAATTGATACCAAAAAAATCCACTTTTCTTGAAAATGACAGCACACCAGGTGCTATGATTTCACAGGATGCTCCAGACTATTGTTTACTTACAGTCGAGTAAGATATTTCACAATAATTACTCAGTAGTTTTGTTTTTTTCATGTTTGCAAATGTTGTATGTTAGGTCCAAACCTTTAACTCCAACATCGGTTGGGTACATGTTCTTTATTTTTATGGGAATCATTGCATATGCAGCTGTACACACAATGACCAATTTTTGTGAGCTCACATAATTATGTATAAAAACAAATTATATGCATAATTAAGCCAAGAAAAAATGTACACAATTTAGCATCCCTTTTGTTTGACTTTCCAGTGTTGTTTTGGGGGCGGACTTTTTGAATACTAACATGAATCGGGTGCATGGCCTCAAACTTCTTTTTTGTTGTTGGGGGGGGGGGGGGGGGTTGCGCAAGAAAGCTATCCAACTATTAACGCACGATCTGCATTCGTATTTAATGTCTTCACATTTTGTGCACACTTCTGTTGTCCACATATCGTGTTAAAAAATGTTAAATTTTACTCAGTATTTCGTGCATCCACTGTTTGAGCAGGGCCCACACCACTTAAGCTAATATTCTGAGAGAAAAGAAAAATTTAATCCACTTCCTGGTCGGTGGGACTTCTCCGGACAACAGCGAACCCCTGCCCAGAAAGAGGGTTGATAATTTCTCCGAGGGTACTCAAAATCCTTGCCGTCAGCAGGGTCTCGATTTTACCATCCACGGAGAGGAGATAAATTGGCGACGCAGCGGGCTTTCCTGTTGGCCTTGTCTCTCTCCGACTGTCACGGAGGCTTGCCAGACAAGCCAAATATGAAATAAAGAGATGTTTTCATTTGTAATTAGTCATTTTCGTTAATTGTGTTGCTCCTGTGATGTAAGGTCAGTACCGACGCCTGTTTCATGTATTGTTAATTTACGTGTGTTATCGGCTGAACATTCTTAAAAACCCTCGATGTAGTGGAAGACTTTCGAGACGCTGGAGGGCAACAGATATACCGGTCCGTTTTGCTTGTTCTGAGCATGCGCGCGTAGTTCTGAGCATGCGCACGACTGGTGAGAACAATGGGAAAAGGATCGGTATGTCTGCTGCCGCCAGCGTCTCGAAAGTCTCCCATTGTAGACCTAATAATAACATTCTATCTATATCAAACATGATCACAAACGAGGTAATGACAGACGTGGGAACGAAGCAAGATGTGGAAATTATAAAATCCGCTTTTATTATTGAATTAATTGGCTTGAACGAAAATAAATCCTGTCAGCAATCACACATAAGATTTTAATACAGGTATCAAGGAGAAATGATTTGGTTTGAATGAAGGGTTTCAAATTTGGAATTGAGCGTCAGATACGGAATGCATTTTCCCTTCCTGGTGTGACAGTAGTATTATATGGCTAGGCTTGCTTAGTGTTTTCAAGACTGGATATGAACCCACGACATAATGTGCTAACATCTGTGCACGAGGTACTGGGTTCGAAACCAACTGAATACAGATAACTGCGAAGTTTATTGTTCACACTGCAGACTGTCAGAAAGTAGTGGACATAAACTGGTTATAAAAGGTTAGTCTAGTTTAGCTCCATTAGTGTTGAGCTGACAACTAAGTTGCAGACAGTGTTCAAACTTTGTGGGATTCAACATACAATTTGTAATAACAAAAACTTTGAAAAACATGAGGCCAATCCGTCAACCAAGTCATAAAAAAACTATTCTGTTTTAGCAGTGACTTGGGCTTATTTCGATTGTTGAAATCCAAATAAGCAGCATTTTTCGAGGTCTTAACATACACTTTTCTTGAAGATGACAGAATTTCAGACGGAAATATTTCTCAGGAGGATTGGTACTGGTATCAGTACCGGTATACGCTTCCAGATTGAAACCATATACCGGTAATCATTTGGTTCTTGATTATTCCCGAAGTCATACCTTTAAATACGGTGATGAAATCGTGGAACTGATCTTATCTCAAATAAAGGTTACCAAATATATTACGTATAGGAAACAACAAAGTACTACAGGGTGGAATGGAATTTAGGACGAGCCAACATATTTAAAAGTTCCAATTTGAAGTTGTTTGAAGATCAAACCTTCATTTATATTTCATCAAGTTCTGACTAAAGGGCAGGACAAGTTCATCCTTCCCAATAATTGATGAATCCTTCATGGTTTACCCTATCAATTTTGACAACATGCTCGCGGACTTCGCCGGGAATGTGTGAAATAACACGGGGGCACCCCCGGAGCTACTTTCTGGCCAGATGGGGTTGCAACACGCGCCAAGCGGACCGAATGACCGGTGTCACTTACTCCGTCCCAGCAATTAAAATTCCTGCCGTGGGAAATATGAGAATTTGGTCAGATTATCATTGCAAAAGTGATGGATCGGATGCAGGGTAAGACACTGACCCCCCAAGTGACTGTGACGGAGGGGGTGTGACTTTGGGAATTATTCCTTGGGAAGGCTTAATTTGTATTTCGGTGAGTCGGCGTTGACAAGATGGTACCATATTCAAGCTCTCGTCGTGTGAATCATACATGGCGGTGACTTACACTTGATCATGTTTCATTTTTGCGACGAGACAAAAATACGGACCCAGGGGAAATCTTGTCCAAACATGCGCCCAGTAGGGAGCACATTGTGTAATTAACATTCTGCTCGATGTGCTATGACGAGTGTGCCGTGCGCATATCAAGACAAGACAGACCTCTCTCCTGCATCTATCGAGTATCACGGGTCTTATTTTCAGTGTGAATGTGCTTTTACATTGGGTCACGTGACAGGGACGGATCATAGCTGGCATGCACGTGATCTACTTCATACATGCCCCATTGCATGTTGAATTCCCCGCTATCCTTATCCCACAACCATAACCGTGAACGACGATGTACTTTGCAAGGCCTCATTTTGGAAAACTCATCATGCGTATGACCATATTATCAATAATTCATGATTATGTCCTCCATTGCCATGGTTATGTCCTCTGTTGCCACGGTTAATATCTCAAATATACCATGGTTACCGAAGACATACGATAGCATGCAAAAGAAAATTAAACAGGCCCAATATCATGATTCCTTTTCTCGCTAACGTTGGTAAAGATCGACCGAGCGAGGGCGCACTTGATCATAAATGCTCACGGATGGATTTCGTGGATCAAACAAAACTTTCAATTGACAGAGGAGGGAGGCAGAAGCTTGGACGAGGGGTTGGTTGCTTAGAAACCGAATAGACCCCAGCAACTGCTTGAACGATGAATGTGTTTGCATGGACACAGTCTAACGGAAGAGGGCGTATCCGTTTCTTACTGTCAAAGTTTGTGTGAGTTATGGACTGAGTTAAAATTACGAAGATTTAATTTGCATAAATCCAGAGAAATATGTTTTGAATTTTCAATATTGGATCGAACTACCAAATATCCTGCACGACACTATAACCGGCACAATCGTTATTGCCCACATCTTTCAAAGCCTCTTACTGTCTTAGAAATATAATTAGAGGGCGCAATTCGAGATCGACAAATCTGCAAAACGGACACTAGCATAACAATATTTTTGAGACTCCTTTCGAACGTTGGATCAGATATGTGTAATTCCTACTCCATTTTTCCCTTTTTTGTTTTGCTACACTTCGTCCGTCAGTAGTCACGGAATAATTAATTCCCATGACAACAACACCACTACAAAACACACTGTGGTGTAAAATGAACACCATGCAGTCTATATCAAACCATTCGTTAAATACTGCATCGTGTTTATTCAACACCAACGTTTGTGCAGTTGTGTGGCGTCCATTTATCTGCGATAATAATTTCGTTACGAGCACCAATGCATTCAGCAGTGGGAGACTTTTGAGACGTTGGTGGTAGCAGACATACCGGTCCTTTTTGTTAGGTCTGAGCATGCGCTCCTAGTTGTGAGCATGCGCGAAAGAAAAAAACTAGGGAGAACAATGGGAAAAGGATATTTCTGCTTTCACAAGAGTCTCATAAGTCTCCCTGCCACTGCGGTGTGCGAAGCTTTGTAAATATATGCTCGATCCGGAGCCCAATTGACTCTGTTAAATCGTGCGTGATATTGCACCCGTTACTGGTCAAAGAGGGGGAATAGTTTGCGTTATGGCAGTCGACGAAAAGCAGAACTCTTCGATATGTGCAGTCCTGCCAGTTATATTGGTTATTAGCGATGTAATTGTCCATTAAGGTTGGTAAGGGGTGGGTCAATTTAAGCCTTTGCAAGCGGAGTTAACAGAGGAACATACATAATTAGCTGGCAAGTGGGCATGTAAATTGACACAGAGTGGGTAAACATACAGCAGGTGAGTCTTGTTGCAAGGCGATACGTATCACGCCTTATAGACAATTCTGTGGCCTTTCTCTATGGTGTGACGTGTCATAAAAAAAAAAAATTTGCAACTCAGACAGTGTGACGGGGTAACGGACTGGCAGACAGGCTCACAAGACTTACCCCCACCCCCTCTTGCATGCGTATACTATGTTGCAGCAAAAATGTGGTCTACGCATTACGTTTGGGATTCATTCTTAATCCGGAGGCTGTTTGTTTCTTTTTTTAATTACATAAACACAAGGTTCAATTCCTTCAGCCTTCAAAATATCGCGGCAAGTGAAATGTAAGCAGACGAAAATATCAGCTACAATCTCATTATATTCGCAAAGACAACACTCATTAGCTGTAAGCTATAGCTTGTTTCATCACGATAAAAGGTTTAAAAGCTTAAAATTCAAAGAAAACATACTTCACATGCCATTGGCACGAACTCCCGTGTGTTTAATAACGTAATAACTCATTAATGAGATTAATATTGTAATATTTGCTACAAGTTTATTTATTTATTTATTTATATATTAATTACTTACATTTCTTTACTTAGGGAATGCCCAAACAGTTTAAAACAAAACAAATGACTACACACATGTACAAGTACAATACATTATAATTACAATACAATAAAATAAAAGCATATGGAATTAATGCATAATTGTTAAGCAACTATTATAAATATTGTAGAACTATTACAACTACATGTACAGTGTGAAACAACATAAACAGGCTTTATTATATAAGGTGTGTTAAGTGAACACAAAGAAGGTAGGTATCCCCCAATATTTATAACATTGGAGATGGCTTATTTTCATGGATCACTTCTACTTTCCCATATTCTCACGACAGCAAGATGTAGAACATGCAGATACAAAACGAATAACAACTCACTCTGTTATTGCAGTTTTTGATTTTTTTTTAATATTTCATCCCAGGCTGTTTGCGTGCCCCTTTAATGATTTGTTCTCCCTCTTTTAACTTGGTCTGTGGAGGTTTTAATTATTAATTAATTAATTAAAGATGTGTGTCCCTGCTTTTGGATCACGGCATCCTGAATGATAATTTTAAAATTGAATAGCTAATTTGTTGGCATTAGAGAAGTTATTAGCTTTTCAATGAGACATTCAACACACAAATCGACTGACGTTATGTAAGTGATTTTCAATTTTCAGTTATATGAGTGATGTGACGCCCCTATTCTTTGTTGATGTATAGGGCAATCTTTGCGCTATAGACCAAATAATGATAGAGTGCACACTCTACTAAGTGTTTTCTCCGTTTAAAAATGCAATTTCTTCCATAATTCGTCACTAGGAGAATCCATTGAAGTAGACATTTCAGTACATACATATAAGCTTAAATCTTGAATGTTTTGTATTGTACGTTGCACTGCTTGTTAAATGTGTGTTCATTATATGATGTTTTCTCTTTTTATCGGTTTTAATTCTTCTATAATTTTACACGAATAATGCACCGTGTGCAATTCGACCTCCGAGTTGCTAATCTATACATGATTTTGTAAAATATGTTTTAAATGAATAAACAATAATAATGATAATGTTCGAACTATGCCATTCAAAGTGAATGATGAGTTATCGCCATTTGACAACTTTAACCTTAAAGGTAGTGTACACGATTAGTAATCCTCTAATTTCTTTTTACTGAATTATTTCGAAATACCTTACTAGACTGTAAGTTAATAGTAGTCTCAATCATCCTGTGAAATCAGATAGCCACGCGCGCCTTGACTAAAGGCTATCATCCGCCCGACGGTTGAAAACGAACGCCGTTTTTCTCTTCCATCCAACAACGCAAAACTTTGAACAGGTCAGTGGAACGATATTTCCTTTAAAATACTGACCCCCAAATCCGCCCATTTCTGAAAATTGCAACAATAACCAATCATGTACACTACCTTTAACCTGCCTGCCCGTCCTAGTCCCACCTAGCATTCAAAATATTATTAGCCGTGTAACTATCATACCGTTAGCTCACGAAATGGCAGCTTTGGAGCACAATTTACAAAACAGTTGTGTGTTCAGCCCCGCTATGAAAACCAGATTCTGTCAACCAATTGATCATGTAAATTTGTGCAGTTAAAAACAGCACTTGAAAAGAATAGCAAACACAGATGAATGCCAGAAAATTGTGGCATTTTATTACAGGAATATTATAATGCACGCGATTTCTCGATTTTAGGGTCGATATAATTTTGTTCTGCCTGGGATGTTTGAAACCATTATGGCGTGTCCTGTGCTCATAAGTTAGGATTATATTTCATTCTCGAATTACGTCTGTTGTTTTGTTTTGATTGTAACATTCTTCAGAAATTCCAAAACAACTTCCTTTCAAAAATAAGATATTGGTATCATTGCAAAGTTTCAAATTTTCGGAGATAATTAATAGCAAGCAGTAAGCGGCTGTTATTATCTTTGAGCGAATGAGGGCGTTTCTATGACGCAATAGGCGGCACAAACAGTTATGTCATGATTTCACGTTTATGATGGTAGATAAGAAAGGTACTTATTATTTTTTAATGCAGTTTGTAAAATAAAATGTTTTTATTTGAAGTAAATAGAAATCTTCCTTTAATAAACGTGTGTTCACTTCAGTTTATACACCAAAATGGTGTCCATGCAGCGCCCCGTTCGCTGAAAAGTATGGGCTATTCACACCACACGGGCTGAAAATTGTCTATATTATGAATATCTTAAATTGATTCAGCAATACCTTGCAATGACTGAATATGTCATCCATGAAAGATACAGCATTTCTGTAAATGCCTGTAGCATTACATACATATTTATGATAACGAGTGGATGCTACTTCCTTTTCGCTCCGATGACCCCACAACACAGCAGCAATGTTTTCATTAAGGTCAATGAGCAATGTTATGTAATATGTCTGGAAAAAAATATTTCTGAAATTAAATTCTATTGAAAATAACTTGACCTCGGCACTAATTAACGCAATTCATTTGAGCCACCATCTGCCAACCTGTCTGCAATGCCACAAGCACTTACAGAAATGTTCGATCAAAACGATAAACACCCCTAAGGCCATCGGCAGGTGTATACATCTGATCACCACTTCGTAATATTGTGTAAAGGGCCGTCGGGAAAATGACATAACATTAATAGGCGCAAGTTATACAATGCATAATGCGGAGCGTGCGGTTTGCTGTATGATATTGAAACGGCCATAGGAAATCAGACCCCATGAAAACCAGACACCATGAAATGCAGACTCCTTGAATTCACGCATACTCAGTAAAAAAATAAAAATATATAAAAAAATAAAATTAAAAAAATAAAAATAAAAACTCTATGTAAACACTGGGCATTAAAGGGTCGGGTTTACGGTTTTTAGAACCATTGATCGAAACAACGTTTGCAACACATTGACTCAGCAATACGCATTAAAGATAAGCTGTATCATGGTTAGGGGCCATGTTAATGACGTCACACGAAAAGGATATGTTTTTGAAGTGTAGAAGTACAGATTTTAATATTAAATTTATGAAAAATTTAAACGAAAAATGAAAAATGAAAACAAAAATCTTACTCTTTATGGTGTCGATAAAAACATTGTCCCCAATCCCATTGCTCAAAATGACAGACCCTGACAGACAATAGCAAATTCGTTGTCAGTTCACTTCATTCATTCCTGTAGCAGTGCAGGAAAAACACATCCGACAAGCAAAGCAGACACGCTGACGGAAACACAAGCGGCTTTATACATATCGGCGCGCGGTAGGGCATAGCAACATAGAAGTTTTAATTAAAAGAATTTGCCCATTTCTTAGTGAATGAACAATTGCCGAAACAGTCTGAAACAAACTGTTCAAATTTGTCTGCAAATTAAACAAAAATATCCAACAATCTTTAAATGTTTACAAAATGGGATAAAATGGTTTCCTTCCCGAAAACAAGTTAGCCCTCCTCCCCTTAACAAGAAAAGATCGGTTTAGTGTGTCCAAACAGAAAGGAAGATATTGAAAAGGGGGACTTACAAGTTGTGTCTGAATTTATTTTACTTTTGATAACCGGTTACATTGAAGAAAAAAATGTCCAATACCTGCTACCCAAAACTGATTGCACGCCTTCCCTGGATTGTCCCCTTATCCCCATACGCCCACTAATTTCTAAGTAAACCCCTCCCACCAACCTCATCCCTGCCAACAGCAGAACAAATTCCTTGGTAGAAGCCCAGACAAGCATTGTGCAGCTACATTGCCAGATATTGTGACAGATTCTTTTCCCTACGGAATCGTCTATAGGCATACACGTTTAGGCTTGATTAGTCCTGAGTGGGCTATTAACATGAGGCAGCGGTGTTGCCGTGCCTCCGTCACTATACAATGAGAGCGTGTCATTTAGTCAAGTGTTCGTCAACGTCAAGTCTCGCGTGCGGTGAGGGGAATGGAATATTTACACAATGAAAAGCGACATCTTCCCAGGAACGTGAGCGTCGTCTCAAGTAGGGAAGACGCAGTCAATTATTCATAAAAGCTAACTCTAAACTAATGTGATTGTTTGAGTAGATTATGATTTGCAGATTGTTAATCGCGTCTGAAAATAGGATAAATATCATGTAAGGTGATGGGGGGGGGGGGGGGGGGGGGGATGTGGCCCAAATATTTTCGATGAACAAGTTGACTGTGTACAAAAAACACCACGTCCTTTATCCACACAAGATCAGCAACACCGCACCAATCGTCACAATAATCATTAACAGCAGCAGATACATAATCACTATGTATCATCAACAACAACAATGACGACGTCGACGACGACGGCGACGACGGCGACCATTATCAACAACAACGAAAACAACCACAGCAACAACACATCTTATAATGCAGGGAATTGTCGTTTATCTTCTCTTTCTTTACGGGAAAATAACACATTAAAGGACACCAGAAAACACATTTCAAACATATTGCCGGTGTCATATGAATATCCGACTCCCATGAATATATGACTCTTTACCCATGATGCATTGCAACACAATTGTTCTGTTATCATAGGTTTTTTTCGAAACGCTGGCTTCGGCTTGGCTTCGGCTTCGTCTCCGATTTCTGAATATCTGAGAAGCAAACAAAATGTAAGTATGCTAATTTTTACTTTCATAATCAACCGAATAAATGTTCCTGAAGCAGAACATGTACCAACATTTAGAATATTTCCATTTGGTTTGCTTCTCAGTTATTCAGAAGTCGGAGACGAAGCCGAAGCCAAGCCGAAGCCAGCGTTTCGAAAACCCCCATCTCACCCTAATCCTCACCCTGACCCTCCCCCTATGTTTCTCATTATTTGTCTCACCCAGAGACATGCTAATAGTGCAATTCCTTATATGGTTAAACTACTAAATGAAACCTGTCTTTAATTGTTCAATATTTCACCTCAGTAATTTTGTGCAATAGTGAATGTTACGCTTTTTTGTAAAATCATCTTACATGTACATTTATTCATTGCATTTTTTGTCTTTTGGCTTCTTTTTAAGTTTTTGTTTACGTGTGTAATCTTTCTGAAATTGTGAAATGATTCTTTCAATGTTTAACCTATTTTAACTTCTTAATGAAGCTTAGCTTTTTATTGTTAATTTTTAATACTCATCATTGTAAATTCAATGCAATTTTGCCTTTTGCAACCAAGTTGAATTTTAATAAACCATGAATAATAATAATAATAATAATAATAATAATAATAATAATAATAACTAGAGGCATGAGGTTGGTGTTTGTGGACAAACACAGGGCTGTTTCGTTTTTGTTTTTTTAGTTTGGATGTGAAATGTGAATACAATAATTTAAGTTTGTCAAAGAATCGCGCTGCTGCCAGTTTTCTTTGGTAATTTTGAAATTAATTAAAGTTGTTTGTAGTAGTAACATGTGATGACGTCATCATAACGTATCTATAAACTTGCTGACCTACCTAGATATTACTTTTCAACTTAATCGGACTTATACTTTTGTTTATATATGGCTTCATAAACAGCCCCTTTAAGATGACGTCACGTGACATGTGATGACATCATCATAATGTCAAGTCACTTTTCATATATAAACCTATATGTACTGGGCTACCTAGATATTACTTTTCAACTTAATCGGACTGATACTTTTGTTTATATAGCTTCAAAAACTGCCCCTTTAAGATGACGTCACGTGACATGTGATGACGTCATCATAATGTCAAGTCAATTTTCATCTATAAACCTATATGTACTGGGCTACCTAGATATTACTTTTCAACTTAATCGGACTTGTACTTTTGTTTTCATATGGCTTAAAAAACTGTCCCTTTAAGATGACGTCATGTGGCATGTGATGACGTCATCATCATGTCATGTCAATTTTCATCTATAAACCAACTGGCCTACCTAGGTATTTTTAAAAAACTTAATCGGAATTGTACCTTTGTCTATATATGGCTTCAAAAACTGCCCCTTTAAAATGACGTCACGGACATGTGATGACGTCATCATAATGTCAAGTCAAATTTCATCTATAAACCTACTGGGCTACCTAGATATTACTTTTCAACTTAATCGGACTTGTACTTTTGTTTATATATGGCTTCGAAAAATGCCCCTTTAAGATGACGTCACGTGACATGTGATGACGTCATCATGACGTAAACGTTCGTTACACATTGTGAGCAGTTTTTGATGACGTCATCATGACCTCACACAATTTTCGCCTTTTAGGGCATATCTTTGAGACATACCAAAGCTATAACAAAAAGAATTTTCAAAATATCTTGTTTTGTTCGGTAGATATATTGAAAAGAATGTTACGATTAAAATTGTTTTATAATTTAGCGACTTGAAAAAAGACTACAAATCAACCCTTTTTATAAACAGCATGCACATTTAAGCCATGGTTACCTGCCCTTCCCAGAATTCCTTTGTGTTATATTGAATTTGGTCTAAATTTTGAAATGGCTGTTATTTCTTACTTGAGTGAGCCACGATCATGAAATTTTGGAATTAGGTACAGAAAAATTCAATGTATACATTTTTGTAATCAGATTGACCCTTACATGCGTTTAAAAAAAAATTTTTTTTGATGACGTCATCATGACCTCACACAATTTTCGCCTTTTAGGGCATATCTTTGAGACATACCAAAGCTATAACAAAAAGAATTTTCAAAATATCTTGTTTTTTTCGTTAGATATATTGAAAAGAATGTTACGATTTTCAAAATTCAAAAATTCATAAAAAATCACGTGATGACGTCATCATTACGTAAAAGTTCGGCAGACATTCTGAGCAGTTGGTCTAAGTGTCTGCCAAGTTTAAAGCCAATCGGCTGCTTAAAAGTGGCCAAAATGCCGGTTAGAAAGAAAACGTGCACAAATGCTATGGGCATTTGGCTGAAAAAGAAAAAAAAAAAGAAAAAAAAAAAAAAAAAAAAAAAAAGAAAAAAAAAAAAATCTTAACGAAAACAAGGGCTGTTTCGGAAAAGTTTCCGAAACAGCCAATAATAATTGTTTTAGTTTACATGGGCCTTCTGAGCATGCGCAGTATAACCAGTAAGTCTGATTTTCAGAGAGTCTGATACTCACGTGACACCGGTATCGTAGTAACGCAGTCCGTTACCAAGGCTCCTTCCTGTATCACGTGACCGTCATTTGCCCCTGTTTCTTCTGGTACCGTACATGTATTAGTTCCATAATCTACAGTAGACATGCATGAGCGGTGATTCCATTCATCAACTTTACGGCCAAAAAACTGAAGGATGATTTGTATGCCGTGCTCTCCTCCCTGGGAATTTCATCTTCATAATTACGGAGAATCCTTGAGTGTTGACGGTCGGCTTGATATCTCTGTCGTCCATCATGTGCAGGCGCACCTTCGTTTCCTGTCGTTTTTTACGCGCGCCTATGGGACTCAGAGCGAGGCTCTTACTCAAAATGAGTCTGGTGCCTGTACAACTAAATAGAAAATATTTTGACCCAGGGAAACCGTAATGGTGGTGTAGTGCTGGAAACTTAAATGTGGCCAACCTCAACACTTCCAGCCCGTTACCTATAGTGGCTTTTTGCCTTGTACTGTGCGACTTTTCATTAAAAGACTACTATAAGATGACAGCAATGGAAAATACTGCACTGCATATTACGAGATCGGTGCGTTCAATATGCAGTGATCAAATTCATTGTCATCTTACATGCCTTTAATATAAAAAAAAATGACAGGAAAAAGATGATGTCATGTGAAGAGACTTAATGTGAGCCATTTTACACAACAATATCTACCGTAGTATGTTAGAATTATTCCATTAATTCTAACATGTAAACAAATGACGTCAACCTTACTATTTCCAATTTTAATGTTATTCACCGTACCTCCATTTTCTGATCCATCGACATTCTACTCTTTTCCGGTTAGTTGAAACATGAAACCGGTAGGCCTAGGTCTTAAACCAAACGAGAAGAATCAAACCCAAAGTCAGTTGTAAAAAAAAATATGATCTCGAAATTTCCAAGGAAATACGATACTGAATATTGAAGAAGTGACATTGAGCGCGATCTGAAACGTGCACGTAATCGAAATATTAAAAAAATGGCTTTTCCACCTTGTAAATATTGAGAATGGCCGATCGGCAAGGCCACTAATAATGAAAGAAATGTATGAACTATACACTGCAGCCGAAACAGTTGATTTGCCATTTATTTGCCTCAGAATATTGTAACCTCGCTCTGCCGTTTTCCCGCCATTTTTCCCGTCAAGTTGGAGTAAGCATAAGCCAATCGGTGGGGTAAAAGAGAAAATATAATGCTGTCAAAAATGAAATTGAATTCCGAAGCGATGCATACATCATGAGACACTATTACGCTGTATATACCCGCTTGCATTTCTGTAATATTCACTGTCGACAAAACAGATTTGGCGTTACAGGCTTATTATGCGCTGTGCACATCCATGCATATAATGGTTGCTTCATTATTTGAACAAAAAGCAAATTACCAGAAACCGTTACTGTTATACACAGCAAAAACTATTCAGCCATGTGGTATCTATATTGAACCATTAGTCAGATGCAGATACCACAAAGTGTGAATTTAACACCTCAGTTTGTATGCATGGAAATGGGCGACTTAGCCATTTAGAAACCTGTGCGAGTTCCTAGAAACATATAACACACGAAACCACATACCGATGAGCATGAACGAGCAAAATTTTGCTTTTCAGAGCCAAAGTCACAAATAAAGTACTTCCAACAAAAGCTTAGGCTCCATATAAAAAACATTTTTAATGCAATTTAAAGATTTTGAAGGTGGATGGGAAACAGAGCAATTATTTCATTCAACGTCTCTGAATGGGAGACTTTTGAGACGCTGGTGGCAGCCGACATACCGGTCCTTTTCCGTTGTGCTCACCAGTCATGCGCATGCTCAGAACTACGCGCGCATGCTCAAAACTAGCACAAAGGGCCGGTATGCCTGCTGCCACCAGCGTCTCAAAAGTCTCCCATTCTCTATACCCCCCCCCCCCCCCCCCCCCCCCCCCCCCGGAGGTTGCATTTCTGCTTCCAAATTAAGAATCGTGAGCAATTAGAGATACAAGAAATGCTCGAATTCGTTCTAGCGACCTTGAATGGCGACTAACACACAGTCTAAATTATGTTTACATCCTCAACAGGCCTAGCATTTCAGGCGAGACCGTATAGAACGAAAATCAATAATAAATTTGAAAAAAAATCCAAACTGTAAATAGGAACGTGCGGCATTGAACTATGGTGCGGCTGTACCCATTTTTTTAAGGGGCTAAGGAAAATGTGTGAAGGATAATCAGTTTTTGGAGCCTTCATTTAAAAAAAATAGCTGATTTCTTCTTCTTGGGAATATTTGAATAGCTCATTTCTTTTTGGAATATTTGGGAGTGTTCGGGAAAAAAGCAATCTGAAGTAGGCCTATTTGAAAAACAATTTTTAAACAGGAAGGCAAGATTTTAATTTTGAAGTTATCTCAATTTTGGGGAATATCCCCACCCCCACTCCACCAGAGGATGTCCATTTTATAACATTTTCGACTAATATACTCACAGTGGATATTTCTGGTTTATTCATAAGGCATCTTTCATAAAAACATATATTTTTATGCCTTAATATTTTTTTCTTGTCAAATATTTCTTCAGGTTTCAAAGTGTGGATTGAATTTAATTTTATTTAAACGAAGCGAACGGAGCCCGATGCAATAAGTGAGGTTTTTCCTTTTCATTTGTCTCAGCTGTGTTGTACCGGTACTGTTGGTTCAGCGATACGTCTCGAAGCATCGAGTGGATCTTGCGAATGGCTATTTAAGGGCATTTGGCCAGACGGTAAAATTTCACAAAATGCATCATTCAGTCGAGACGAGTGTTATCTGAATCTTTCTCGGGAACTGGCAATATAACATGGCATGTTATTCGCAACAGAAAAATAATGTACATAAATATACAAATACCTCAATTTAAGTCTAAATGCATAATTAATGACACACTTAAATGCAACACAGTATGCGTGGGCCAACTGTTAAATTCTGAATCTTTTTGATAAATTTATTCTTCTGTTATTTATCGAAATTATGCAAGGAATGTCGGATGTAAATTTCAACCTTAAAGCTTCTATGTCCATCTAACTAAGAACTTCAGTGTGATAGATTTCCCAACTAATGAATTATGGAAGAAGGCTGTATTTGTGAGCGAAAAAAAGAAAAGAATATTAAGCAGTTGGCCTTCCCATATTTTTATTGCATGCCATACGCTATACATTCAAGGTATGATGGCGTTGGCAGAGATGACAATTGACAACATTTGCAGGCAGTGTTCATACTTTGTGGGAGTCAACATGCATGAAATAAACCTGTGAAAGGTTCAATTTGAACTCAATCTGTCAACGAGTCACAAGAAAGGAAAGAAAAACCCTTCTGCATTAACAGTCATTTCGTGCATGATCGTATGTTTTTATTTCGATTGTTGACATCGAAATAAACCAGGGCATTTTTTGAGGTCTTCAGGTACAATTTTTCTGGAAGATGACAGCATCAGGAGGATTGGCACTGGTACCGTCTTTATAAACAGTAATTAGCTTTCAGATTGAAACTAATCAATTTGTTTTTTTGATAATGACCAAAGCTACATCACAGGCTTTAATACTGTTGGAATTATAGGAGCATCTCGCTCCTAATTGAAAAATTAAAACCTTTTTAATCTTTTACTAATCGTCGGTCGTTTTTTGTTGTTGCTTTTTTGCGGATCGTATTTAGCATTTAACTAATGCTAAAAATCCGAAATTCAAATTGAAAATGTATTTTCAGGGTGTTACACAAAAGTAGGGACATATATCAGTCTTAACTTCGTGGTGTGTTGATGCTAGTCACAAACCCTGAAGACAGGGCCTATAAAGTTGCCATCGCAGAAAAATCGGAATCAAAACAAAGAATGAAATCTGTCGGTGTCAGCTATTAGACAGGTAGGCCTAAGTCCACACGAATCTCGACAGTTTTCAGATCATGCACACAGACCCTTCCCTCAAATATTGGCTTCACCAGCTCAATGCAGCCATTGCGGTTACTATGGAAACCTTCATCTAGAGAGTAAAATACGACGTGTGCACAGTAATACAAGTGAGATTGTGAATATTTAACAAAACAGCTACAGCACATAAAAAAGGCGCCAAAGTGCCTTCGTCCATTCAAAATGTAATAATAACCACGCAGGCGGCAGAATAGAATGCCTCTTTGCTTAAATGCCACTCCAGGGGTTTCGCAACCGGAAACGGTCCTCCCAGGCAGGAAGTTAGAACCCTCTGCAGTTCTAATGCGCCTGGGGAGATACCCAATATTGACATGTGTTAATGCCACAGGGCTGTAAGGCGTTTTGAAAATTGCTTTTCCACAACACGGATGGTAAAGGCGGCATTTGTTGCCCACAGTTCGCACGGTTTGTGTTTTACGCGCGCGTCGGGGTCCGTGGCTTAAGCAATGATATCATCTTGTCCCCCATCAGTGGCTTGGCTAGACTTGTCCTAGGGGTTTTTCGAAACCCTGGCTTCGTCTCCGCCTTCGGCTTCGTCTCCGATTACTGAATAACTGAGAAGCAAACCAAAAATAAATATTCTAAATTTTGGTGCATGTTCTGCCTCATGAACATTCATTTGGTTGATTATGAAAGCAAAAATTAGAATATTTCCATTTGGTTTGCTTCTCAGTTATTCAGAAATCGGAGACGAAGCCGAAGGCGGAGACGAAGCCAGGGTTTCGAAAAAACCCTAGTGTGTCATCTAATTAGTTACGCACGAAAAGTGCAACGTTTACTAAATCAATTACAGGCACGTTATAATAGGCCCACTCTTCAAATTGTAGTCCAACTTGTACCCAGCTGACAACAGCTATATAGTTACCCAGGTGCAAGTTAGACTGGTTTCCGGTAAAATCTGAGTTTTTAAAAGTACAGTATTTCGTTGTGTGTGACTCATTCAAAATGGCGGCCCGCCCACCCCGAAGCAAGTCTACACGAATCTTATCAATTATGAAATGAGTTATTTGGTAAAGTAGAAGCATTCTACACGATGAAGCAACATGTTAACAAAAGAGGACTTTGAGAGTGTCTGTGAAAAAAGTATAGATAATTATACCCGCATTGTAATTACTCTTCGAGAATGGGACTGAAAATGGCCCTTGACCAAGCCACAATAACGTCACTAAAAATAGGGGCAGTTGTTATGTTGACCTATACATATAAAATAACATTAACAAAATCGTCGGTCTGTAAGTCTGCATTGAGCATTGGATATCGTTAAATATTTTGTCTGTAATTAAGAAAGATGAAATGGCAGTCGACTCAAAACATGATGAGTCATCGAAAAGCCTGAAGGTATAACATCTCATGACATAACTGTTGTTATAAGGAACCATGAGACGGGCAAAGGTTTTTGTCTTATAATCGAGCAAAGTGCACGTCTCAACGGTAATTGCATTTACATCCGTGGTGAATATTAATTAAGTATTAAAGTCCATCCATCATGGACGCCCGTGACTATTTGATGACGCGAAGCCCTATAACTGATTTGATGGAGCTGTAAACTGCAAAATTTCGCTCTGCTCGGATTCCATTTCTGTCAATGGCAAGTAGGGTGTGAAGTTGAATTAGCCTCCCTTTGCAGAGTGCAAAGTGACGCTTTTGGCAAAACAAATTCGCAGTTTTCTGACATTAATCCATGATCCGTTACAGGGATTTATGCGAGGGGTAATAGCATAATATGCGTAGGCCGTTCGGTAATGTCATGGGACGAGACGATGAATTTTCACTGTAACTGCAAAATCTTATTAACAAATATAAATCCTGACCGATCATGTTTGCACCGAAACAACTGTCAGCTGTTGTCAGAGACAACAAGATGATTTAACCTCAATCATGTCAGCCGCCATATTTGAAATATCACGGGATAAGAAGGTAAAGAGATGTTCTAAATAGATCCGCCATATTGAGAAAAAATCACGTGATTAGAAGACAAGATAAAATTACCTATCATGTCAGCAGCCATATTGGAAATATCACGTGATAAGAAGGCTAAGTAATGTTGTGAAAGGATCTGCGATATTGGTAACAAAAAGTGATCAGAGGCACACAAAAAATCGGTGTCAAACAGAAACCCGCGAAAATACACAAAAACTCACGTTTTCTTTTTCTTAGTGTTCTGGTAACAATATAAAAAATACACTTTCTTGAAAATATCAATACGCCTAAGTTATTTAAAGTTTGCGTGAATGCCTCAGGAGTGCTTAAGTTATATAACTGCTTGGTGGTAACGTCATCGCGGTACATCGTGACTTGAAAATCATTCAAAGAATCAAAACTCATCTCTATATAACTTGCGCAATCACCTACATCCATGCGTTAGTCACGACTTCCATGAGGCTTAGATTTCTTGCTGTACTACCGGTACCGTAATTCCCGATTATTGATCCCCCAGGCTACCCAAACCTCCAATCGTGGTAATTTCACTTGCTAATCTGATCACCTTCCCTCGTCCAATTTCCTTTGCTTAATGTCACCATCACGGGCTCATCGCAATGAACTTAGCAAATTACACGCGCCGTATTTACGCCCACCCGCGACGCTCACAAACCTTTGCTGGTCACCAGCTACCGGCGAGACACATTGGGCCTACGTGGCCTCAAATTGCTTTTCAAATGTGACGCCCTTTAATTTTCGGGTGCGTCGAAAAAAGTGATAATTTCTCCCCCCCCCCCCCCCCCCCCCCTTGCCCCCCCCCCCCCTCCCCCCTGGCTACGCCACTGAATACACGTGACCACAATATCACAACTGGTTCCACGAATTGTGCATGCACCCTTATACGAAACAATGCTGGCTACCAGGCAACTTTCTCAGCCTCAGTCTAACCAAAATGGCATCGCATGTGACGTCATGATGTTTCCAAAATACAGACACGGACGTATGTAAATAACCTCGCAATGCGCCTGATTTGCTGAAGCCAGTTATCGGCGGCCATCTTGGCGTGCCGAATACAGAACCTACTTTGAAGATCCTGTAAACTGGCCTTCTGCGCAATGAATTCCATGGGTATTATAGATTGGCATGTAGTTATAATTTGAAGGCCCTGTGTTCTCCTCTGGTATTTTGCCACAAATTCCCCCTCTGATTCCACCCTTATCGTGTCTCAACCAGTGCTCATCTTATTATGACGATTTATCTTTCTTGTCTTTACCAGTATCCCTATGACTGCCAGCTCGTTAACAGTCATGTCCAATGTATTATTCAGTGTTACCTCGAGTACTGATCAATGTTCGCCAACACGCTCGAGCGACCTTCCGAGACAAGGTCGGCGGTAACGCGCCGTGCCTCGCCCCGGTGCGTGCGGACTCAAGCCTCGGTCGCATGTCCCTCCTCACCCTCAAGTGCTGTCCCTTGAAGCGCGCGAATCAACCCCTTGATGCCGCAGATTTTCTCCCCTGAGTTCCCGCCAAATCGACCCCTTATAGTACTCATCATGGTATGTTTCTGTATGTACGCAGTTCCCCTCCATTTTCCTCCTCCGTGTCTGTGTTGTGACAAATTTCACGTAGAGATGAAACGGGAATTGTGGAAGATAGGAAAATCAGTTTGCGTGCTTAATTGGTTACACAAAGAGAAGAAGAAATGAATAACTCGCAATATTTCGAATACAAAATGCATTTTTTTATAGGTTGCTAATATTGTATCAATTTTACGTTATGTGTGTAGCTACCCCTCAGTAGGCCTATACAGACCAACATTAAAGGTATAGTGTACACGATTGGTAATCCTCCAATTTTGTTTTACTGAATTATTACGAAATACATTACTAGACTGTAAGTTAATAGTAGTCTCAATCATCCTGTGAAATGATGGCACCAGGTGTGCTGTCGTTGTCAAGAAAATTGGACATTTATATCGTTTCCAACGATTTCCAGCTGGAAATCGTTGGAAAAACTGCCCTGTAGCCGTTTGTCAAGGCGTGATGGCGCCATGGCATATCTGGGGCGCGTCACGCGCCCAGATAGCCACGCGCGCCTTGACTAAAGGCTATCACCCGCCCGACTGTTGAAAACGAGCGCCGTTTTTCTCTCGTTTTTTCGCCATCCAACAACGCAAAACTTTGAACAGGTCAGTGGAACGATATTTCCTATAAAATACTAACCCCCAAATCCGCCTATTTCTTAAAATTGCAACAATGACCAATCATGTACACTGCCTTTAAATTTAAATAACAGACAGCATCTATTTATTCTTTAAATTTGTTACGGTAACTTGTTCCTACAGTAACATCATAATTAAACCAAATCAAATCAAATCAAACCAAACCAAACCAAACCAAACCAAACCAAACCAAACCAAACCAAACCAAACCAAACCAAACCAAACCAAACCACAAATATAGCGTATAGCGCAGGTGCAACTATAGTTAATCTTTGTTATCTGGAGAAATGATTCGGAGCATATCCCCAAGACTAGACAAATCCGAACCATCAGCCAAGGACGCGATTCGAACTGACAGGCGGGGTTTACGCTCCAAATAACCCAGGCCGGTCGAGAAGGGCTGACACAAATGTCGAGATTTTGACGGAGTAATCCGCGGTATTACAAGATGCAATCTTTCGTCGTCAAGAAGCACTCAAAACTCTCGGACCTCCAGGCTCCAATTTTCAGAAAGAATTCATCTGAAATTGTAGGGGAGTCAGATGTCGGCATAGATGTCGGCACATCTATTATTTCAACAAATCCATTCACGACCTTTATATATTTATGATAGCCCGTTCCTCACGAAACTCATTCAACCGTACCCCTGAATTTATAGATTATTCCTCGTCGTTGATTATACAAAAAACATTTTATTTTCGTGGAATACTTTTCTTATTGAGCGAGCTTTCTTAAAGAACATGATTTGTTGAAAACATGATTTTACATAATAAAAGGCAATTTCCAAGTATAGGTTCCTTCCTAGAGTTTTAAAGTTGGCATATGATGTTAAAATGGCTATCTTGGATATTTATTTCAAATGACCTGCAACTTGACCTGATTTATTGACATTTTTTAGCAAAGCTGAGACAATTTTTATTGTCTTTATTGTGTTTACTTTAGGCATTTCTCTATACAAGCTAGCTTCATTTATTTTCTCATTAATGTAGAAATAAACATGAGCCCAAATTAGATCATGACTGTATACGAGTATTGAATCGAATAGAGCAAAGCAAATTCCCGCATACAGTCTGGCATTTCTAAAGACAACGCTTGCCATTACCACAGTGTTGACAGATATAGACATCCGCAACTAAATAGAATGTACGGGTACAGAAAACTGAATGCAGCAGCGACAGCGCACGCGGTCCTCCATTGTAGATTGTAAGGAGGAATCAGTGCAAAGAACGAGCGGGCAAAGTACATAACGACGGTGAAGATGTTTGATCGACAGGAGCTTATATTGTGACAAATTGAGACGGGCCGTACTGCAGATCTGCAGAATACATTAACCATTCTGAGAGTTGGATGTAAGCAAGATTAGATAGAAATGCGAGCATTGACGCTTGGGCACTTTGGAGCAGTAACAATACAAACTGTCTGAAATTGAAAATTCGACTTTCGTTGACGAAATACTTTAAATCTTAAAATCTTAAGAGTTAATATTCATGAAAAACAAAGAAGAACGTACTATGAATTAGTATGGAGGGAAATGGCAAAGCACGTCGTGGAGAAAAATATATAAAATGAAGGCTTTGTGTTAAAACGTTCGGATTGACCTTGATCATTCTAGTCATTGGACTCGAGTCAACCGTTTCTGACGTCAAACAACACTTTACCAGGCATTTTAAGGCTTTAAAGATTGATATAAGCCTTGTGATGTAACAAAATAGTTAAAGGTAATATACAACATTTGCAAACATCAGAAAACAAAACTACTGAATTATTATGAAATACCTTACTTGACTGTATTAAAGTATAGTCTCAAGCATCCTGTAATTCCTTCTTTTTCAAGAAAAGTGGAATGTTTGCATCAATTTCCAGCGATGGCCGGCCGACCATCGTTGGAAATAGTCTAGTTCCCCGACCTGATAATTCCATGACGTCTATAAATTGCTCCGTTTTGTCTGAAGTAGGATCAGCCTGATCTATAGGCCTACTTCAGACCGTAAAGTTCCCTGAGGGAACCTGACTACAAGAACAGCATTCTTTTTCTCTTTGTTTTCCCAGCATCTTTAAACAGGTCAGTGTTTGCTATAAAATACCTGTACTACCCCCAAATCCATTCATTTCTGAAAATTACAGCAAAATATAATGAATACCATAATGAATGATGTTTACTCACCTATTGTGCTCATAACAGTCGCCGAGAAAAACAGAGCACCGAAGTAATTCCACATGGGTTTACCCTCGGGGTCCAGATTTCTGAACTTCTTTACCAAGGCCTCGTAATTTCTTAGCTCTTTGTCAATATCCGTTATATTCACCTCCAAAGATACGGAAGTCGTCGTGGTGAGATTCAGGCTGGAGTTGGTGAAATCCGGGATCGGGGTAGAAGTGTTAACTGCGGCTTCTATGCGGGACTGAATCAGGCTGAGAAAGTCAATTCTCGTCTTCATCAGAAACTTGAAGTTTTCCATCTCGTTGTCCGCCTCCAGATACACAAAGACGGCCGCGCCGATGAAGGCGTAACCGAAGAGGGCAATTAGCAGGGCGATACAGAAGAGCATGGGTTGGATGCGGCGGAAGTACCGGTACGACCGACTGTCCATCCGCCGGTAGTCCCGTGGCTCACGGGCGTGGGTCATTTTCACCGTTACCGCTGTGGCAGCCGTTGTTGTAGACCTCATGCTTCCTTGACTTGCCGAGTTACCCATATCTGCCCAGATTTTTTATGCAAAACAGTTACAAACTTTGCTTTGCCCACGTGGTGAACTAGGTCTGCACTGTACAAACCTAGCAGGTCTTCAGTGGGGAATTAGTTGTTAAAGTCAGCATACATGACTGTAAATATTTAGGAGTTCATCCGCTGTTTGGATCGGGAAACTAAGCAACGATCTTTGAGGTCGAGTTGCTAAGACGCAGGATATCCTTGGTTCAGGTTATGAGGTCGTGTCTCTTTTGCCACTCTCAAAAGTTCTTTAACCCCACGGCCCCACTTCAGCCAATACTCATGCCAAAGCTTAATAATTATTGGTCGCAATCTGTCGCGAGGTATACAGAGTTCAATGGTTGATCGATCCACAATTAATTGAACCCCACTTGCTTGGTCGTTCTACAAAATCGGCTTCACTGAAGTGACAAGTTACTCCTCGTAGCATCCAAGGGCTGTTGAGAATGACTCTATATACCGCCTCACGGTGGTGCAAACTAGGCTGTGCGTGAGCATCGTAAACCGGCAAGCTCAGTTCCACTGGCGTCTTGCGCAAGTCCGATGCGAGTCACGTCTTAAGAGCACACCCCATGACCCATCACACAGTGGATGGCAAACCACTGTCTCCCCGTCTCTAAAGCAAACGATTGAAAAACACCGTCAGGGTTATACGTATACTATGCCCATGCAGGTCATCTCAAGTTACGCGTTTTCCCATTACGTTCCTAATTGTCAGCAGTTGTAATTATCTGTAGTCAGGCGTGCTTTCAATACAAACGTATTTCATCTGCCAGCAAAAATACGATTTTTTACCGCGCAGCCAACATCGCCAGAGCCTTATTTTCAAAATCACATCTGCATGCACTTGTGCCGGTTGAAAGATTGTCACTATAAATTTCCCAGAATGTACACGGTTGGTGACCATCGCAGTGATCTCTTCAGAACTGATTCTAGTCCGCCAAGCTTGGGAGTAGTTTAACACTTAATCCTGGTTTACGTTGCGTTGGAGCTGCCTTTTCACCACTAGACTCAGTAGGCCCTACATGTATACGCAATGCGTATACCACCGCACCACACGAATTTTTAATTACATGAATGAACACGAGAAATAAATCAAATTCATATTTTTCTCGTTCCGGACACATGGGCTCGTATTGTAATTCTGCAATATCGGTCGTAAAATGGGTCGGGTAATACAAATATAACTGAAATACCTGTATTCTGTCAAAATTTCGTACAGGTTTCTTTTTTTTTTTTGCAGACGCGTCGGGCTACAAGGAGTGCCAAATACATCAACACTAAAACAAAGAACAAAGCAATAACTATGTGTTAACGTTCTTTTGCCATGTATAATATGCAAAGCACATTAACCTTTTGCACAAACTCTAATTACATATCTGTATACAGAATCGATTCTGTTACATTGATTTTACAGCAAAGCTGGCAGATGCTTTCCACGTCCGATTAAAGCCCTGGCTATACAAAGGATATCTTTTGCTCTCTCAACACCATGAGGGCGTGATTAGGGATTTTGTTTACACACTGAAATAAAATAAAATCCTAAAAAGACATTTTCATTGTTCAGTACGGCGATCCCGCGTTAAAGGCCCACAGGATTATAATAATACTTTGTGCCAAATTCCACGCGTCTAATTCCTAGCGTGGGTAAACACGACAATATTTTCCTTTTAGACGTGGAATACAAATGTAAAAAATAAAATAAAAATCACTTTATGTTCATGCTTCTTTATGACAAATAATATGGGCGTTGTTGGGCACTCACTGTACAGTTTAGTGATTATTTAAGGAATTCAATGTAACAAAAAAATGAAAAAAACACAACAAAAACTGATACATTTCTTAACTAATTGGCTCATTGTAGAGGTTTCATTGTGAATACAAACAATTCAGCAAAGTTTATGTACAAATCAACTATTATACAAAAGCTTTTGCGTAATGACACCATGCTGTATCATGAATAGTTAAAAGGTTCATAAAACATCCCCAGAATGGTGAAAGAAAGGCTGAAAGTTATGGTGGTGTACAAGCTCTGTATACATGTATTAAAGTTATAATTCGGTGCCCACTGCCTGTAGGAAGGTGTAACCATGGAGACACACGTTGGATCAGCCAGATGGCGGGGATCGAAAGTGTCGATCGAAATACACTAGTCTTTGTAAACAGAGTGTACGGATCACTGGCTCAGATAAATAATGTTATCCAAACATTAACATTGTCATCTAAAAATGGTTTTCTCTTCGACCAGTGGGAAACTTCAGTTTTGAGACAGATAGGTGTAGCGTGAAATTCAGTCACTATGAAATACGGGCTCATTGGTCGTACTGCACATGACTATAAGCAAAGTTAGAAGAGTGGCCGGTCACGTGAGCAGGGGCGGGATTCGATTGTTTGCATGAGGGGTTCTGAAATTTTGTTTCGTACATTTGCCCAAAAAGTTGACTCCCAAAATGTTTCGAATGCGAACAAAATTTTACAAGCGCGGGGGGTGGGGGTCGGGGGCACTACGGGACGGGAAACTTTCTCAGTTTAATAAATGACCACGTTTCTTGTAGCAAAATAAACACATTTATTAATGGTTTCATTATGTTGTTCTACTAGTCTTCAAAAGTAAGTCCTCTGTAGAATCACGATATTGTTTTCATGTTCGCATTCCAATTTATATCATCTTACTTATCCAAGCTATTTTGACGTTTCCCAGCCTCGTCCCTGGCTCAATATAATAAATAAATGTAGACATTTACGTTATATGACAAATAAAAAAATAAACAACGATGAAGAAATAAAGATACAATACAGCCAGCACTAAGGTTCTGGGGAAGCTAAACTTCAAGTAAAATTTTTTTGTAGGACAATTGTTAATTGTTAATTGTTTATTGTTCATTTATTTTTTCACAGTGTCGCACATTTTAATTATAGTAATTGATACAAAAAAGGTACTTGTTAGATAGATAGTGAAACTGTAGAGGGACCCACTAAGAAGCAAAGCTTGTAATCGTAGGCCCCCTTATACAAATTTAAAGTTGCTTATAAATAAAAGCACAAAACAAACAATAGACAAGGACAATACATGTACTTTACAACACTCTCTTCAACAACAGTTACAGAAACATGTCATCGTTATAATTTCAAACGACAAATTCTATGTAGTCATTAAAATATATTCCACACTTATGTGTAATTTAAAATTTAATATTTTTGAGCATGAGCTAAATACCCCCCCCCCCCCCCCCCCTTACTAATTAAGCCACACCCATTATTTGCCTCACGTACTCACCAACGACTGGCCCCGTACGTGCTAAATTATCACAAGGTAATACACGTCTAGGGGTATGGATACCATACACCCTCCGTATTAACTGGTACTCGGTTTTTAACGTTAGCTACTGCATGATTTTAATAGGTCACCAGTGCACGGTCTTCGCATGAGAAAGTGACGTGGCCTCGCACAAATACAATGTGTTGGTGAATTTGGTGTGAAATGAACTCAGGTAAGTCCTACATTTGTGGGTTTTTCGGTTAAGTTCAAGTAAAACAGGATATCCAAGGTGTTAATGATGCTATATGTTGAAGATAGAACCTGATCTATGTTAGAGTAAACCATTACAAACGTTTCCTTTCTGTTAGTTTTGATCAAAATAGAGTCAAGGGTATTTTTTCTCATTCCAAAATGACTTTTTTAACCTAAAGCAGACTTCTCTTAAAAGACTTAATTCTTTTGACATCTTTTTTTGTAATTTTGAACGGTTTATTCCGGTAGAAAATGCACTTTTCTTACGCGCTTTACGGCAGTTGCCATGCGAATCAACGCGGTTTTGCGTGTTTACTGTGATCGCCATCTTTTATTTTCAAGTCGCGTTTTGTCGTCTTCATCGCCGCTTTACCCCAAAATTTCCCTCAAAAACTAAAACCCTGCCCTTTATCAACGGCATACCTGTTGCTTTGTAATGTCGTTAACTAGTTTGGCAATTCCATTAACCCTAACAGCCCAAGGCTTTTTACTAGAATCCTTCCCTAACCACACAAACTCCAACACTGTGTAGTAAACCAATGGCACATTCTTTGTACTTAGACAAAATCAGGGCATCAAGTCCCATGCAAAGTGATGGTGCCAAGGCTCTACAGTACCCAATCACACAAAATTCAACACAAATGGGGTGTTTGATTTTGGCAGGTTAGGGATGGTTAGGGTTAACCTAAAACTAAAAGTGGATTTTTGTTTCCATAGGGAACAGGGCCCTACACTACAATCGCCCCTTTCTGTTCCGTCTGCCTGAAATCGTGGAAATTGAAAATGAAGCTGCAACAATGCATGTATCGTTAGCATGGTTAGGCCTATTTCTCCATGGTCCTATCGTCTCATTCATGATGTCAGCCATCGTCAGTTGTTTAGGCCTAACGTTATCCATTTTCTTTTTGAGTGCATAAGAATTTTAGAATTCAGTTACCAGTGGCCCCCCCCCCATAAACATGCCACATTTATCAGAAACTGCAGTGCACCAAAATCTCCATGTGAATATGTGCAGTAAATGCAGCACTTACATTTTGTGGCATACTATTAGTAACACCTCCAAAACACATTCTTAACTGACAAATGCGGTACAAAACCGTAAAGTATGGGTCAACACGAGATTTGGGCTTAAAATGGGAGTTTAAACGTCTGAAAATGCGATTTCTTTCTTCAAAAAAACGGACCGCTCCATGCAGCTCCGAAATCGGCAGCCGTGCCTCACTCAGCCATGTCAGTGGGCGCGCAGCGCGTGCGAAGGCAAGATGGCGGTCAACGGCCGTGCTGCTTAGAGATAATTTTTTCGCGTGAAAAAATTCCATTTTTATAAATGAAATGTGACTTTTAACCGACAGAAATTCTAATTTAGCCTACGAATTACATTTCTATGCCTCTTTTGGTAATTTAGAAAGTGTTTTGGAGGTGTTGACGGTGTGTTGACGGTGTATGTGCGTGTTGACGGTGATTAGTATGACCCGTATTACCATGCTAATTTATAATTATTATTAATTTCTTACCAACCTTTACTTTAGTGTCACCCTCACCATCAGCATTTGATATTGAGAGAAAGAAGACGGTAAACCATGCTGACCAAGTTTGAAACCAAATCGGCCAGGGTGAAAGGTGAGTTCAAGATGTGTTCAGAAAAGGAGTGCTTCAAAAATACCAGAATTAAATGAACACAGGTGAAAATGGAGGGGACCCCATTGGAAATAAGTTGAAAAACTTTCATGGGCTATCCCTGGTATTACCATGTTTTTAACCCTAACCCTCCAGGGTATTTTGGCTAGAAATCCTGCCAGACCCATCAGATTGCATACTTTGTCACATTGACTTGTGTGCAGGGTGCAGCAAGGTCAAGCTGTCACCACAGATGCACTGTGCTGCGTCTGGCAGGGTTAGGGTTAATGTATTGTAGTAATTGTTTGTTTGTTTGTACATATATATACATTTATATTTATATTTGTCTATATGGTAATACTGAATAAAATCAATCAATCAATCAAAGGCATGGAGAATGAAGGGCAAGAGTTCAATATACGGACATCACGGAATCGCTACCAAACATAACAAATTTCACCTCACCTTGTGTCTTCATTGAAGATAAACCCATTCTAGGCGATATTATGAGTGCACATTCAATCATGTAGGCAGCCATATTGCATGTATTGAAGTATAAAAAAGTGCACGATGTACGCGTGACAAGGCACTAACCAATAAGCAGTGTGATTTCATGCAATGAATAAACAACGCTTTGGGCTTCTACCATTTTTTAAGAGAGGGAGCAACAATGTAGTATGGATTGGCAATCTGTGACCGTCGGCCGAGTCTGCTCTCGCATGGGTATGGGTTAGGGTTAGGAATAGAGTTAGGGTGAGGAATAGAGTTAGGGTTAGGAATATAGTTAGGGTTAAGAATAGGGTTAAGAATAGGGTTAAGAATAGGGTTAAGAATAGGGTTAAGAATAGGGTTAAGAATAGGGTTAAGAATAGGGTTAAGAATAGGGTTAAGAATAGAGTATGACTAAAATGCTTCAAGGAGTAACAAGTGCTCGTGGCTGAGCGGGTAAGCGTACCATGTATTAACCCACGTTCTCTTACTGGCTTGATTTCGATGGAGGTTCGAACCTCGGCGAGGGAATAAAAAAAAGGAGCACATAGTGATAGAGAAGCGTCGTGGTGGTGGAACGGAGGACAGAGGAGTGTACAGGAGAGATGCAGGGTTAAGATGTAGAGGAGATATTTTTTTTTTTTTTTGTTTACTTACTTTTCCTAGCTAAAATCCCCTTAAAAATAAAAGGCGCCCCTTTTTACACGTGTTGCAGTTTGTAAAACCTCAAAATAGTGATGTCTGTATATGGAACTCTTTCTGAATAAAGTTGTTGCTGGACATGTTGGTAAAAGGGAATTGTGGAATCATTAGGTCAGGTAAAAAAAAACACATGTTTAGCATCCGGGTTTTTTTTTTTTAAGGAATTAGGAGGGGCTTTTTATTATTTATTTTGTTCAAGGTGGCCGCCATTTTTTTTTTTTAATTTTCAAAAACTGCAGGTTTTCAATTGTTCAAAGGTACAAAAAAAAAGGAAGAGACATGGTAGACAATGACGCTACATGGCGCATAAAAAATATTGCCACCAGGCCGGATGACGCCATTGACCTCTGTTTGTGCAGTTTCAATCCATTGTTGGATTAAACAGTGCCACCAGGCCGGATGACGCCATTGGCCGTTGTTTGTGCAGTTTCAATCTATTGTTGGATTATTGTGTATATGTTACGCTTGGCTGCCAGACCCGCCGCGGCACCCTGACGTCTTCCATAAAAAACGTACTCAAGGGGTTAATAGTTTCAGTAAGCTTGTATTTTATTTTCCGATGGATCGATTGACATTTTTTGGCTTTTTTAACCTCATTTCCGGTGATACAAATTGAAAAAAATATCATGCGGCCCCAAAAAGGAAGCGGGCGGGGATGCTTAACATGTGGTTTTTTTTACTTCGCCTTAATTCGAACATTTCCCCCTTCCAACCCCATGCATTTGTTGCAGTATGCTGAACATATGAAGTTTTATTGTCGGACATTAATTAACCCTCCTGTTCTCATGGCCAAAATGGAGCCAGCTACCCCATATATCAAAACCATCAAGTGACAGGTTGAAACACACACAAATTGTGAGAGTTGGTGTTTAGAGTTTTTGATAGGCTGTGATGGTTATAAGTATAGGAGGGTTAAGTGTGTTAATTTGTTGGTACCAACTTATGTGCTTCAAAAGTGTGATAAATCAGTTAAAACTGCGATGAATATATGGCTGTTTTCTTTGTTGAATCTGCCAGGCCTGTGCTTCCACCCAACCCGTCCTTGGATCTTGACCAGCTTGCATAATGGCACCATCCAGCTCTGGGATTACCGCATGTGCACCATGCTAGAGAAATTTGACGAACACGATGGTAAGAAACAAATTGATATTAGAATTCTTTGTCCAGGGGATGTCAGTTTTACAAACAAGAACTCGCCCTTTCCTGACCTACATATAGTGTAGCATTCCATGAGCTGTCATTGCTTGTTGTTTGTTGCTACACTGGATGTTAACACGTTGACTGCCGACTACGAGTATATTCGTAGTGACGGGTGTACTGGATTCTGCCACTACGAGTATACTCGTAGTGGACCAAACGCTATTGTTATGGTAATTGAATACTCTGGCATCACCGAAGACGCATCAAATACACTGCTGGCAGTATGAGTACATCAATGTATGGAATGGTTGTGATCGATAGAGACAGCTTGAAAGCACCTCATCAGTATGGACGCAATGCGCTGTATGTCCAGATTGCACAATGGCAATGTGGTGGCACCCTATAAATTATGGCTGGCAGTCAACGTGTTAACTAGCCAGCAATGAAAACCTTGAAGTCTGGTATAGTAAGCAGAGAGCATGATAACATCAGAAGCAGAATTTGTTTATAGGTATTATACAACATTTGCAAACATCAAAAAAACAAAACTCTGGAATTAGTAGGAAATACCTTACTTGACTGTAAGTAAATAACAGTCTCAAGCATCCTGTGAAATCATGGCACTTGGTGTGCTGTCATTTTCAAGGAAAGTGGAATTTGTATCAATTTCCAGCGATGGTCAGCCGACTATCGTGGAAATAGTAAAAAAAATTGTCACATTTAACACAATTTTTCTGTTAACAGATAAGAGGTTCCATGAAATTGGCCTCTCGATAACACTACAAATATTTTCGCCGCTGTCTAAAATCCATAAGCAAACACCAAACAGTGCTAATAAAATTAATTCAGCAAAGGGCAAATTGTTTATTGTAAAAATTGGCGCTGTATTTCAGATGAATATTCTTTTCCTGCATGCACACATAGGTCAAGTTAAGAATTCAAAAATATTAAAGTGCCAAAATTTAGATCGCAATGTTTTTTTGTGATTTGTGTGCAGGTCCTGTGCGTGGGATAGGATTCCATCAGCAGCAACCTCTCTTCGTCTCTGGCGGGGACGACTATAAGATCAAAGTCTGGAACTACAAGCTGAAACGGTGTCTGTTCACCCTCCTTGGCCACCTGGATTACATCCGTACTGCCTCCTTCCACCATGTAGGTTTGATAGAAATAAAAGAAAAACGTGTAATCGTGGTTATCGTGTGGTCACTGTCAAAGTGGTTGAACAGCGATAAGCTCTTTGCATTTTAATTTGAATCATGTCTGGTTTACTGATTTATTTTGGTATACTCTCCAAGTTTAATCTAATTTCACCAGACTAAATATGCTGTTTCGCATGATTCAGTGGCATGTTTTAAATCGGGTTGGTCAGGACCCTGGCATCTTCCCGTGGAACTCTTCATGTCCAATGCTCTGTTGCTTCATTGAGCCTCTTTTATCGATACTATCATGGAAGGTGTTCCAGTAGCCTTTCATCATTAGTTTCTCCTGTCCAAATTTAAGGCACTCTACTCGCCTGGCTGTCTCATCACATCCTTTCACTGTTGTTCCAAAGACTAATACTGTGAGATACTCCTCAATTTTTTCCCTCGTACTGCCTCTCTTTGGAACTCCTTACCTGTTACCTGCTTCCCTTCCACCTATTTTTCACAATTCAAACAAAATGCAAATAGATACCTTCTATCATGATTTGTTTTTCCTTGTTTTTAGTAGCCCGCACCTTGAGTGGCCCTTTGGCCTATTTACGTCAACCCGCAGCTCTGAAATGATTTGTTGTCTTTGTGCCATTCGCACCGATTATAAACAATGTATTGGTGCTAGATATATCCTGAGTGACTGTCAGTGATGTAGTCGAGACCATCACAAGACCCTGTAAGACCAACACAAGACCATCACAAAACCTTCAGTCTTAATTCAAGTCTTAAGCTATTCAAATGAACTGTAACAAAATCATTCCTTTGTCATAATTTATGCCTGTTACTTGTGCCTGTAACAAGCTGGTCTTGTGCCTGGTCTTGTGCCTGGTCTGGGGCCTGGTCTGGGGCCTGGTCTGGGGCCTGGTCCTGTGATGGTCTCGACTACATCACTGGTGACTGTAAAAGAACTTGGACCCCTAACTTTAAAAAACAAATCAGTAAATAACAAACCTTACCTCTGGGGAATTAGCTTATGTGTGATTATATCCTAGGTTTTGAAGACAAGTCCTGCATTTATTTGTCCCACTATTTTTACCTTTATAGGAATATCCATGGATTCTGAGTGCTTCTGACGACCAAACCATTAGGATCTGGAACTGGCAATCAAGAAACTGTATCCAGTAAGTATCACCCAATGCAAGGCTAAAAGCCACTTTAGGTAAAGGGCTACAACAGAGGTGGTGGGGTTGCCAGCCCTACCACCCTGATGGTTTTCCTGGGTCCAGATCTAGAGGATAAATCTTCAATAGATACCAAAGAGATTATGCTAATTTTAAGACCTATACACCCAGGCGGGGTAACTCCAACCATTGGTGAGACCAAGCCATACCTCCCAGCCCCCTCCCTCTTATTCAATTAGTAAATCAGAATATGTGACTTTGTTTTTTCATTAATGATGACCGTGTCAAAACAGCCTTATAATTTGTCAGACGATTTAAGGCCGTGTAAACCCAAAAATGGTTTGCATCTCTCCCTTTCCTTGGTGAAGGTTTTCTTTTTACCATTGTCAAGTATAGATTTTAAAAAAATAAACAAAGAAGACTTCACCTGAACACAATAGAGTACCAAAGTCTGACGTCAGTTGCCGCGGCAATGGTTCCAAACACATGCAGTTTAGAATGTATTCTGGTTCCAAACATTGCATTGATTGACGTCATCACTTCGGTACTCTATCTTTGACATCTGTCAGCCATTTTGGGTGTGGGATTGAACATGGTGGTCATTTTGAAACTTGATGGTGGCGCACACAAGGCATGATTTTTTTTAAAGCCATGTTTTCTATGTGGTTGCAGTCATTACTTTAGCAACATATTTTCAGATTGGCACAGAGGTAAATTGGTATCATTGGAAATTTAGAGGTCGCAAGTTCAATTCCCTGATAATGTAATTTTTTGTGTCTTTTACTCAGAATGATGATTTGTTTCCTTGACCTTTTTCCCCTAGAGATTTATTTGATATATTTGTTATCCATTTCCGATTTTTTGAACAGTGTTCTGACGGGTCATAACCACTATGTCATGTGCGCCAACTTCCACCCTAGTGAAGACCTTGTGGTGTCGGCATCGCTGGATCAGACTGTCCGGGTCTGGGACATTGCAGGTCAGAAAGTATAATCCTACAAATTAGACTGGTTAGACTTTCTGTTGCAAAGATACCATTATAAACAGAAGAGCAACTTCAAACAAATTTTGAAGAAGTATTTAATCAATTTTTAAATTAAAAATTACTTCTAACATTGGTTTTCAAGTTGTTCATAATGACACAAAAAGGTGATTGAGGCCATGCATTGATAATAAATTACAATGTCTTCAGTTGAAAGACTCTATTTCGTGACTTAATAAGATGTTGCTGTGGTGACCTCAAAATCTTTATCAGCTCATGTTTGAGGGTCATTCAATTTTATTTCAAACTCTACAAATTGTGTGTGAAGTTTGCATTTGTCATGTGAACCATGCCTAGCGATGATGCTTGGAACGTTAACTAATACTCTATATCAATGTTGGTTGCAGGTCTTCGTAAGAAGAACGTGGCACCTGGACCAGGGGGAATTGAGGAGCATGTCAAATCTTCCATGACCCCTGACCTGTTTGGATCCGCTGATGCAGTGGTCAAGCATGTATTGGAGGTAATTATTGATGAATATTCATGTCGGCACAGATTGCCCAACTAAATTACCTCAACGTAGCACTTAGCTTAATTTCTCATTTCTTACCTTTTTTCCTTGATCACCAGGGCCACGATCGCGGCGTCAACTGGGCCTGTTTCCATCCCACAATGCCCTTGATCGTTTCCGCTGCCGATGACCGCTATGTCAAGCTCTGGAGAATGAATGGTAGGTTTCATTTCCTCATCACCAATCACTTGAAATCAGTATGAAATAAAACTCTGTTGATAAAATCAACACCAAAAACCACTTGTTTATCTGTAAACATTTTTATATTTCAGATGCCAAGGCCTGGGAAGTGGACACCTGTCGTGGCCACTACAACAACGTGTCCTGTGTGACCTTTCACCCCCGCCAAGAGCTGATCCTGAGTAACTCGGAAGACAAGAGTATCCGTGTCTGGGACATGTCCAAAAGGTTGAACTCTACTGTCTCAAATCATTTAATAATGAAAACTGTCTGACGTTTTTACCTTTTACTCCTTAAATTCAGTAACCACCACTCTGGTTAATACGTAGTGTTATTGAAGGCCATTCTCAAGATTTTAACTGTTAAATCTTTTGGAATCTCTCCACCTTTTTCATCACCTGAAGCCTGAGTGGTTTGTTACCATTGGGAGATGTGAACAAACACCATTCTTAATTTTGATATTCAATTTTCTCTCCCCAAATCAGGACCTGCATTCAGACATTCCGCCGTGACCACGATCGATTCTGGGTTATCACCCCACATCCCTCCCTCAACCTCTTTGCTGCCGGTAAGTTCAGTTTTCACCTTGGAGCCAACAACAAGCTTTCGGTGAGAAAATCTGTAATAGAATGTCTGAAAATTTGATAACTGAAAAGCTCTTGACATAATTAACCTCCGACATCAACAGACACCGCCATCACAGCACCAATTTGCTCTTGGGCGGAGACAAGCAATTGTAGCACAGTGTCTTGCTCAAGGATGCAAGCACATGATCCCCAAGTTGGGTGTGATCCCAAATTCAGGAGGCCTTTGCCGCTGTGAGTTTAATGCTGTCAGCACCCCAGCACAACATTCTTGTAACTGCTGGCATGCTTGTATTTTCCTTGATTGTATGTTAGGGCGACACATAATGCTACAAAAGAGTGGGTTAGGGCGACAGTGTTGATTAGAGCAACATATAACTGTCTCCCCAATGTGAAAGTCGCCCCTTTGGGGTATTTTTTAGTAAAGGCACGTGGGGAAAATGCTATAAAAGGGCGACACTGATGTCGCCCTACTGAGGTTATTGTTAGAAGTGTCGCCCGTTTATTGCATTCATAAGAATTCTTATCTTTGGAACTATCACAAAATCTTGTTTACAATGTTTTTATTGAAATTGTCTAACAGAAGCCTAAAAGCCACTTTAGGTAGAGGTCAGAGGTGGTAGGGTGGCCACATTTTGAATTGTCAGCCCCACCACCCTTACGGTTTTTCCTGGGGCCAGATCTAAATAGATAATAATTCTTTAACAGATTCCAGAGAAATTATCCCAATTTTCAGACCTATAGACCCAATGCAATGAAACATTCCCACATTCCCACATTCCGACCATCTCATTGCCACCAAAAATCAGGGCACGACAGTGGCATGATCGTCTTCAAGCTGGAACGCGAGCGCCCTGCCTACGCCACCCACGGCAACTTTTTGTTCTACGTCAAGGAGCGCTACCTGCGCAAGCTGGACTTCACGACGTCCAAGGACGTAGCCATCATGCAGCTACGGGGTGGCAACAAGAGCCCGGTGTACAGCATGGCCTACAACCCAGCCGAGAACGCCGTGCTCATCTGCACGGTAAGTTCCCAATATACTTGCCATATCGGGGCTTCCACAATTGACCCATCGCCGTTCATAAACATTAGCCAATTATAACGTCAGTTACATATCATGTGACATTCGAAACTAATATTAGACAAGAAGAAAAACTTCCAAGCGTGTGCTAGCCACCGCATGTGTGCTTCGTTTGTTAACCCTAACCATCCCAAATCTGCCCAAATCTGTTTTGTATTTTGATTGTTCAGGACTGTATAGCCTTGACACCATTACTTTACATGGAGCTATCATGCCCCAATTTGTATAAGTACAAAGAATGTACCGTAGGTTCAGACCCTTTCACCCACATTACCAGGTAACGTTAGATGTAAACAATAGTCAAATATGGACACGAGATGTCACAAGAAAATGGTCTACATTTGAAACTACTTTTACGAATGATCATTTAATTTTGCTTGAAAGAAATAAATGCATTATCTGACATGCTGTTTTTGATTTTTTTTACTTTTCCCAGCGTACGAGCAACGTTGACAACAGCACCTACGATCTGTATCCGGTGCCTAAGGACAGTGACAAGCAAAATCCAGATGGTAGGTTAGAGCTCTCATAGTCTCTTTAGGGTCGTGTCAAATCATGAGTCTGTTTTTGGTCAAGTTGAAGTCCGATGCATTTTAAGCCTGTGGTTGACTAATAGGTTTAATACAGAATGGACTCCCTGAACAATGTACTTGTGGCAAGCCAGCTTGATCCTAAGCTTTATCGTAGTCTTGTCATGGGAAAAGTTTATAGTTGGCCTTTTATCATTAGTTCTCCCTGTCCAAACTTTGATGCACTTGACTTGCCTGGCTGTCTCATAAGATCCTTTCACTGTTGTAGTTTCCAAAGGCTTGTACTGTGATACTCTTCAAGTTTTTCCCCTTGTACTGCCTCTCTTTGGAACTCCTTACCTGTAACCTGCTTCCCTTCCACCTATAATCTTTCACAATTCAAACGTAATCTGAATAGATACCTTTCATCCCTGTGATTTCTGTCCCTTTTCTTGTCTGTTGTACCCCACACCCTAGGTGGTCTTTTGGCTTTGTGTTGGGGGATATCCATAAAAAAGTTGTGTAATTGGGAGTCTGGTTTTCATTTTTAGCCCCTGAAGGCAAGAGATCGTCCGGTCTGACTGCTACGTGGGTTGCAAGGAACCGCTTCGCCGTGATGGACAGGACTCACGCGGTGAGTAGGCGGGAAACTGGTCTTTATGAAACTTCTATACCAAGAATGCGAACTCAGTAAAAGCTAGAAGCTATAATGCCAACTCGACATGCAATAGCACATCTTGATTCAAACCTATCATCCATAGCAGTGAATCACAGTTGTATAACTTGGACTAGATAAAACCAGTCCTGTTGGTGAGTACTTGTTTATAAATACTTAGTATTCTGTAGCACTGAGTCTCTCTGTCTTTGATGATTGAGTGTATCATGACAGCAGTCAAGATACTTGCAACTACAGAGTATTACTTCTATGTAATACAGTTAAGTTACTGGGTAAATTATATTTGTGTCAGTGAATTGGATGGCTGAGATAAAAATAAAATTATCATCTCTGAAAACCAGTAGTTCATGCTTTGTTTCCGCCTTAGATGAAAACGGACATTTTGCCTCCAACCCCAGCAACAAACAGTAGTACTACATATTACTACATACTTTATTTGGGGTGAAGTATCAAATACTAAAAATTACTTCAAGTATTGTACACAAATAGGTGAGAGTACTGCATACTACAGTTTACTGCTACTAGTATTTTGTAGCTTTATGGGAGGTTAGAGTTAACCGCTTAAGTACGGTGTTTTACAGGAGGTGCCGGGGTGTCGCGCCGGCTCAGGCAGCCAAGCGAAACGGACACAGGGTGCTTGTGCAGTCAAGCGTAACATACACAATCCAACAATGGGTTAAAACTGCACAAATAGCGGCAAATGGTGTCATCCGGCCTGGTGCCACTGTTTTTTTGTGCCATTTTGCATCATACGCAAGGGGTTCAGAAGGAAAAATGGGAGACATAAAACGTACTTGTTTTGTTTTTACTTGGACATAGAAGCTGTACTTGTTATCATCTTAATCCCTTTGCTCATTCTCTCTCTCTCTCTCTAACATCACTCTCCTCAGGTCATCATCAAGAACTTGAAGAATGAAGTGACCAAGAAAGTGCAGACGCCCACCTGTGACGAGATCATGTACGCTGGCACCGGCATGCTGCTGCTGCGCGACAACGACACCGTCACCATGTTTGACGTGCAGCAGAAACGCTCAGTCGGCTCGGTGCGCATATCCAAGGTGCGCTACGCTGTCTGGTCCACTGACATGTCTCACGTAGCCTTGCTTGGAAAACACAGTAAGTGATGGTGTATGATCCGTGAATTTCTTCTCATGTTCAACACTTCAAACCAAGTGTAATCAACGGATATCAGCATGTTTTCCCTTCTGTAATACACATGCAAAACTTGTCAAATTATGTATCCAGACATACTCCCAAAAATAACCATAGTATATTTAATATGGGTCCATGTGAATCCACATGAATTCAACACATTTCAATGTCTACTTAAAAAAAAATTCCATCTTCAAAATTCCTTATCATGTGGCATTGTCACAATGCCTAGGGTGTTAGGGTTATTTAAATGTAATTTCACAGTGTAACTTAATACATAATTGGGCAAAATATAATTCTCTAAACCAGTAACTGACATAAGTTAGAAAGTAAATTCAAGATCATCCAATACTCTTTTCCACATCTTCTCTTATTTGTCGCCCAGCTCTCGGAATCTGCAATCGTAAACTAGACAGCCTCTGCACCATCCACGAGAACATCCGCGTCAAGAGCGGAGCTTGGGACGAGAGCGGTGTCTTCATATATACCACCAGTAACCACATCAAATACGTCATCAGTAACGGGTATGTCATGCAGTATATACACCGATAAGCCTTCGTTCTAGGTTTTAATTTTTTTTATCTCCCTGGTACATGCATTATATGGTGTGCTTGCAAAGGAAAATCCCATTTCAGAAGAGAAATTATGTTAATTCCATCTACTTTCCAGTCGCTAAATTTTCCAATTTCTCTGCGACCAATCACAGCGACCACGGCATCATCCGCACCCTGGACGTGCCCATCTACATCACCCGGGTCAAAGGTCAGCACGTCTACTGCCTGGACCGTGAATGCCGCTCTCGCATCCTGAACATCGACCCGACCGAGTTCAAGTTCAAGCTGGCACTCATCCATCGTAAATACGACGAAGTGCTACACATGGTTCGGACGGCCAAGCTGGTGGGCCAGTCTATCATCGCCTACCTGCAGAAGAAAGGCTACCCTGAGGTAAGTGAGCTGTCTCAATTTGAAATGGTTGGACACTGGTAGATCCAAGACCAATGTCGACCCCCCCCCCCCCCCCCCCCCCCCCCCTCCACACCTCCCAAGAATTATTTTGATACTGCCAACTAACAGGATTCAAGATTTGTGTTTTTTGTTTTTTTCAACTTGCAGGTTGCCCTACACTTTGTCAAGGATGAGAAGACTCGCTTTGCCTTGGCGCTGGAGTGCGGCAACATCGAGGTAGCCTTGGAGGCCGCCCGGGCCCTGGACGACAAGAACTGCTGGGAGAAGCTCGGTGAGGCGGCCCTGTTACAGGGTAACCACCAGGTAGTCGAGATGGCTTACCAGCGTACCAAGAACTTTGACAAGCTCTCCTTCCTGTATCTCATCACCGGCAACCTGGAGAAGCTCCGCAAGATGATGAAGATTGGTGAGTTGTTGGTCATTCCTGGTAAATTTAACACAGGTTTTGGTGTCATCGTCACCGATTTTCTTTATAGTGAATTTTCAAAGTGAACAAAGAAAACTGGCAGGAGCTTTGTTAGAACCTCCGGAATACTGTACCGGCACTCTACCATCTGAGTAATCTTGCTCTGTGTTAACGGTCTCTCAAATTGTCAGTGTCTTTGTTCGGGGTGGGGGGGGGGGGGAGGGGGCACTAGGCAGAAGTCATAAACCATAATGCCCTATAGACGGGGATCTAACCCCAACTTTAGATTTTCAGAAGATTTTGTGGTCCTGAAATTGTGTTTTATCATTCCAAAATGACCTCTGCAACCTGAAACCGTCTTCTTTTAATTCTGATGACCGTATATTTTTTTGTAAAAAATGAAATTGTCATCAGGCTAACATTTCTAGCCAGACTTGCACTATTAATGGAGAGCAAACACGACCGCAGCATGATTAACGCTTACACAAGGTCCATCAAGCTTTTATGTCTTCTGGGTTTTTTTTACAGCCGAGATTCGCAAGGACACTAGTGGGCAGTACCAATGCGCCATGTATCTTGGTGACGTCCAAGAAAGGGTCAAGATTCTCAAAACTTGCGGACAGAGTAAGTACCGCGGCCAATTTCATGGAGTTGCTCAACAGTTAACAGAAGAGTTGTGCAAACTATATTAGAAAAATTGAGAAATAACATCAAACTAACCACAAGAGAAACTGACACGGTACTTTGAATGATTTTCAAAGAAAGAAAACTGGCAGGAGTAGGATTTGAACCTCCGACCTCTGGAATACCGTACCGGTGTTCTACCAAAAAGAAATTGAAGAACTTTAATTACCACATGCATATTTCTCTAGACGCGCTAATGCTGTTGTTGAAGCAAATTCTGCACCTGAAGTTTAGCGTGTCCTTTGCTGTGCGAACTGTTTACAGTGGCTGTGGTAAAGTTCCGTGAGCAGAAAATCATGTGCTTAGTGCACTGTGAAATTAGCCCAAGCTTAAAAATGTGTTCATCAGTAATAGTCTGAGTTAGATTTTCATATTTTTGAAATGCGAGTTTCCATAAAATATTGGTTAGTGCAATCCCTGAGTTTTTTTCTGGGAATCTGTTGCTAACTACTTGAGTAATAAATGAAATGAAATCCATCAAACTTTTTTTTATAGAAGTCGCCCAATACAAGGCTAAAAACCACTCTAGGTAAAGGGCTACAACAGAGGTGGTGGGGTTGGCCACATTTTAGGTTGCAAGCCCCTCCACCCTTATAGTTTTCCTGGGTAAAGATCTAAAAAGAGGATAAATCTTCAATAGTTACAAAAGCCAATGATTCCAATTTTCAGACCTATAGACTCAGGTGGGATAACTTCCACCGTTGGTAAGACTCACTCCTTTTCCACTATACCGTTGAAGGTATTATGTGACAATGTAACATGAATGGGTACTCTTCCTTGTGTAGAGGCCCTGGCCTACTTGACTGCAGCGACCCATGGACTGACGGAGGAGGCAGAAGAACTGAAGGAGGGATTTGAAGAAGACGAGAAGGTATTACTTGGCTCGGAAGTAGTCATTTGGCTTTTTTTTACTTTAAAGTGGTGATTGAAAGAAGCAGGCAAATTATTGTTTGGAACATTTACGCCAATCTCTACAAAAAAATGTCAAAGTGAACAAAGAAAACTGGCAGGAGCAGGATTTGAACCTGCGACATCAGGAATCCCGTACCGGCGCTCTACCAACTGAGCTATCTTGCCCTATGTTGCAGTCTCTCAAATTGTCAGTGTCTTTGTTCGTAGGGCGCTAGTCAGAAGTCATAAACCCATAATGCCGTATAGCCAGGGTTCACAACCTTGGAAGCGACATTGTCAGGCATGCAATTTTTTTCTCGGATCAGCTGATTACCTCATTTTCCACTTCACATGTATGCCATTGATAATTGAAAAACACTACAAAGTCTTGTAAGATTGGAATTTCCTCGTTTTTTTTTTTATTCCGAATTGCATACCTACATTGTGGGGATCACTCAAAGAGGATACAGTTTTGTAACTTATATCTTCAAACAATCAACAAGGGTTTGACCTTTGCCAGATAATTTGAATGCTGTGGAGAACCATCTGTTGGGGAAACAATTATCTGATTTTTTTTTTCTTTAAATTTAGGTTCCTGAGGTGGACCCCAACGCGATGCTACTGCAACCCCCGGCTCCCATCATGCAGTCAGAGGACAACTGGCCCCTGCTGACTATGTCCAAGGGCTTCTTTGAAGGGGCGATGGCCAGGGGGAAAGGCGGGGCCTCCATGGTGGCCGATGTTGAGATGGAGGCGGAGGAAGACGGCGGATGGGGAGAGGACGCTGAGCTAGTTTTGGACGGTGAGTGCCTCGTCCGCATCATAGATATTTTTTATTGGTATCGCCCAACACAAGACAAAAAGGCCACTCAAGTTGTGGACTACAAAAGACAAGAAAAGACAGAAATCATAGGGATAGAAGGTATCTTCGATTATAGGTGGAAGGGAAGCACGTTGAGGGAAAGAGTTCAAAAGAGGCAGTACGAGGGAAAAACTTGAAGAGTATCTCACGGTACTAGTCTTTGGAAGAAAAACAGACAGCCAGTCGAGTAGAGTGCCTGAAAGTTTGGACGGGGGGGGGGAACGAATAATGAAAGGCCACTGGAACTCATTCCATGATTGTATCAATAAAAGATCCAGATTAAAATGACGACAGGGCTGAAACGTTGTTACATTTGAAATTCTTGTCTTATGGCCCAGGTGGAGATGAATTTGGGGATGAGGGTGATGACGTCATCGGAGGCGGTGACGATGAGGATGGTTGGGATGTAGGAGACGATGACCTGGAGCTTCCTGCTGACCTGGTGAGTCAACCTTTGACCCTTCACCTTTAACTTCCATTCATGCGATATGAACCAATGTTCCCTGCTGTTCAGTGCAGTTCTTGCATGGTTTCATGAGGGAGTCCTGAATTTTAAGCATTGGTAGTCTATAGATTTTTAAACATCCAGTGTGCAGTTCTGGGCATCCTCCAAGGCATGGAGAGGTAGGACATTAGTACACTACATCAGGAAAAGTAAAAAATGATCTCTGATTGACATCACCCCAGATGCAAATTCCATCTTCACACTAATTATGCAGTACCCATTGCTACATTGGATTCGAACCGGCCTGCCGGCCCTGGAAAGCTTGGTGAGCAAGTGGTTAAGACATCTGCACTAGTAAGCAGGTCGTGGGTTCGAGTCCCACCCAAGTGAGCCTGTGATTTTTTTTCACACAGGCTCTCGGAAAGCACTGAGCATACAGTGCTTCATACACTACTATTTGCAAAGGGAAAATTTAAAAAAAAACTGGGAAAAAAACCCAAAAAGTCTCTTGTAATTTACATCACCCCAAAGGCAAATTCCATCTTCTCTGTTGATGTACCTGCAAAGCAGTAATAATGTTTGTTGTCTCATTGTCCAGGAGATTGCAGGGGGACCGATGGCCGGAGCAGGGGAGGAGGGGTACTTCCTACCCCCAGTCAAGGGTACCAGCCAGGCACAGGTCTGGTGCAACAACTCTTCGCTACCCGTCGATCACGTACTGGCCGGATCCTTCGAGACGGCTACCAGGGTAAGACATGCCCCAATGGTTGGCCAAAATCATGCTGTGCGTGGGTCGTGTAGCAAAAATAACTGTTTCTTATTTACTTAATCGTCTTTGTTCTTATCTTGTAGCTTCTACATGAGCAAGTTGGCGTGGTAGACTTTACCCCGTACAAGATGTTGTTCATGCAGACGTACGCCAGAGGTCGTACATCCTACCTAGGTCTACCCGCCCTCCCACCACTCATGGGCTACCCACATAGAAATTGGTAAGTTGAAGTCCTAATCTTTGACATTCTAATCTTTGCTGTGTCAAACAACCAATTTTAAACGAGCTTTTGCCGTCATACCCCATTTTTTAGGCATTACCTTGCTTTCTTCAAACCCCTTACTAACTTTTTATACGCATCTTATTTTTTGAAATAAGGTTTTAATTTATGCATCTCAAATCTTGGGTTTGCCAAACAAAGGCCATTCAAGAAGAAAATGAATTTATATGTAATACCTCCCAAAGGAGAAAAGAGCTTCAGTTTACCTAAGTTACATGGACTTTCCTCCTTAATCTTTTACCGTTCTGTAACTGCTACGTAACTTCTTGCAATAAATAGGAAGGACGCAGGGGCGCGAGCCGGTCGAGCTGCAGTCGGTCTGAAGCTCAGTCACCTCGTCCAGAGACTACAGGCGGCCTATCAGATGACCATGCAAGGCAAGTTTGCCCCGGCTGCTGAACGCTTTCGCAGCATCCTACTCAGTGTTCCGTTGCTGGTGGTGGACAACAAACAGGAGATAGCCGAGGTAGGTGCCAAGCGGTTCAGCCATAGCACTGCTGGTTTTTCACATCGTTGGTCACAGTTCATATCCAACTTATGGGGGGGTTCAGTGGTCGCACTGCTTGGTTTTCACAATATTACCCACAGTTCAAATCCAGTTTATGGGTGTTGAATGGTAGCACTGCTGAAGTTGTTATAACTCATTCATTCAAATATCAAATTGATATTAGATTTCTAATCCAAATAAGTCATTTTGTTTTGCAAAATCGAGACATTTTTCCAATATTTTGTATTTCCATCTTCATACAGCAAGAATTAAAACAATGCAACATAGCCAACTTTTACCCTAACCCCTGTGGCACTTTTACTAGGAAGTGTCCTGAACCTGTCAAAATCCAACACTGTGCAGTATACCCATGGCACATTCTTTGGACTTGCACAAATTGCTGCATCATAGCCCATGTAAAGTAATTGTGCCAAGGCGCTACAGTCCTAAACCCATCAAAATACAACACAACATGGTGTTGGATTTTGGCAGATTTGAGATGGTTAGCATTAATCCCAATATTTTGTGAACAGGCTCAGCAGCTGATTAGCATCTGCCGAGAGTACATCTTAGGTCTGTCAATGGAGATCTACCGTAAGGAACAGCCTAAGGGGTCACTGGATGAACAGAAGAGGAACTGTGAGGTAGGCTGATGTTTTGTCGACAAAATCAGATCTGCAGATCTGATGACTGTTCCAGCGAAGTAATATTTCCAACTCTTTTTAAGCTAGAAGAGCAAATTTTTCTTATACAGTCGGAGCAGCTGATGAAAATCTGTGTCTGAAATGCATCTGAAAAAGAAAACAAATGGAGAAATGTGTCATTTGCTGACATTTTTTCTGCTGTTTGATTTTTGACGACCGTGCAAAATAAACTCATATTTATTTTCAGTTTTAAATACGAATAGATACTACTCGATCACATCATAAAATGTTTTTAGAAGCAAGTTTCTGCAAGTGTCCAATTGATAAATCTCCAAATTGCTGAAGAACTTGTCCCGGCTCTCCTTAAGTGCCGAGTTAAGTTTCCTTGCACAATCTGAGTACCTACTGCAACAGCAGCATAAAAACTCGAGAAAGATATCATTTGTTGACATTTTTTCGACCGTTCTTTCTCCGTAAATGGTTTCATATTGAGCCTCAATTATGAATGGATAGTACACAATTACATGTGTATTATACATCATAAACTGTTTTTAGAAATGAATTTTCGGCAAGTCTTCAACTGATAAATCACTAAGTTATGTTGGGCAGTGTTGAAATTTTTGCCCCAGATTGTCATAATTTTTGGTTTGTTCCTCCTACCAGCTCGCAGCATACTTCACTCACTGCAACCTCCAGCCTATCCACCAGGTCTTGACGCTCCGCACTGCACTCAACCTGTTCTTCAAGCTCAAGAACTTCAAGACGGCAGCCTCCTTCGCCCGCCGACTCCTGGAGCTCGGCCCCAAGCCAGATGTCGCTGCTCAGGTCAGTGGAGTTGTGGTTCTCATCTCTCACACTCCGACTTATCAGATATTTTTGTCCAACTTGAACTCGAGTTCTCCAAAACTGTGATGCATCTGCTAATCCTCAGTGCACCAGGCAGGAATCTGACCTGGCTTACCAGAGATGGACAGCTAGGACATAACCGCTTCACCAACCTGATTGCCGTAATCATAACCTAACTGAATGACTATCCTCCGTGTTGACTTAATTGAAGAAAAATTGGTTTGTTGTTGGGTATGTGAATGCAATGGCACCCCTACCCCCTAAATACACCCTTGTTTCTGACCTTGAGATGGTTCGTGAATTGTGAAAATATAAATATACAACGATGAGTCTAATCCATTCAACCCTTCTCCCTGCCCAAATGTAATCCCCTCAAAATAATTTTTTTTAAATGGTTGAGTATATTTAATACCACTCAAATTGTAAGTCTTGCTTTTTTTCCTTTTTTCCATTGTAGACTAGAAAGATTCTCATAGCGTGTGAGAAGAACATGACGGATGCTCATAAGTTGAACTACGATGAGCACAACCCGTTTGACATCTGTGGAGCCACCTACAAGCCAATCTACAGGTTTGTTTGTCAGTTGTTCTATCTGACTGTCTGGTTTATTGATCTTACAGGGTGATAAGCACAGTTAATCAGCCTGTGCAGTAATTTGGGAAGACTTGGACATTTTCCGGAAGTGGAAGGTTTGCCATTCCCATTCCACAGTGAACCACTATTGATTTGTGTGCTTTCTTTTTCTATTCCCATTCCAGGGGGAAGCCAGTTGAGAAGTGCCCACTGAGTGGGACCTGCTACCTGCCGGAGTTCAAGGGATCGATATGCCATGTCACCCAGGTCACAGAGATCGGCAAGGACTGCTTGGGGCTCAGGATAAGCCCCCTGCAGTTCCGTTGAGTAGTTGGCGCAAGAAATATGAAGCATAATCCTGTAGATTTGAGGGAGGGGGGGGGGGGGGAATGAAATCACATAATTTGCTAAGTGAATCTCACTGTTTCTCTGGTGACTATTTTGTGTCTGTAAAATATTAAACAGGTGTGAGAAAGTGGGGATTATTTTGTTTCAAAGTCGGTTCAAAGTTTCAAACAATTTTTCAAATATTATATTTATATAACTGGAGTGAAATAAACACATAGCTTGCCTAGATAGCAGCTTGAAATCCAACACAGACCATTCTAATTGTGTGTCAAACATCCTAACTACTCATCCACATTGGCATTGTTTTTTGTCAAAAACAATGATGATCATTATCATAATTAAACAAATATGGCTAGCTAAGTGTTTGTTCTATTTTTCGGGGGAGGGGAATATCATTTGTGTCCTGTTCAAAGGCGTATTCTTTTAGCATTAACAGTGACAAGGTATTGTATACCCTTAATGCAAATGTGTAAAAACAACTCAACTCTTCAAAACTATAGACTTTAACCAGTTCTTATTGAGAATTAAAGCCAAGTTACAACAGTTGGACTGTAATACGACTTAAAGAAATATGAATTATGCCTTGTAGCACTAGTGAAACAAAATTGTAGCTCAATGCTTTCGTAATTATTCCGTATTAATTAACACTGCGATACTTACTTCCAATGTAAGCTGTTGTCATAAATTTTTTCCCAAAAATCTTTGTCTGGAATTTTATGTTGAAGTCAACTTTGACCTTTTCTGTGAAATCTTGGGTATCATTCAAATTCTTTGCATGGGGTATAAAGGGGTGAGACCCTTAAAATAGTTTGTTGACCACCTTCTTTCACCCCAGGGGGGGTTTCTTACGCTAATTGCACTGGAAGGTGGAAATATTTATCTAAACTTTTTTTGAAGGGGTGGGGAGAAGTTAAAACAATTAACACATGTATTTCGAGGCCTATTCTTTTTCTTTTTTTTATCAAATATTTTGCGAAAGTGATTTAATCTTAACTATTTTGTTTGTCCAGGGCTGCGGTCACTATATTTTTGTAAAACCTCACCAGCACTTCATGTGGGGGAGGGGGAAATTCCTGCACCCCCTTACTGTTGCCTAGATTTATATTAGAGATTTGGGAATCGTTTATTTTGGCTCGAAATGGCTTTCAAACTCGATTGTTATTTTCATTCCATTATTAAAGAATTGTACTCTTGGGGAATACTGAAAAGAAAATAAACGAATTAATGATGTACCAGAAAAGTTGTCCTGTATTCAACCTCGCCTTTTGAGTCGTGTCTGTGGTTTTTATTTTGGATAAAACAAATCACCTAAAATAATTGCAGGATTTCTTGCCCTGGCTTATTTCCTTCCTGTAAAATGAACAACACTTGTTCAGCTTGCCCCCTGCAAGTACAGTGACGTCATATCCCGTTGGAATAGCGAGAGGGCCCCGTTCTAAAATAAAATGACCCATTTGATCAGCAATTTGGAATTTGGTAAGAACAAAGGGAGAGGAATTTCCTCGTTTTGTTCCTGGCGTGGCCGTTATGAAACTGCGTCTTTGTGGTCTGAGTGTGACGCTGACTAAAGTTGCAAAAGAACAGTGTGTGCTACACGATGAATGTATTTCCCCGAATTGAAACCAAATTTGGAAGTGCCGATATTTAAGCCGTTAAGCTTAAATAAGGCTTTACAACTTGATTTTTAAATTGTTTAAGCGTGACTGCTTCTGATGTGGCCAGTCAAGATTTGTTTATGTTTTTGTTTCATTTATTTTTCGTAAAAAGGCACTCAGGAATATGAAGTTCGTGTCATTTTCTTGTGTGAACATGTGGTAGGGGCGTGGCAAATGCAACATGATCATTATATAAAACTCATAAAAGTGTTTTACGCACTCGAGAGCAAAAAAGATTGGAAGTATTAAATCCGGTGGTCTTTGCAAATTAGAAATGGGAAAATGAATATCTAATGAAAAGAATGACCTTCAAATGTAAGGCTGATTTCGTGAATTGTTTTTTTTCGTTTCCTTGTTTGGTTATCAAACTCATGCGTGTGCTTAATTATTATGCTGATAAATGAAACTTGAAACGCAATGCATTTCTACGAATTAAATATGTGAATAATGTCTTATTATGCATCGACAAGGAAATAAAGTTATTCATTTGTAAATCAAGCGTGTTGTGAATTTGAAAAGTGATCGTCTGTACTAAAATGCCGCTGAAATGTTAATTTCATATCAAGGACTGTATGTTGTTGTTGTTTCAAGGGATTGTAACACACACATGATATTCATTTTGTTTCATTTCCCCCAATTTAGTTTACTTTGCGTTAAAATTAATAATAAATACAGTTTTTGTTTGAGTGGGTGCAAGAGCAACATATAACAAGGAGTGCAGGTTTCATGACGTCAACAGGCGTGGCGATTGTGTGATGAACTGCTTGAACTTTGATCGCTGGTTCCACCAACATGACGTCTTCAGGTGAACCTGGTGCCTGCACCACTCGGAAGCGTCACTCAGCGTGCTTGTGTCCAAATACGACGGGGACTCAGACGCCATTGCACCTCGGCATTTACGCTCTTAAACCTAGAGGCAGGTACCAGGGAAGTGTTCAGGTTCACTTTTTCCCCACAAAATGGCGAGAAAGGCGAGAGTGCAGTGAATGGAAATAGACGGAACTTACCCCAGTTAATGACATGCAGGCTGTTTTCGCATATATCCCCCCCGGAAGTAAATCGACAGCGACTGAATGCTTCGAAAACTGCTGGAAATCGTGGCAACTGGTGCCGATGGTGACAACCTGTTGTGTGCTGATTGATACTGTTCTGATCTGGGACGGACGTGCTGCTGAGTGCTGCTGCTGCTGGTGTTGTGATTTGCCCCGTATGTCCTGCTGATTTTAGTGGGCGGACGTGAATTCATATCACCAAATATCCCAGCAGCGAAACCGTGGGCAGGATTCTATTTCTGTTAGTCGTCAAAAATTTTCTAAAAAAAACACCACATCTGTAACAAATAAACATGACTTGACGACTTAAGTAATGCATTTTTGCAGTAAGATGAACAATAATGAATTGTGAATTTTAGCAACCCGAGTAAATTTCATTTAGGCTTAGGCCTAACAAATTTTTTATCGACCAAGTGACCAAATTATCCAATGTTACAGTAAAATCTTTTGATTTTAATTTGTATCGATTTATTGGTCATGGTGCTTCAAATGACACTCTTAATCTTGTTACCTGTCATGCCCGTCACCAGTACGTTATTTACATAATTATTGTGCTTCAAAACGTGACAGTAGACTAATCAACAAATCATCAATATGTCGATTAATGCCTTGAGGAGATTTTTCCGCTTTTCCACGGCCGACAAGAAGAAGGATGACAAGTTCCAGAATATCATCAGAGATAAGGACCCAGAGTCCGAGTGGGAAATTCTCTCAGAACTTGGTGATGGCGCCTTTGGGAAAGTATACAAGGTGAAATATCCGAAGTTGGTAAAAGTCGGATCCTGGACCTAGCCAGATCCTGCCTTTAACAAGTTAGGAATACATGAAAGACTTAAAGTGTTTGTAGAAATAGACAAGGTATACTCGTGACATAATTTCAGGCATCAAAAATCAGAAAACGGCTTTTAACATTTCAAGAAAATCAATATTGTGAGCCTAGGCAACAACAAGCATGACAGGAGTTAGCTTGAAAATTCCAGCTCTAGGCTCATGACATGTGAGATTCGCCATGGCGAATCTCACATGTCATGAGCCTAGAGCTGGAATTTTCAAGCTAGACAGGAGTGCAATCTGTGTTGCACATACGCAGTTTGCAAGAAGGTATTGATGAAGGTCATGATTTTCACTTACGGCCAATTTTACGCATGTTTACCACGTTTTTGTTGCCAAAAATTCAATCGGATATTTTCTTTACATTTGTACAAACATTATAAGCTCTTCCTGTAAATTGTAAACATTTTAAATGGAGGATACGACTAGGTCCGGAATATCTGACTTTTATCTTGAAATTTCTTGAAATATCAGTGTTGAAGAAAAATCTTGTCTGAGATCTTGTCTGTTCATGTGACATGTATCTCTCATGTATCTGTGTCTCAAATCTGTCTGTCTATCGGATATGCAACCGCCAACATAGGGCAAGATAGCTCAGTTGGTAAAGCGCAGGTACGGTATTCCGGAGGTCGGAGGTTCGAATCCCGCTCCTGCCAGTTTTCGTTGCTCACTTTAAACATTTATTCAAATTTACCTAGTCAATTTCCCTTGTGGTTTGTTTGATGAATTATACAGTCTGTAAGTTAATATATATGCCAGTACCTTTTAATATTGTTGATAATGTTCTTCTAGCATACCTCTGTTTTAGATCTTAAACATTTTTACTCTTTCCAAAATGACACTTGCAACCTCAAGCAATCTTTTTAATTCTAATAACTGAAGTTTTTATAATTTTCAGCAACAAGTTGGTACAAAAATGTGACTGTCTTACCAGGAAGGTGCATTGCAGCCTGTCTAATTTCAAGTGCTAATTTACTCCATGCCTCCACCTCCTTCATATAGCTAGGTTGGAGGAAGAACTAAATAATTATGAACAAATTTTCTATGAATAAACAGGCCAAGAACAGATATACAGGCATTTTTGCGGCCGCCAAAGTGATCGAGATCAAAGACCAAGATGAGTTCGATGACTTCCTCGTTGAGATTCAGATCTTGGCGGAATGCAAGCACCAGTACATCGTGGGATTGTACGAGACCTTCCTATATGCAAATAAGTTATGGGTAAGTTTTTAACCCGTTCTGTACGGCTGTTTATTATTGGGGTTCCTGGTGTGCCATATGGGCATGTGCAGCCAAGCATAATGTGCACAATTAGGCAAATAATGGATTGATTATGTGCAGGAATGTGCATATAGATGACAACCGTCCTATGACCGCCATACATATTCAATGGATTAACTGGAGCTCTTCTAGCCAATCTCCCAAAGCATCCGCCTGCATCAAATGTCGAGGAACACGTTTGGGGTACCAATCAGCTGTAACCCGGGTTTTTCTTAATCCACCTGGAGGTATTTTAGGGGTTTGGTTTCTTTATTTATTTTTTTTTTTTATTATATCTATTCTATTTTGCAGCATTAAGTACAGCAGAGCAATTTTTTTTCCTCTAGGATCTTGGAACGCACCAAGCATTCTGTGTTAAAAAGTATTGTTAAAAATCCCACTTTTACAATATTCATGGCGCCAATTTCATCGGCTGACATTTCAAAGGGCCAACACAGGCCACACTTTGTTTTTGCCTGGCATTGTCTGATTGAAAACAACAGAGGGTGCTCTGATAGCACTGAAAAGTGCATTCTATTTGTGATTTGAATGTTTGGCTTTGCTTGGTAGATGCTTCTAGAGTTCTGCGAGGGAGGTGCTCTGGACGATATCATGCTTGATATTGAGAAGGCGTTGACGGAGAGCCAAATTAAGGTGGTGTGCAAACAGATTCTTGAAGCATTGGACTACTTGCACAGCAAGAAGGTCATCCACAGAGATCTCAAGGCAGGGAATATACTGCTGACCATGAACGGAGATATCAGACTTGGTAGGGCATGTCATCGTCATTGTAACAAGCTGTTTCGTGCATGCTGCTGTTTTCTCAATACCGCTATCTTTGGGGGGGGCATGATTTTCATGGAGATTATTGGCTTGCGCATGCCACTAATCTCCATGGAGATCATGGAGGTATCAAGCAAAGATGGTGGTATCCGCGAAATGACTTATTGCTGTTGATGTCATTGTTCTTGTTTCCTTGTTGCTGCTGTTTTATTGTTGATGTCTTTGTTGTTGTTGTTGTTGTCGTCATTGTCATTATTGTCAATTTGTTGTCATTGTTGTGTTGGGTTTGATGTTCTTGTTGTTGGTTAGTATTTTTGTTGATGAATCGAACGCACCAACTGTCAAGTAGGCATGAATAGTCAGTCATCTTTGATTTGATGTAAAATTAGTTCAAGTTGTACTTGGCTTCTTGGTCAGCCTCCAACCTGTCTTGAGTCATTGTAATGCAAAAACTCAGATTGTATTTGTTGAATTCTCTGCTGGTGGCTTCCAGATGTGATACAAGCTACACGGTATTTACAGTACCTTTAGGCCAACACGCTACCTGACGGACAATCATTTGTTATCCAGGAAAATATAGTGAGATGGCCGAAAGGCTCAGTTGTTTAAACATTGAAATGGTAGTCTAAAGGTAACAGATTCCACTTCCAGTTCAGTCGAATTCCTTAGCTCATGCAAATTTATTGCAGAAAAAACCTTCAAAATCAAGTCTTCTTTGTTTCCTTTCAGCTGACTTTGGCGTTTCTGCTAGAAACACTAAGACCAAACAGAAGAGGGATTCCTTCATTGGAACGCCGTACTGGTGAGTGACAAACAGTGATATGATCCGATTGACTAGTGCAACATTGCTTGCCGAGCCCCTGATGAAGGCTTAATGGTATTCCTACTTTTCCTGCGCTTTCCTAATTTTTTTTTTTTTACCTTGCTCCTACTTTTCCTACTTTTTTTCATATGAAAATCACACAATGAAGGGTTTGGGTGCAGGAGTACTGCAACTTTACTTCCAAGAGCTTAGTTGAGGATGTCACACAAGTGTTGTGAGTACAGAACATGCCAAATGAGGCTTGTGAAGCTGTGGACATGGGCAAGTATTAATGAAAACTACTCCTGAAAGCCTGCCTGCAAAAGTCCTACTTTTATCCTGATTTTGTCCTCAAAAATCCTACTTTTGTCCTGTTTTTTGTTCTTTTTTGAAAATGTTGATCCGACTATTCTACATTTTCACCTGGGTCTGCTGGAAAGTCAGCTGATGATCAGAGCCTTGTGCAAAATTCATGGTGTACGTGAATAAGAAGAGGCAAGCAATGTTTGAACAGCCAGAAAATGGTGTTTTTTGTGGGCGAAGTATTCCCCAGATCTCTGTTATACTATTTCTCAATAAATTAATTAACCGCAAAAATACATCAATATCTTTATTTCTATTTCATTCATCATTGTTTCATCACCGTTCATGGCATTTTCACTTTTTGATTTCTGCTAAAACTTGAATCGTTTTCGTGGCAGGATGGCCCCCGAGGTGGTTATATGTGAGACCCTGAAGGACAATCCCTACGACTACAAAGCCGACATCTGGTCCCTAGGGATAACCCTGATAGAGCTGGCTCAACAGGAACCCCCATACCATGACCTACACCCCATGAGGGTACTCATCAAGATCCCCAAGGCTGAACCTCCAACCCTCTTGGCACCCTCGCGCTGGTAAGTGCTCCTGGCCCACCCAGGGTTTCATATGAGATCAGTGAGATCTGGTAAGAGAATACGTAGTCTGAAATGCCGCACTAGTAGATTTTTGAAGTTTATTGTTCCCTCATCTGTTCGTAATTTTAATGAAAATCTGTAACCAAATGTACGTGTCAGTTTTTTAAACATCGTATCAGCTGTTTTATAAGCCACCTTCCCATATGAATTTCAAAAGTGCAAACTATGACCGTGTGGTTTATATTCTTGGAATGGCCATCTTAGCGTGAAGGAAAGTGTGATTTGTGGTCTTGATTTCTTAACCTTTTAATCTGTACTTTTTAAGCAATTTGAATGCATTTTTTGTACCCATTTTTATTGTCTGTAACTAACTAATAATTTTATGGACCGTCGACAAAACAATTTTCCTTAACTTGATAATAAAGAAAAAGTCTGAGCAAGGAACATTGGCTAAACAGTGGTTGATTCGTTGTGCAAATGCGGATTACCTTATTTCTGTTCCCCTCTTCGCCTGAAACGGTTTTGTAAGACAAATGTTAACTCAATCGGACTTAAAAAACCTACCTGGAAAATGCACCCATTGAATATTGTTAAATATGTCTGTCCACTCGTAGCCAAATTTTCCATACTGATACCTTTGCTGTAATCCAAGCCTACTATTATCCCTAACCCTGCCAGACGCAGCACAGTGCATCTGTGGTGACAGCTTGACCTTGCTGCACTCTGCACACAAGTCAATGTGACAAAGTATACAATCTGATGCGTCTGGCAAGGTTTCTAGCCAAAATACCCTGGAGGGTTAGGGTTAAGCCATTTTCCCCATTATTTTTGAAGAAAATACTGTGATTTTGTTTGCCAGCATTAAAGACTAATGTTAGGAAAAAAGTCTTGTTCTTTTCTTTGAGCAAAAAATTACTTGTCTAAACCTGAAAGAAATTCCAGGTCTGGTCTTCGAAAACCTTGAATAGACCGAGACATTTTTAATGGCGATTTGATTCCCTTTTGATCAGGTCTAAGAATTTCAGCAAGTTTATCAAACTCTGTCTGGACAAAAACCCAGAGTCCCGACCAAGTGCTGCAGAAATGTCCAAGGTAATTATCTCGTTTTAATCTGAGGTCTTACATTCTGTGTGCATGACCATTGTGCTTTCTATATGCATCATGTTCCACTGTGGGTTTTTTCTTACATGTGATCTGTCTCGTGCTACAGAGTTTAGCCATTAAAAAATGCATTCACGTCACTGCCATTGAAGGAGGCCAACACATGTGTACATGTACTGTACTACGTTCGAGGACAAGGGGAGAAAGAAAATACAAAGGAATCTTTCTTGTCCTCGTCGGGAGACGGTCTTTTGTTGAAATCGGTTATCGAACGTACAGATACGTGCTTAGTCTATGGGGTTGGGTTATATTAAAGAAACAATAGGAAACACAAAGCATTGTCCTCACCAGTATAGGAAAGTACGACTGTGTGTTTTTCAAAGTACTTACACTTTTGTGAAATTGTCCTTTTTATTTATTTATTTTTTTTTGGGGGGGGGGGGGGGTTGGGGGATGGGGTTGGGAATAGATTTTGATATGTGGTACAAGTAATCTTAAGTCGTTTGCCCATTTTTAAACCATGTTTTTTTTTTTGGGGGGGGGTACTCTAGTGTTTGTACATATTTGCATGTATCTAACATTGTCTCCGATTGGTTCAAAGCATCCCTGGTTGGCTGAAGTGCAGGACAATAAACCAGTCAGAGACCTCCTCTGTGAAGCCAAGGCCGAGGTGATAGAGGAGATTTTGGAGTTGCCAGATGACCAAGTGCCAGTATGTACCAAAATAAAATATATTTGTTGGGAGAAAGCTTTCACTTTATACCCTCAAGTTTATGAATGCAGATAGCAAGTGATTTTTTACTTGCTCTAAATGCCAAATGAATGGAATTACACTATTTCCATAACTTTACTTTTCAATGTAAAGTGGCTTAGAGGTTAATTTTGATCAGCGATCTTTTTTTTTCTAGCTGCAAAACTGACCTTAGAATTTTATGCTATAAAATTTGGCATTTTTTTTCTAAAGTTAGTCGATGAATTAATTTACTTTAATATTCAGTATTAGACTGCATTCAGTTCATTGCAGATTCCTGAATGACATTGATCACAAGGGAATTAACAGTGGTCAGGCCACGGTTCCATTATTATACTGAATTAAAATCAGAGGATATTTGGTACACATTTGATGTACCAAAGAAAATTGATTATATAAACATTTTTTTTCATTCATCACCTTTCCGCTAGAGCGACCGCCGTTCTTCTATTGGTGCTGACAGCACAGATAGCCAGGACTTGCTGAATTCCATCGGTACACCCACCACTCCTTCCAGCTCCAACAACGTCAGCTCGCTGTCCAACAGCAATAGCGAGCCCACCACACCGGTCAAGAACTCAATGGACGGACCTATGGCCCCAGCCCAGCATCCCCTGTCAGCACCCATCAGAGATGAGGTAGGCGTCCGTTGAAGTTTTCAGGGGTTCGAATCCTAACCGCCCCCCCTGTCTCTTACTGTAATTTCCATTGAGATAAGGGAATTAACAAAAATATTGTCACATTACTGGCAGATCCACAATTTCTTGTGGGGGAGGGAGAGGGGGGGGGGGTTGCATTTCCAGCATGGTTGGTGGTTATTAAATTCAGAATTTCATTAGAATTAAGAAAGCTTTTCCTTGGTAATTTTTTTGGGAAAAAATCTGCCGATTTCTTTCTTTCAAGATATTTATCATTTCACTTGGCTTTATTTTCATATAGTAATTTCATATATCATTTCATATAGAAACTAGTATAACTTGGTATAAATTCTGAAAACAGCTATCACAAGAGACAAGTACAATGTAAGATGAAAATAATGAATGAACTCGGTTTCCAATTTTTTTTTCTCACCCTTTCCAATTTTTATTTTAAAGTGAAATTATTTTGAATTTGTTGGGATGAGTTCACACCGAGCTGGGCAATAGGATATTGTGTTTTACATGCTTAGCCAAGTTTTTTGTTGTCCATGCATATAACATCTGCTTGCCGATCTCTGGGTATGTCCGTCATTGTATCAGCGGAGCATTTTATTTCCGGCTGTTGGCACCTGCCCGTCTGTCTATTCCCATCCATTGTCTGCCAAACGGTCAAAGCAAGCCATGCTTTTACATCAAAGCTTTTCTTTAAAGCGATAAGTTGCACTGTCTTTCATTCAGCAGAATGGTGCACATAAAGATCGGAAGATCAGCACAGTCAGTCTGCTATCCCAAGATACGCTGGACCAGGAACAGCACGTGGTATGTGATATCGTAGACACAGGCGAGGGGGATGGGGAACCAGCCATTGAAGGTGGGGAACCAGCCATTGGGGTGGGAGGACCAATCAAAGTGGATAAGGAACAAAGTGCAGACTCTGGCGATAATGATTTAGTTACTAACGTAGTCACTGACATCCCAAGAGATGACGAAAGCGTTGAATCTGTAGAAAATATAGCTGAACCACTGCCCAATAGTCTAGATATTCAAATTAATGAGTCTGAGAAAATTGAAGAGCCAACACCAGTAGATGAAGAGGTTTGTAATAAAGAACCTAATTTGGATGTGGAAGGGGAGGGTATTGAGGTCATTGAAAGGGGCTCAGACAGGGATGAGGAGGAACTAGTGGTAGAAACTTCCAAGGAAGATGCAATGGAAGAAATCAAGGAGGATATTCGGGGTGAAAACAAAGATGAACCAGTAGAAACGACTGAGATACCTCCAGCACCTGAGATTGTCACAGAAACGGTCTCGGAGGCAGAGTGGGAAGAACCAGCAGACAAAGGGGGCGATGCGGAGGTCGCCCCAGAAACGGTTGCAGAGGCGACAACCGAAGAAGCCAAGGACCAAGCAAATGAAATCTTTCATGAGAACGAGGCACAGCCCAAGGAGACGGTTCAAGAGGACGATGTGGACCGTCCGACAAGGAAATCTCTGGAGAAACTGAAGCTGGAAGGCCTAACGACGGACCTGGACAGTCTTAAGAATGACAGACTCTTCAACAGCGACGAGGCTTCTCCAGTGACCCCCAAGACGCCCCTCAGCATCCCCAACAACAAAGGCAGCATCGCCAGTAGGGGGTCCTCCGATGCAGGCAGTGAGGCGACCAACGATTTGGATCGAAGCATATCCGCCAAAGAGGTTAGCCAGAATAATTCCTACCTTACGCATCCATGCCTGTCATCTAAAAACGTCACACCATTGAGCCATCGCATGTGTTCTGCACGTAGTGCGCTGTCACTTTGTATCACGTCGTTTTCATCCTTTCGCACGCAGTGCAAGTATAGTTTCTTTTTTCTTTTCCTTTTGTGTTTACCTGTAGTGTTGAAATATTGATCATTTCAGTGCTTACGATTGGTTGCAATATGTATTTTTAATTTCCTTTTTTTTTCTGTTTTGCTGTGCTCTTTCAGTTTTTTTTACACCGAGTTGTTGAATTGTTAGGTTGTTGGTATGGTTGTGGTTATTTGATGAAAAACCACTTCATTTTTGCACTGGAGTTTTCATTTACGTCAGGATTCGTATGGCAGTTTACATGTTTTGGTGTTGTATTTTAAAAGTTGTGACTTCTAAAACATTTCAATTCAGATTATTTGTCATGATCATGTAGCAAAATCACGTGGGATAAATCATGGAACAAAAATCTTGTGGCAAATCATGCGTCAAAATCATGAGGGGAAACTATCATTATTGTACTTGTAGTAAGAACAGGGTAATAGAATCAGTTTTACGCTGCACCACTCGGGTACCAATCAAAGGCACCACTCGGGGTCAAAGGTTACACTTGATCAAAGAAACTTGAAGTTCAAGTAATTTCCACATCCTTGTGAGTTATACGGTATGAGGTGTTGATTAACCCTAACCCTGCTAAATCCAACAAAATCCAACAAAATCCAACAAAATCCAACAAAATCCAACAAAATCCAACAAAATCCAACAATATCCAACAATATCCAACAATATCCAACAATATCCAACAATGGTAAAAAGCTGTTGTAATTTGTTGGATTGAGCAGTCAACACAAACTACTGTACATGGTGTGTTGGATAGTGTTGTATTCAGCAGGGTAGCAGCTAAATATACCTGCTGGATTGTGTTGTATTTAGGAGGGTGGAAGCAGACTTCTAGTCAAATTTCAGTTGGATTTTGTTGGATTTGGCAGAGTTCTCATTTCAGTTATAGTGGAAATTGTTGGATTAAGCAGGGCCATATGAAAAAATTGATGTGGTTAGGGTTAAGTTAACAATAGTAATTAAAATTAAGTAGTTTTTTTTTCAGTTGAGTTAATTTTGTTCATTTTTTTCTTTCGTTTTTTTTTTTATAGTTTATTTCATTAATTAACATTGCACCCTTTTGTCATTAGAAATATCACATATCTGTATGTGCACAGCAACAGTCATGCACCATTGTGTACAACTGCATCACATGGGATATTTCTTTGCAAACCTTGTTTTTGTCAGTGAGGGCAAAGCAGAAAGATGAAATGTAAAAAATTTACCGCCCATTTATCTTGGTTGACAGTGCTGGGAATTTATATGTATAATAGCTTAACGAGCTTTACTCTATTGATTTCAAAGTTTTTATAAAAGTGGCTCCCCCCAAAAAAAACAAATAATAATCTAAAATAACCATGATTGTTGCTGTACAAAAGCAAGTATTAATTGTTGATTTATGAATGTTTTGCCTTGCTTTTTTGGTTTAATAATGTCAACAAACCACAATTTTGGTTTTAAATATATTTATTGTTTGCATTGGCTTCGGTCACTTTGACCAATAGAACAATAATTGGGTTAAGATATTGGTACTGCACTGTCCCGTGACCTTCCTAAATCTCTGGGGGAAGGTCACACAAATTCTGGATAATTTTGGGGCTTGAACATTTTTGTTGTGACTTTAATTAGAATTATGACACTTGGGGATATTGGTAGACATTGCAAATTAATTATTTTCCCAATTGGCCGCACATTTTGAATGCGAATCTCTCAGAATCTCCCAAATGGATGTTTGGAATTTTTGTGTTCAAATGTTAAAGCATTAAATACGGACGATGGCCATAGCCCCAGTTTGAAAAAGACCACCTGGCCGGTTTACTCAAGCCATTGTCTGCCTATTGTCTGTGTTATGCCTTGCTGCTCAACCCCATATTAGCATACCTCATTAATAACAGCCAATCAGAAGAGGTTAAATGCTCAGTCGCAAAATATCTGCAGATTGAAACAAAATGGAAACATTTTATACCTGAAGTTTTTCTTTCCCCATCCAGAACTAACATTTGGAATTTTTCAGTATGCATTCTATAAATGTGTAAACCATCTGTCCTGAATCCCACCAGTATTGTCCGTATTTTGACCCGACAACAAAGTCCGACCAGTTGAGTTGTCAACTTTGTTTGCTAAGTGTTGGAATCTGCACGGTCAACTGTACGTTTACAATATGGGTAGCACGTTGTACACACAAACTGCACTGCCAATATTGCATATGTACACACTTCATGATAGACTCAACCGTGATAAATGCAACCCTGGTTATTACACATCTGGCGAATATTTTTTTTTTTTAATCCATCTATGCACTGCCAGCCTCAAGTCCTTACCTGATTAATGGAACTTTCATATTTTACTCATAACCACACTTCCTTGTCTAAACCGATATCCCCTTTAAGTCAATATTATAGCAATGTGATTAATCTTTTTAGAAGTAAACTACATGTTATGACAGAACCGTTATTGGGATTATGTGATACAGAGTTGTATTCGAGTCCCTGCAAGTCTCCTTTAGCAAGTCCAGTCAGAAGTCCTTTCACAAAGCCTGTCACAAGTAACTGGATGAACAATGACAAAGGAATGCCTTTGTCAAAGCTCATTTGAATAGCTTGTGATTTGGATTAAGACTGGAGGGCTTGTGAAAGGACTTGCAGGGACTTGTGAAAGGACTTGCAGGGACTCGTGAAAAGACTTGCAGGGACTCGCAGGGACTCGAATACAACTCTGATGGGATACCATGATATTATTTCATGGAATACCTAATGCTATCTGACTGGGGAATGCTTACTATAATATTTTGTTTGATTTTTCCTGTTTCACTTTCTAGTTTGGTTCTTATATTTTTTTAGTTGAACTAACATTTTAAAGCCGTGTCCGTGCTCTGATTAAAATTTCAATTGAATGGATTTTTTATTGTGTCAACAAATTTTGGGAAAAAAAATATTTTTAAATGGAAAAAGCACTTATTATACTGTGCACACTATTGGTCTTTCTACAATATATTGTTTTATTATGTGCTATGCAAATGGTAATTCCATAAATTTGGGGCCCAATAGTGTGAAATTGTTGGTGTCCCTATTACATAGTGACATGTGTAAGATTTTGCAATTCCGAAAACATTCTTTGCTGCCTTCTATCTCTAAGAGTAATTATGTCAAGCAAAGTACCTGCCGAACAAGTAAAAAATAGTGTGAAATCCATTTTAATGGATGGAAATTACAGGTCAGGTGTAACAGGGACACCAAAGAAATATATATGTATAACAGTATTTAGTCAGAAAATGGAATTATTTTTTTGTGTCGGGGATGATGTAAATTAGAAGAGAGATGTTTTCTCTTTTGCCCTGTCCCGATGTGATGTATGAAGCACTGTATAGTCAGTGCTTTCCGAGAGCCTGTGTGAACAAATTCACAGGCTTACTCGTCTTAGACGTCTGCACTAGTAAGCAGGAAGTCGTGGGTTCGAATCCCGCCGAGTAAACCTGTGATTTTTTCACACCGGCTCTCGGAAAGCACATAGTATACAGTGCTTTATACATTACGTCGGGACAGGGCAAAAGAGAAAACATCTCTGTTTGAATTTAGCAGTATTTACATGTAAGTTTTATTCTGTTCCTGCTGTGCTTCAGTTCTTTTTATTCCTAAATAATGTTTTTCAATTTGAGCCTATTTGAATATCTATTTCTATTACTACAATATGTATAATATGTTAAGTCAAAAAGTGTAACTTGAAGCCGGATGACAAAAAGTGGAATTATCTTTTACGGAATTTAGGTAAACAATCTGTGCCTAGTTAAAGCTGTAAAAGGGCAAAAGTAGTTAGCAGCAAAAGCTGGGAAACATTGGGCAAAGCTTCAAAGGCAAAAGCAGGCAGAAAAGCAGGAAAAGAAGTCAAATTTAGCAGCCTGGAAGGCTGTGATTAATCACAGTGACTTCCATGAGAGACTTGAAAATAGAAATGAAACGCATGGAGATTATTTTTGGACGTCAGATTGTTTCAATAAGATCCAGAACTCGGGTCAACAAGAGTCGTACTACAGTACTAAAAATAACTCTTACTCATATCCTGAAATAGTTTCAACTAGTATTTTACCTAATAGACCAAACATTTATTTTAAAGCGATGTACATGCAACTTCGTGTGACATTCATGCCATTCATTCCACCTGTACATTCATGAAATCACAGTTCAGGGAAAACCGGAGTAGTCTGGACACTAGACTGAATCCAAGCAGCGTTATGATTAGGGTGTACCATGCTACATACATGTATTTTACACTTGTAATGATGTCAAAAGCATCACAGATGAATACAAAGGGTTTCGAACCCAAGACCTTACATACAATGGTATACACTCCCCAGAGAAGGAGATGAAGGATTTGACTTTAGTTAAAGATGCATTCTTATGGGTTGCTAACGTCGTTTCAACAGCAACGTTGAATTCACGATTAGGGCACTGTTTTATGCAGCTTCTATAGACCGTATCAGCTGATTTCCTAGTTTTTCACTTCATACTTAGGCCATTGAAAATTGAAAAACACTGTACAAAGATTTATGTGCTAGGTCAAAATCAGCCGGGGACCAGTCGGAGGCAATGCGCATCACACAGCATATTGGCTGGTAACCTGTTTCTGCAGTGCAAACTTCTTTGCTTGGCTTAATTGTGTGCTTGGCAGCTCTATGAAATTGTCCCCAGCCCATTTTATTGTCTTGTTTGAGTCGACCAATTATGACTGAGGAACTGACATGAGAAAATACATACAAAACCACAACAAGAATGTGTTTTTATGAGAACATCTTAGATCATTTTGGGGGTAATTAAGAGCAGAAATTGAACAATCCCCCATTGGTTTTTTTAAGATACTGCAACTCCTACTTTCTATCCCACGTGTGGATTTTTGTCTAACTTTGAACTGTCAAAATTCTTCCTAGGAAAAGCCAAATTACAAGACGCTGAAGAAGACGCGGAAGTTTGTCTTGGATGGCAAGGTGGTGACGTTGACGACATCCAAGGTGGTTAGGGAGGGATCTGAGGACAAATCCAAACAGCAGCATGAGAACAGGTGCGTGCCTCAATTATTTGTAAACAATTTCTGTCATTTTAAACAACTGTTTTACTGTTTACTCCCCGAGGAGCTGAAATGATCTCTGGAATGCTTTAAGAGCCTGCTGTGCAGGGGTAATAATGATGTAGTTTTGTTTTTTTGCTTTTTGGTGGATATATGTATGCTCAGAGATGAATTATTATCGTAAAAGAACACAATTATTATAGAACAAAAAAATGCAGGAAAAAACTCCAAATGAAGTTGGTTGTGTGATAAAATGCATGATTCCAGCCTGCATGAGAGGCGGCCAGAGATAAAATAGCACAAAACTACAAGTTGTCAAAATTTGACGTTGATCTCTAGATGTTTTCTCGTAGCTACCCCTGAATTTCTTTCAACCCTGCCCTCTTAAATTTTCGCCCTGCCTCCCACCTGCCCCCCCACCTGCCCCCAATGTCTTAGTCTGCTTCTACCATGCTTCAGCCCTTCAATTGAGCCCCGCCCTCAATATGAGCCCCCACCCCTCAATATGAGCCCCACCCCTCCATTTGAGCCCCGCCAATTCAATTTGAGCCCCGCCAATTCAATTTGAGCCCCGCCAATTCAATTTGAGCCCCGCCCCCTCAATGTGAGCCCCGCCCCCTCAATGTGAGCTCCGCACCCTTCCATTTAAGCCCCACCCCTCCATTTGATCCCCGCCCCCAATGTTTTGTCTAGATCTGCCCCCTGCTTCAGAATGTACTTTGCAGTTTGATTAAAAAACAACATACAATCGTCTCCTTTGTCGAGCAGGAAGGCCGAGATGAGACAGCTGAAGTTACTACACAAAGGAGAAACCAAGGAGAGTAACAGCCTAGCTAGTCGCATCCTGCAACAATCTGATGTCCTCAAGTCCAAGCACAAGAGCGAATTACTGGTCAGTTTGTCAATAAGGCACCGACTTGATATGGACGTCACAAGAATAAACACAGCGATTCCACAGCAAATTTGCAGGCTTTCTTTTTCTACTCTTTCCTAATTGTTTTACCCTAAAAAATTTCCTACAGCTCCAAAAACACACTGTCATATGATAATCACACAATGAAGGGCTTGGGTGTAGGAGTACTGCAACTTTACTCCCAAGAGCTTAGTTAAGGATAGAGCACAGGTATTGAGAACAGAACATGGCAAATGAGGCTTGTGATGCTGTGGACATGGATGAATATCAATGAAAACTACCGAAAGCATGCAAAAGTCATGATTTTGTCTTCCAAAGTCCTACTTTTGTCCTATTTTTTTAAATATTTTGATCTGCTTATTTTGGGTCTGCTTGAAAGGCTGAAGTTGGCATTCAAGTCGACATTTCTACTATTTATTGGCATTAAAAGTCTAGAATTGCTGGTACCGTGCCAGAAAATTCTGGCTTGGTGGTTGGCATATATCCCATAAATAAGGATTCTGTGCTGAGTGGATGAGTGCAGAATTTCTTTGCTAGTTCGGTTCTGTGCTTATAGCTGTAAGCACAGAACCTGACATTACGGAATTCATAAAATTGGGCCCAGAGTAGCACTAGATTAGCTCGATCACTGTATTGTGGCAAGCGACTTCAAACCTATGACAGTCTATTTTTCTTCTTGGTTTATCGCACACGATAGCAGCAAGAGACTTAGAACCTTTGATGTACAATCCGTTGTTGCTCCTTGTTTATTTAATACACATGATCGTGGCAAGAGACTAAGAACCTTGATAATATCAAAAACGGACTTTATAAGTCCGTTTTTGCTCCTTATCTCACAGTATCGCAGCACGAAACTCAGGACTTTTTGACTTACAGTCCCTTTTCTGTTTTGACCTCACCCCTGACGCTAGGCACTGACCAGGAAGTACGACAACGAGGTGGACATGCTGAATAAGCAACAGAAGCACGAGGTGGAGAAGTTGGAGATGGCTCAAACCAACGAGGCCAAAAGCTTCGTCCGAACACAGAAGATGAAACAGGAGAAGGACCTGCGAAGCTTCAGGGAGAAGCAGAAACGAGAGATGAAAGAGATGAGGTCGTTCAGGGCGACGAGCAAGGAGGACCTGAAACGCAAGAAGGAGGAGTTTGATGTAAGAGTGGGGGCGTGGCTTAAAGAAGGCATGGCTAGAGTTTTTTTTTTTTATCAGACAAGCTCCCCCAACAATTTTGCCCGTTTTTGCAAGGATGTCTGAAATTGTTTACAATCTTTTTAAAATCTGATTTTATCAAAATTTATTGTAAAAATTACTCTTAGAAATTTGTAACCTGCCATATTTTCATTATTAAATTGGGATGAAATTGCCATTAAAATCCCGACCGCAACAGCAGAAGATAAATACAACGAAAATTTTTAAGTTTATACAGAAATGTCAGTTTTCCATTTGTTAAAGTCCTAAATTTCTTTTTTTGTCATCTTTTAGAATTCTGCCAACAAGAAATGGCCCCCACAGATGTTTTTGTTAATTTAGTTTATATCACTGAATTTGCCACCAAAGTACATTTACCACCAAAAAGCTTTTACAACTAAAGTTGTAAAAGAAAGCATTGTTTTCCTAATGCTCTATGTCTCTCGCTACCCACATGAAAGGGCTTCATTTTTTCCCAGTTAAAGTGGAAAATGATGGGTGCTGGTCTTGGAATGGATGTGTTTTGTCAGCGGTAAATTTGATTGGCTTTTTTTTAAATATTTTTTTTTTAGGTTCGTCAACAGCAGGAAGAACACAAATTCATGTCTGACCAAGCTGCTCAGCTCGAGACCCAGTCGACGGAGCTAGCTGAGCAGCATCGAAACAAAGTAGCACTGCTTGAGAGGAAGTTCCTGAATGACAAGCACCAGAAACTTAGAGGTGGGTGGAAAATGAATTCATTGTTTTTGTTTCCTATGTTTTCTGTTTCCCTTTGAGCTGTTTCTATCCCAAATGGCAGAATTTTGGGATTTGGTCTTAGTGCAGCAGTAGGTTCATTGAGAACTGTGGCCGATATTGTCCATGTGTCACTGTTGAGGACGAGTCCAGAACTCAGTTTAATGCGGTTGCTAAATAGTTAGCAGCATAGTTATATTAACTATAGCTTTAAAATTTGATTAAGCATTAGTGTATTCCACCGCTAAGTCATGCTAAGAGTCACATTTTTAGTCGGAAATTCTTGTGACACTGATTATGGTGTTTTGACTGTTGATTCAAAAAATTGATGGAAGTACCTTGTCGGTTTGTTTTAAGGAACATTCCTAGATACATTTTTTCACCTGGGGTTCGTTTGTGTTGCAGCGAGGGAGTCGGCCATTTGGGAGTTGGAGGAGCGACATCTTAAGGAGATGCACCAAGCCACCAAGACGCAGATGAAGGACATGTTTTTCCTGCAAAGACACCATCTGGTCATCCGACAAGAGAAGGCAAGTCACTATGGGACAACGTTTCATTAAGATTCCCACCTTTTTACCTCTACATCACATTAGTTTCCTGTGTGACGATTACAGTTATTATTTCTTTGATCAACCAAGATTTTTTTGTTTGACTTAACCAAGCTTTTAACAATACTGTAAACTGGAAGCCGATTTTACCATTTTGTTTCCTCAATTTTTTGTGTGACAGGAGTTGCAAATCTTGAAGTTGCTTCAGGAGAAGGAAGAGGAAGACATGAAACAGCGCCATCTCCAGGAGAAGAGGCGGTTGCCTAGGAATCTGCGCAGCGAGATGAGGACTCGCTCGGCCATCTTCCGCAAGAGCATCCCCATCAACAACCCCAACTGCACGGCAGAAGAGGAACGAGAAAAGATGAAGGAGGTATGTGAATAAGGCAACACTTTTTCAAGTGAAAGTTGTGGATGTTTTATACAATTGCGCGAAAGACGCATGTAGAACCGCCACGCAATGATGCTTTCAGATAATTTAAATTGTTCTACGGTCACGGACACACAACACGCAAACCCTCCAATCATGGCCGCGCCCAGGGTGCTTTCGAAGCACTTTTGCATGATGGAATGAGAAGTTAGCACTCTAGTTATTTAATACAGCTCCATGCTCAGGTCATGCTTTGAGTGAGAAGAGATAATGAAGGAAGTTTCAGTGCTAGTAGTGGGAGGGGAACCCCGGGGAACAGTTTTTCCTTGGAGAAAGCCTGCGCAACTGAAAATCCCTTCCACTTTAGTGCACTGGGTGCAATTGGGCCAAGGTCACCAGATGTAAAAAGGAAGGTAATGTCAGTAGTAATGATGGATTTGACATATCGCAGGTTGTGTTTGTCAACTTTGTATAACTTTTTGTTTTACTTGTATATGTGTATTTGTATTAGCGTTCAATAAGGGAGTATTTCATATTGTCTAGATGTGGTATCAATTGTGGTACCACAGTTTTTTTTGCGGCACCGCATTCCTTACCTCAAATCTTGTTGATGGATGGGAAGCCAGGCGGCTTGAATGACTGAATAATCATGAGGTCAAAACTGGAGCTTGGAGCTCATTAAAGCCCAGTCGGCTTGTCAAAGATTTCCAGTTGGCAGCAGTCAGACCAAGGACAAAGAATTAGTGGAGGTCTTGCTGCAATGAATGTTTATTAAGAACTCTGGCTTGAAATACTTCAATAATTCTCCATTGGCAAGGAGATGGATTAGCCAGAGAGTCGGGGGATAATTGATGCTGCAGGTGGATTCTTTGTAAAGCACTCGCAGTCGGAGGACCACCCACTCCTCGTGAATATTGTTGTGATGAAACTGCCTGTGTGCACTGACCTGTATAGAACGAGCTCATTACATCAGTCAGCTGGGCGTTAACGCTGGTACCGCAAAAAACAGCGTTACCGGAACTGATACCGCTTGCAGACAATATGAAATGATCCCTGAAGGTGTTTGCTCATAAACTATCTTTAGAATACCAGGAGGAAATATTTCACTGTTTGAAATAGTGACCATCTAGAATCATAAATTTAACCCTCGACCAGTGCCTTTTCTTTCTTTTTTCCCCTCCTATTTAGCCTAGCCCCAGTGTTGTCAACAGTTTAAGAGCTTTTGTTTGATTCTGTTTGGCTTTTACTTTTGGCTTTAACAAATGTGCGCTAGTGTTGGGTAATATTTTTTTGTTTTATCTTTGACGTTTGAAATTGTTTGCCTAAGTATATTCCTGTGTCTTGCCCATTGTTCTTTCAGTATCTGCATGCTTTAATGGGGTTCTGCATTTTCATCAGAGCTAGGACTTTGGCATAGGGTCTTAGGAATTAATTATTTGGAGTATCTGCTTGCGTGGGAATAAAATATATTCACTTGTGAGATTTAAACTGATATCAACGAAGTATATCAACCCTTTATTTATTTTCCCTTGATTGGCTTTGGCTAGTTTAGTGATTGAGTTGGCTTTTCTAAGGATTCTTACTTAATTTCCGGAATCATAAATAAATAAATAAATAAATAAATAAATAAAATATACCCTGCATCAACAGCCATTGCTTTTGACCCTATCTCACGAACAGTTCCAAGAATCTGAGAATAAGCGTTACAAGTCTGAAGTTGATCGTCAGGAGCGTAAACAACACAGGCAGACGGAGAATTTGCGTCAGAATAATAGTGCAACTATGCAAGAATTGCTGTCCATTCATGTAAGTGGCATCACTCAATTGCCGGTCAGAGACAAGTTGTTAATTTTTTTCCCCCAAAGAATTTTAATTTTTTTTTCTTTCATAGCAGAGAAATATCCCATAAGGATGCAAGCAATACATGTTGTTTTGTTAGTATTTATGACAGTCGGTGGAAGTAATGAATCTGTACCAGGACTCAAAGTCAAGTTCAGTTGGCAAGACTTTGACGTACAAAAAACGATGATTTTTACCTCGCCTTTACAGTGTAGTGAAACCCCGGATTGATATATTGAAGTGAATGCAGATACATTAAGTTGGTAATTTAAAACATGTTTGCAAGTTTATCTGGTTGTGTCGAATACATTTTCTAGGATGACACACCCCTTTGCAGGTAGCCCCGCCCCCAACTGAGATAGTAATTGTCTTACTGATGTCATTCATTTCTACCTCCTGAGAAATACTTGCATGTTTTTTTTCTGCTGCTGCTGTCATAAGCAATGTTGTCAATTTATTGAGTTAATCCCCCCCCCCCCCACCTTCCTGGCAAGGCTTCCTACTTCAAACACTACTACAGACTTCAGGTGGTGAATAAAGTATTACAGGCAGTAGCCGGAATGTGAAATTGCACAAATGTCCATTTTCCCTTCCCAGAATGAGAAACGGAAGCAGTTGATGGAGCAAGAAACATCCAAGCTGAAGACGAAGGAAGAGGAACACATCAAGGATATGAAACAGTGGAAGGATAACCTCAGACCTCGCAAAAAGGTAACATCTTCACCCCTCTCGCAAACAACCTCTCTCCATCCCAAACAACACCTCAATTCATTTCCTTGATTAACCCTTTAGTGCAGCATAACTGGTTCAAAAAAAATCTCCGACCAAAAAGTAGCAGTCATGAACTGTACTATTTTTTCAACGGTATAATTTTTTAAGACATTGTTAGCTCCACCCATTTTTCCAACTTTTTTATCTCCACCCATTTCTCATGATTGCTACATTTAGCTCCACCCATTTTCCAGAATTATTATCTCCACCCATCCCCAGTGTTGTTATCTCCATCCATTTTCCCAGCTTTATCAGCTCCACCCACTTTCCAGAATTGTTAGCTCCACCCTATTTTCCAGCATTTTTAGCTCCCCATTTCCCCAGGATTGCTAGCTCCACCCATTTTCCCAATATTTTTATCTCCACGCATTTCTCATGATTGCTACATGTAGTTCCACCCTTTACCCAGGATTGTTATCTCCACCCATTTCCCCCCGGCATTATTAACTCCACCCTTTACCCAGGATTGCTAGCTCCACCCATTTTCTCCGGCATTAATAACTCCACCCTTTACCCGGGATTGCTAGCTCCACCCATTTTCTCCGGCATTATTAACTCCACCCTTTACCCAGGATTGCTAGCTCCACCCATTTTTCCAACAGTTTGTTCACAAACATGTAACCAAATATTTATAACGTGAACGATTGGCTCCTTGCTGGCTTCAAGTTGATTATCCGAAAAAACTCCAGTTGGCGTGTTTTTCGTCTTCATATGCTAGGACTTGGAGGAAAACTTCAAACGTGAACAAATGGACCAAGAGCGTTTCTACGCCAAGGGAGCCACGGCAAGCAACCAAGAGACTGGTGTCCAGATGAGAGATGCACGAAACAATGCCAAGTAAGCCAGCTTACCCAGACATGTAAATAGCTCATCTAGTGTCTGGATTAGAGCTGTTAGAGATGCTAACACAAGGAGACGGGCACCCGACTTATAAAGGGTTTCGCCTGGTACCTTGGTAGGCAGCAGTGAGAGATACTGCACCGAGAGGTAGGGCTATTATGAAACTCCAGGTTTCACTCGGCACCTGTTTGAGATTGACTGTATAGTGTAAAGCACGTCAGGGCACCAGACGTCAAGTGTGTTGTACCCAGTCTGGTTCCTTGACGCACGCACTTGAAACAGTGCCAACTTGAGACAGGATTATCTAGTCACAACAGTTTGGTTATAATACTGGTGCTTCTGGCAAGTGGTGTTGTGCAGATTATTTGTGTGTGCGATAGTGAAGAGGCCCGAGTCTCAATCTCAGAAATGGATGTAGGTTTTTGCATTCTGAGGCAGGACTGTTTTTATGGGTAAAAAAAAAACTGTCACTGTTTATCACTACATTTCCAGGTCTAAAGGGATTTTTTATATCGTATCCAATTTTGTAGACGTGTTACGCATGTCTTCCCCTCCTCTAACCCTAGCTGAACCCCTAACCCTCTCAATTTATTTACTTATTTAGCAATTTTATTCATTTTTTTTTATTTTAGAAAGAAGTAATTAACCCTCCTACTATTATAACTATCACAACCTATCGAAAACCAAATCCTCTCCTCTCCCACAGCTTGTGTGTCTCAACCTGTCACTCGATAGGTTTTGATAGATAGGGTAGTTGGCTCCAATTTGGCACCTGGAGAGGGAGGGTTAATTATTCAGCTTATTGATTGATTGATAAATTAGGTGGGACATTGGGAAGATGTAGTGCAGATAAAATTACAAGTTTTAGAGGGACTAGACAGGGAGACATTTTTGTGTCTCGCTAAGGTCAAAAGCACCCTTGCTGGAAGTAATTTTTGGAGTTCAGAATTATTGGATCTGTAAGTTTCAAGTTCATACATTGTAGGTCAAAGGGTTTTATCAAATGACTATGGAAATGCCTCAATTATTGAATGCCTACACTTCTTAATTATTTATTATTTATTTGCAGTTTGATTGTTTATTTTGTTTATTTTGCACAAATTTGTTTGTCAAGTCCAGTCTCGAATAATCGAATACTAAATTATTCGAAAATGAACAGCCCTATTTTTCAAGCCGCCTGGCTTCCCATTCATCATGGTTGAGGTAAGGAATGCAGCACCGCAAAGAAAAACAGTGGTACTGCAGTCAGTAGCGCATCTGAACAATATGAAATGCTCCCTGATTCTACTAAGCAAGGGTTTTTGGACTTAAGCTTTGTGCTTAAGCAGCTCTGTGAAATTGGCCTGTACTCCCCACTCCCAGCTGTCACCCCTTGTGAAAGACGAATACCGTGTGTATCAAAGGTGTATGCATAGTGTCTGGTGATTGTTATAACTGAGTACCAAACTGTCTTAAAATTAAGTGCCCATTGTTGCCTGTACATTAATATCCCAGGCATTTGTATGTAATTAAGTATTAGATTGCTGATATGCAACATGTCTGTTGTTTTTGTGAAACTCTGTGTAACTCGGTGTGAAAAGTTTCTGTAAATTGTTTCATTAAAAAAAAAAAAATGCATCTAATAGTATGGATAATAACTTGTAAATTTCTTTTGTTTGAAGGCCTACTATTAATATTTAGAATTTCCGGAGATCGGCAGATTTGAAGAATGCTGCAAATTGGAACAGCAGATTGCCTGGTTATCACACAATAATGTGAAAATGATCAAAGCACATGAGCCAGCATCTGCCTTTATATTTCAGCACTCTGTCTGCAGATTAGGTTTTAGCGGCGGAAAACTTACATACCTACGTACCCCGCCTGAATTTCGGCACAGTCAATATTGAAGGGTAGCCTTTATTTTATGAAGGTTTTTATTATGCTACTGGACCTCGGACATTCATACTTCAAGTTTATGTCAGTATTTTCTTCTTTTATTTTAACCATTTAGCTTATTTCTATCTTAGCTGGATCCATTCTGTTAGTAGCATTTCTCTTTATGGCCATCCAGTGTTTGTACAAGTTTTCTAATTGCCACTAGCATATTATGCACCAGTTAATCGGATCACAGATTACCTATAATCCAGTCAAGAATCCTTTAGATGTAAATGTATGTAATTATTTAATTGTTCTGATAATCAAAACACAATCAGAGAATCTAAGGTTATGAAGTATAGTCAAGTTATTTAACTTTTTATTTAAGCTCATAATCGGTCATATATATTTATATAAAAAAAAAAACGCAACATATTACCATGGTCCGGCATTGTAACTTAGTTATAGTACGATAATTTACTTTAAGTGCTAGCTTATATTAGCAAATAATACAAGCAGAATTCTAAATGCCAAACTTTTGATGGACTTGTAAGTGAATGGTACATCCTTATCAAAAAGTTCAATTATCTAGTGCTGGAAAGCTCAGTAGTTAGAACGGTAGTCCAGAGGTCTCGGGTTCGAGTCACTGTTGACTAATGAGAATGCCAGTGTTTGGGCTGGATCGCACAGTAGATAGAGCACTGGAACAGTAGTTTAGAGGTCTCAGGTTCTAATCCCTGTTGACTACTTGGAGAATATCAATGATAGGCCTGGATAGCTCAGTTGGTAAACACTCCAACTATAGTCCAGACGTCGTGGGCTCAAATCCTTGTTCGTCATAGTCCCTTTTAGATTGAACTCAACCTACGAATCTGTAGTTACTGGTCAAAACGAAACCCCTCACTTTTTTCCCCTCTGTAGAGTGTAGACCGTAGACCATTGTAGTAGTTCTCTCGACATCAGTGTGTGATGCAGAATCCAAAGATGCGATGTGACACCAGTTTTTCAGCTTTCTTATAACCTTTGACCTTGCCCCCAAATTACCATTCCTATCTTTTTTCAAATAATGTCAGTGAACCCCCACAAACCCTCCACCTGTTTATACTTCTTGTGTCCTAACCCTGCCAGAAGTGCACTTATATTTGTTGGCAAAACCCCCGTCTTTTGTTGGCAGTAATTGTAACTACACATAGTTAGTGCAAATACCATTTGGCAGTGCCAGATTAGCCATTGAATGGCCTTAATATAATTTACTAATTATGTACGAAACAAAATCTCATGGGTGTAGCCTGGATTTGAAATTGGGGGTGTGGCTTAACCCAATCCTCAATGTTTAATATGATTTTGCATGCATCCGAGGGGTTAAGGTTAAAAAGATGGTTATTGACATAGCACTAGTTGTTACCGGCATCACACTATAAAAGGCACTCTTTTGGTAGGCTGCATAAAATTTAAAGGGGTGCATTATCACCTAGTGCACCCCTTTCTGCTCTGTCACTGGGAAACCTTCCCAGCATGTTTAACAAGAAAAAGCAATCTGCTCCAATTTCTGATGAATGGTTGACGGACTTTTATTGCCGCCAGAGTGGATCATTGCGACTTTGACCTTGTCGGAATTGGGTGATTGGTGCTGTGGTTTCAGATTTTGACACTGTGGTGAATATCTATACTATAGTCCCAGACATAAACACCATTTTGACACTGGTTCTTTAAAGCGGGAGTGCATATATTCAGTGCTGAAACATTTGTAGATGTCTGAGAGAAAAAAGAAAAACAAATTCGGTGTTCCGAAGCTTAGCACCAGCCCAATGAGACAATTGAGGCCTTTTTGTAAAGCTTTCCCCCCTGAGAATGCAATTTAGATAATTTTCAAATTAAATTTTTCAAATTCTAGTAAAGATTTCGTGGAATTTTTAAAGAGAAGGGACACATTGCTTTGGAGGTCTCCATTTGGGCTACAAAAAGTATTTGTCCTAAAATTGTAGGATATAATAATGTACACGACCATCCCTTGAAAATGCGATGTGTGTCTGAAAATCATTAACGAAAATGATTTTCGTCAGTTTGGTTCAGAAAAATCAGACTGGAGGAATTCAAAGTGGTGCCCTTGGCCGCTTGGCGCTTTGGTTGCGTACAGGCCGCACTATGTGTGGCACCGGTCTTAATGCCCAAATATCAATACTTCGGTTTTCCCTCATTTCTCTGTAAATATTACACATTATGTTAGAATGTTTACACTCAGACCTTGAAAATATGTTAGTTAACTAACCAAAGAGATTAAATTTGGGGGATATCACGGCAGTGTTCCTTATAGAACAGTTGACAGCTTGATGTGTCCCAACTACATATATACCTACAATACTATAGCATTTGTCCCTGCATTTCAAGATTATATATTTAATAATGCAAACCTTACAAATTCATGTGTAGAATTCTGGTTGCGTAATGAAATATTGTCTACATAATAAACAGGAAAGTTAAACTTAATGTGTAGGCCCGTAATGCGCAAGTTGTTTGATTTAATTTCATGTATTGAGATTTGAAATTGGTAAGTTGTGTGTGAAAAGAGTCTAGGGAAGTGATTTGTAAAAAAAAATTATATCGTCGGCTATATTTTTGCGATCATCATTTGCATAGAGTTTTATGTGGCGATTATTGTTGCTGTTTTTTTATTAAACAGACTGCCTTCGGTGATGTGTGATAGAGCGTTTAACACTAACCCAATCTTTCAGAGTGAGTTTGGGGGCCTGTTCCTATATTTGTCAAGTTTTTGAGATTGTTGTTCTTCTGTACATCGGCAAAAGGGTACATACAAAATATATTGCTCATTCTTGTAAGCTAGGTGAAGATTTCAGTTTGCTTAAAGCTTAGTCATTACTGATAATGCAGATTGGAGATTGTCTGTCGTCTTATGGTAGCCTGGCCAAATTTATCGAGCCGCTAAGCATCAAATTTGCTAAGCACACACAAAAAAAACAGCCGAGCAGCAACCGGTTAGCAGCCAAAACCCATTTGATGTATATTGCTTGCAACTGGTTCTCGGACAGTTTTGGCTTAATGTGTACATTTGCTAAGAACATATTTCCTGCTTAGCAGCTTCAGACAATTGGTCCTGAAGTCGATCTTGCATGTTATACAAAGAGGCTGTAGCAGTTAATTTGGGGCCAAGTACATGTACCTCACTTTGTTAGTGTATTTTTGAGTGCCAACATTTCCAACATTTAAAGCAAGTCATAAGTTTCACATAAACGCGCACATCTAGTTTATTTTAAACTAGTAATCCGCAATAGCGTCAGTCATTTTACTTGAACCAAAGCGTGAAATTGCTCTAGACATGATCTCTGGTAATGCTCATTTTGTGAAATGCAGGCACGCAGCCTGTATATTCCATGTAGGCAGTATTTTTTTTATATATTGTTTTTGCACCGTATGCAATGGCGTACTCGTGCGTGTATAATATAATAGAGAAGATAAGCTTAATCAAAAATTATTAAAGGGTTGAATTTTATCAGTTTATTTTCCGGTTTTGTCCATTTGTAAATTGTCAGACGAAACAAACTTCAGTTTGCCCCTTTGTAATAATCAGAACAGTGATATGAATCACGATTTTTTTCGTTTTTAGTGAAATACGGATTGGAGACGTAGTTTTTGTTGTCTGTAACTTTTATTTCGTTAAACGTAGATCAGCATTTTCAGAAATTTGCCCGTACGATTTAGTTTATTGTTATTTTTGGTTACTGTTATTTGTAAAATTATTACTATTGTTATCATAGAAATTTGATTGATAAAGGTCACATTAAAAAAAAAAAAAAAAATGATGTGCGGCTTGAGTTCATTTTCTACCGGCTTTCTTATTGGTTTGTTCTTATCTCTTATGTAGTGGAAGTATTTTTCCCAGAGTATGAAGTCAAGGAGTACTGTTATTGATAGCCCGAATGAGGGATGACACTGTGGGCGGGGATTGGGAAGGGGGCGGTGCTAATGCAGAATAACCCTAGTTTTGAATTTCTATTAGTATTGAAATACATTCGCCTGAAACTTTTCAAGCTTCTACTCACAAACAGGGATTTGTTGGTTGGTCTGTTGGGTTGTTGTTTGTTTGTTTGTTGGGGTGTTTGTTGGGGGGGCTTTGGATCAATAATTAAAAATACAGTGACCAACTTTCGTTGGTTCCGCCCCCTCCCCCTCTGCAAGCTTGGACCGAGTTCTGTGAAGTACTTTGCGATATACCTCAGACACTGGTATACTGCACACAAACTAAAAATTAACGAAGATAATCAATTATTGTGTATTTTATTCCGAGGAAAGGACCGTTGTGTGCAGTTATATTGGCTGCAAGGTGGCATGATCAACGGAATTACCAGTAATGGTGTCGGGTTTGGATTATTTTTTGCCAGAGAACTTTTGTTCATTGGCCAGCCGACCCATTCATCTCATCTCCGTGGCAACCCAGAGAAAGACGGCAACAATGTGCTTTCCGGGCCTTTTTGCAATCGTGTTTGTTTGTTTGTTTGTGTAATATTCGCATGGTTATTCACTGAAATCGCGGAAAGGATGTGCAAACAGTGTGTTGATTTATGACCAAGACAAACATTTATTCAGCAAACTCTTGGACCGAAAAATCTTTTCTGTGCATGATTTTACTTTGTTGGAATGCGCTAACTCGCCAAATAATAATCAGGTTTTGGGCACGTAGGCCTACAACTTTTCAGGCATTATTTGATCTTGTCAACAACGAGTCACTTTCCAAATTCTTACCCCGTGAAAATCTTACCCCTTAGGCCTACACCCGATATTTGTTCACGCTCCAATTCGCAGGCACAGATACCAATGTCCAATAGGAAAGCGGCAGACCGCATAACATAATTTTTATATTCTATTTCCTCACGGGTATACAAATCTTAGCCCACTTTAAATTGTCAGAAATTATAGCACGGTTGATCAAGTCCCAGTTTTCAATAACATTCGTAGGTCGGTGGCAAAGAGGCAATGTGTTCATGTGTTCTCGTTTCATATTGCATGTTTACTAACTTTCCACCTCGGCACATTTTCCGTGACGAATTAAACGGGCGTTATTATTACAAGTGCTTCTGTGCTGCTTAACAAGTGAAATAAGACGCAGGAAACGGGAAAGTCCAACTTTCTTAGCACATCTTATTATTCGGGATTAGGACCCACGACCGCCTATTTCTGAGTGCAGATGTCTCACCAAGAATTTGCCAGAAGAGCAATGCTACAAATGGACACAGTTGCCGACTTTGTTGACCACGTCATGATCGCTAATATGGGTAAAGTATGGCTTCTGTGGGTATTTTTGTTGTTGTTGGTTGGTTGGTTGGTTGGTTGGTTGATTTGTCTGTGTGAGTACAACACAAGGGACAAGCTATGTTGCTGTAATAAACAAATGAATAGAGGGGTTATGCATCGATTTTACACAATTGTTTGAGTCCATTTTCAATGAACTTTTCGTTTCTATTTGTGTTTTGGGGTATGCACTAACTTTATTCTGTATTTTGGCGGAGTAGTTTACTTTGTTGTGTTTATTGGTTTAGTTTAATATGAGTTATTTCAATTGGCATTTACCCTATATAATACAGCCCATGTAAAAAAAACGAATACTGTTCTTCAGTTCAAAATATGGGCCCCTTAACTTTGCCTGAGGTATATGACCTACGTCTCAGCTGGGAGTATATCTGAGGTATTGCAAAGAGCGATTCCATGCGAGTTGGTTGTCTTTATCGAGCTCGGAAGTATCTACCTCCTGATGCTATCCTTTACCTTTACAAGACAACTATACTTCCACTTATGGGGTACTGTTCTTACATCTGGGCTGGTGGTGCTTCTGTTTGTCACTTATCTTTATTCGATAGGGCACAGAAGTGCATTTTTCATTAATTTGGTTGGAGAAGAGTTGAGCTCATCCCTACAAATACTCTCTCACCGGAGATCTGTTGCTACTCTTAGTCAGTTCTACAGTTATTTGTTCCATCGGCTTGTCTAGCTTGGTTCCTGCAGTTAGGGTGTTTGAGCGTGAAACTCGAGTTTCCGCCTGTTCCCACCAATATACTCTAACTGTACTGTACCTAAATGTTGAACAAAAAGCTATACCAATAGCTTTTCCGCTCGTCCTGTATCCCTATGGAATTATTTTCCCGATGCACGTTTTCCTTCATCTTACGATCTTTCCTGCTTCAAGATGTATCTTGATTTCCTACCTCTTGCATCTTTGATTCTTTTTATATTTGTAGCTCCGTACCTCAAGTAGCTTTTAGCTTTGTTCGGGGCAAACTTGCATAAAATAATTAATGCATGTTATTTATAAAATAAAGACGAAGGAAAATCTAGCACATGACAGATGAATCAAGAGAGACAAGAATAAATAAGTGTTGATTCATTATTTTCACTGGATCGTCATGATTTGAAAACAGGTAAGTGGACTTACTGTTTCAGTTTATGACTAACCACAAAAAGTTGACGATCCATTCGTCTGTTATTTCGTTATCTTTGGGCACTTTGACGGCAACGGACGCAGAGCGTCTGAAATCGCCAACAAAAGAACGAAATCATTACTGCTGCCAACAGAGGGCGTGCTGCTACACGCGAAAAAAATCAGCTGAATTTTGTTTGAGAGCTCATCAGTTCACCCGCGGTCGCGGTCGCGGTCGCGGTCGAACCGTCCAAAAACAAGCGATTTCCGGAAGTTTAAAGAATGTACAAGTTTTGCATTTGAAAAGGCTTGAAAACGGTGGTAGTCCACCACACATGTCATGCCACAAGCGAACTGGCTCCAAGTACATTGTGTAAGTGGAGAATTTCGATCGTTCTGTCTTAATCCGGGTTGTCGACGGGCCGGATGGGGCACAATGGAAAGTGTACTTGTGCGGCGAATGATTTGACGGGTGGTGTGAATTCTACTCCGTTGTCTGTCAAGACAGAATGAGAAATGAATATGATTCTGTCAAAACATGGAGGTATAAGAAAGAATGCCTGGTTCATCAAATCATTCAAATGAATTTTACTTGGATTTATATCCACATTTTTTACCGGTTATTGCATTAAGCAATCAACGTGTACCGATTTTGAAGAATGTCATGTGAGATTATCAAACCATCAAACCAAATATCTAGACAGCCAGAAACGATATTTTGGACTCTGGATGCAGGAAAAGTCTTCTCAATTTGACAGTTTGAAGTGAACACCATGAAATCATTATTCATTATTATTATTATTTTTTTTGCAAGCTGAAATCTTCTACTATAGTTCTAGTTCTACACCAACCTAGCCAGCCGCTTATAAAACAGGTGAAGAATTTGGGGCCAAACATTTAACTTTCTTTCTTCCAGTAGTAGGCATTGCCCAAAGACAGAAATTTACAAACAGTTTATAATAATCTGTACTACCACATTTCTCTGCCATGTCTGTGGTACAGTATCGCCAATTCCTTTAGGAGATCTGTTCCATTCACAAACTTGTTATATTCCCCGGGCCCCCAAAGGCACAAGAAATCCGTACTGCAGGCAACCCTGGCTGCCCAGCAGGTATTGAAAGTTGTTTTTTGAATGACTCTGACTACAATGACCGTGGTGCTGCTCGACATAAACTCTTTACAGAGGAACGGTCAGTTCACCGGTTCAAGTAATTATGTTCTGATGTGTAAACCTGTCAGTCAGATGGGTACAACATTGTGTGACCCTTTGAAGCTCGCTGCTTTAATTTAGCCTGTTGAGAAAGTTCAGGTTTGGTTGTATTTCAGTAACCGGTCATGGAGCAGGCCAGACATGTTGGAATTTGAGCGTGTTATTTTGTGTGGACTGATGGGTGCATTGACTATCTATGGGTTTACAGTAGTAATCATTAACTGATTCTACATTTACATGTGATTCTCCTGTACTGGAGGGATGGTGCTGTAAAGATGTCACCAGGGATTCTCAAGCAGGAAAATAGAGATTTGTCCAAAATGGGAATAAGAAACACATTTCTCCATGGTAAATCCTAGTCCCAACTGAAGGACAGCAACACAGACTATTGAATGGGACTTGTGTCAACAAATGAATTTTACAAGCATCTACTTTGATCAAACGCTGGGATTGCTAACGGCTTGTTGGAATCGAGTATTCCTCTACCATGGTGGAGTGGAGGATTGTTTGAAGGAGAGAGGGTTCCAATAGCCTCGTGTTTACTTATACACGTAATGAGTCCACATGGCTTTGTTTGTCATGAAACCCAGGCAATGGTAATGTATATGGCGTAACAAGACAGGTGTAAAGTTGTGTACGAGAAGGTCAGTTCATTATAGAGTTTGGAACAGTAGCTCCGTGCTGGAAATCACAAAATGTGTAGATCTATACTCATAGCCCTCGTATGATTATAATTTATAGCACGACTGTGTTTGTGACTTTATGGTAACCAGTATCACAGTGGATGGAAAATGACGTTTGCGGATTTTCAAAGGAATGGAAATAACCGGGAGAATTTGCGTGGACAAAACTTAGCTTGTGCAGCATTGGTGAAATTTCACGCATCATTTGCTGAAATTCATACAAAGGACATTTCTCTTCTGGAATCAAGTTACTGCAGGACGACGGAGTAATTGGAAGGCTGGGGGGAATAATGAGTTAGCTGTTGGAGCGGTGATTCCGTGACTTGGTAAAAAACAAAATCCATTCGGTGTAGGTTTGTGATTTACATACAGCGCATGGCTACAGCGTGACGTGGCGAGTAGGATGTCATGAAATACAGAAGAGTTTTGTCATCAAATCTGCTGGGAGTTCAACTTTAGGGTTTGGAGAAAAAGTGGTGCATGGAATGTACCTGTATGAGCCACGGAAATGTAACAGTGATGGTGCAATGGATGCAGGACAATGCAACAAAATGCTTTGTACATTTAGTGTCTAGTGTACTTCTATGGATGTACAATGCAAGTTTTGAATTCTCCGAGAACGGTTTCCTACATGTTCGACTATTCAGCCATTTTTGGACTAACAAAAGTCCATGAAAGGCTGTAACAAGTGGCAAATCTTGATCTTAAACTTCAAAGTTGCAAAGCCGCCCAAACCAGTCATGGAGACAAGAATTTGCTGTCGTAATATGACCGACCAAGACAGTTGCTACAACTATGAATATATTAAAAGTTCCTTGAAATTGGCAAGTTTGGAATGAACAAGTGTAAAACATGATGTAGTGGATACGCGACAGTTTTTAAAGAGACGCTGACAGAAACTTGAGAAACGCATCCTCGCTTCCGAGATGAGCTTCCTCTTCGAGCCCCTTCCCACCCTCCAAGAAGACGAGGAGTTGGTCTCCCTGACGGACATCTTGGATCTCCGTCGGGGCAGCCTGTGGGAGGCGGAGATATGGGCGGTCTGTAAGGAGTGCGTTCTGTCGCTGGAGGGGTTCCAAAAGGCATCAGCTGACCTGTTCAGTAAGCTGTGTCTCTGCCTGGACACGCTGGCATTTGACGACGGAGGAGGGGTGTGTTTCATCGACACAGGTAATGTAGCACGGTGTGATGTATACATTTTTGAATGGTTTGATTTAACAAATTTTAAACATTGAGCATCATCCCAAAATTGCTGCATGGAATGTTGACATGTGAAGCTGTGAATTTACTGGTTTAAAGGCATGACTTAATCCACGATAAACACTGCTTATAATGTAAAAAAAAAAACCTATCTTGGTAAATATTGCATACTATAAGGCAAAATGAAAATCATGTTTAGCATGATGTAAAAAAGAGGAACAAGAGGACCCTTTTTTTTTTTTAACTTACATGATTTTTATTTTAGGTCTGCCAGACAGTACTTTTTAAGATGTGAACAGAATAGTTTTAATGTTTTAGAGTGATAAAAAAATTGACAAGGGCAGAATTTGAACCTGTGATATCAAGAAAACACCATACTGGTGTTGTACCAGTTGAGATATACATTTATGTGTACCTTGTTGCTCTTATAGTTGGAGTCTTCCAATTTGTACCCAAAAAAATTCAGTCTTGTAGTTTACTATGGCCCTGTGGAACTTAAAGAGTGGTTTTGTTATTTGCATATTTCTTGAAGTTGAAATTTATTTGCAAAGGTTATACTTCATCGCTAGAAGTCTTACAATTTCCCTCAACTTATTCAAGTTCCAATCTGAACATGAAGATCTGATGATTTTCAAATTCACCCCACTGATTGCGAAGTCATAGAAAATCACAAAGCAATTTGGGGCAACAAAGGGAAACTTCTGTCCTTCGAAAGGGATCCCAGTGGATTAGCACTCCCTCCGGCCGGGACCACAGAAAGCCTTTATTTGGCAGACAGTTGAAAAATAAAGAAATGAATGAGTTGACACCTACTGGTACGCTGTTTACTGTACACCATTACATGTACACATTCGTGCACATGCTGTTCACATCATGAAAAAGGGTATTTGTCTTCACTTTGAGGGCGGGCATCTAATGGAAAAGTTCGTGTTTTTTGGAGACCTCAATCCACAGTTCCAGATGTTAAATAATTGTATATTGGACTTGTACTGTTGTAGCGGTGGGAGAAATCAGATATTTCAAAAACTGGTTATCCTAATTTTATTCAAACTGAATAATTGTTCAAGTTTATTAAAAATGCTTAGAAAGTAACAAATCATTTATAGCATGTAGGCCTAACTTTTTTTGGCAGAACATGAATCTTTTTTTCTAAGTTTCATTGTTTACAGTAAGCATGGATCTCGGCTTCCTAATTTTCAATCAAGATTGATTGTGCAAGGATGTTGTTTTCTATTACAACTAGAGATTGTTTGTAATCCTTTGCCAAACTGTCCAACTGCTTCCTGTCCATTTACAGCCAAAAAGACACAGTAACAACTCGCCTCCAATCCCTGGTACAAAACTGACCTCCCCCCCCCAAAAAAAAAAAAAAAAAAAACATGTTTGACTTCCAAATTGAACCCCAACCAACATTGCCTGCCTCCCCAATTCCTCAAACTCAAGTCAGATGGGAGATTCAGGCTGCTCAAGGGATCCAACCATTCTTTCTCAGTACATTAGGTGACCTCATGAGAAGTGGGCTCTTTTGTTCCAAGTTGCCTTAGTCGTTAATCCCCAGACAAAAGCATTGGGGCTATCTTCACTCAGTTAGTATGTACATGTTTTGATAAATATTGAAAGAGAATGGGACATAGCATCAACTTGGGTCTAATTATCACCCGGAAGTGTAGAATCCATGTCAGTACTTTCAGACTGGGGTTTATGTTTGCTTTTAGGTTAGGGTGGCTGATTCTGAGGAAAGTAAATTCATGCTGGAAAATTACAATAATTGAGTCCTATGATATAATTTTATTTTTGTTTACTTGCAGTTTTGTTTAAAAACAGTGTTGCCCTCTCAAAAACCAGTTGCTTTAATGTTAGTTGATAAAAGTTAGGGGACCTGATGTTTTGATCCCAGCACAAACTTTCTCAGATTCTGCTAGGAATGAAACTCTGTTACATTTTCAGGACATTCCATTTAGCAAGCCGTCTGTAGCAGCATATTTTCTATTTCGTTTGGCTTTAAAATTAAAACTGTTCAAGTAATAAACAACAACAACAACAACAACAACAACAACAACAACAACGAAAAGACAGAACCACGATGAAACAAAATTGAAACTTTCTAAATAACATTAGACATTTTTGTAAAACTTTTGTAAACATTTTCCAAATGGCAGTCTCCTGTTGATTAAGAAATTTCAAAATGTTTTTCTGTTTGCATTCTTTGAAGTAGTGAACTTGTTTGCACCAGCACTCCATGTGTACACTGTGCAGTGCACATAGAGAGTGCTGGTGCAACTTATATCTGAAGCCAAAAAGGAATGCCAGCAGAATAATCGTCAGTTTATTGAAAGGCCACGCTTCATTGATGAGTGAAAACACACACACACACAGAGAGGCTATTGTTACCACTCATCCCTAGATACCCAGCCAACTTCCCAATCCTATACCTACTGCTCTGCACACAATGGCTGGTTCTCGCTTTACTGGTCCCACATGCTCGCGTTGCTAGGGTACCCAAGCTGTCGGCTTTAGTTACCAAAAACTCACTTCTGTTCAGGGTGTATGATTGTACTTTTCTGTGTAAAAGCTTCCTTGCTACAGGGGTTCCTGGGTCAGCTATATTTCCTTTGATTTATGGGTGGTGTTGTAGTTTTGTAGAAATGAAAATTGGTCATGTAGACCTACTTGTTACTTTTTTCTCTGGAAGGATTACAAGCAATGTGTACATTTTGTACATACCAGATTAATCCATTGGCAAATTCTTTTTGTGCCGTTGACTCAATTCAGTGCCGACGTTTCACCCGTTTTACATTCTTGCCTTCCTAGAGGTCAGTGCCAATCCCTTTTGTTGGGAGCCTTCCTTGAAAAGTATTTAGATTTTTCTAGGATAAATCTTTATGGAGATTATACTTGGAGTCCTCTGGCCTTCATTTGGTTAGCAAGGAAAATACTGTTCTTTGCTCTGTGGTTCGGTCTCGTACTCTGAGAAGGTTTATCACAACAGAAGGCTATCCCAAAACTCTCCAAGGAGGAGCAGGATTTACTTCCAAAGTATTCAGACTTGTTGGACAAAGTGCCGAATTGAGCAAGCCCTCGTGGCAGGTGGTGAAATTACGGTCAGACATCAGACAACCATTTGTGTGAACAAAATATGGCTTGTTAGGGATCTGTGATCTGTGTGTATGCCATGGTAGATCAGAAGATGATCTTGTGTCTAATAATTATAATTCCACCCTCTGCATGATAACCTGAACAAAAACTGTTGTTTTATTTTCTTTGTTGTCAGAGTTCATGTATTATTATTATTGAAGAAAAATGCTGTCAGAGTTTCAGTTGTGTAGCTATTTTTTTTCCTGGATACACCAGGGGCCAATTTCACGGAGCTGCTAAGCACAAAAATTTGCTAAGCACCAACAAGTCTTGCTTAGTTAAAACAGGTTACCAGCCAAAAGGCCATGGGGTTTTCATGCTAAGCAAACAACAGCTGAATGCCAGCCACAAGTGATACACTTCACATCAAAATTTGGTTGGTAATCCTGTATTTACCAAGGAAGACTTTTCATGCTGTTTGCCTTCAGGGGGTTCTGGTGCCTTTTTTGTTTGTGGTTTTTAGTCGCCTTGACATTTATAGGGCTAGCCAAATCTCTTTAACAGTTTGAATCAGTGTTGCAGAGACCAGTGAGGCTGGTTAAATTTTTCAATCAAATAGGCTATTTAATTTTTATTTTCTACCTTTAGTTTATCGTCTTTGACGCAGTATGCAGACATCAATTTCTTGGGGCGGATCATGGGACATCCTTGGTATTTATCGAAGAAGGATTTGATTTTGTGCAATTGCTGTTTGTCAGCACATGATTATTGTGGGATGTTATGCATGTACAGTGTATGGTTGAAAGTTTACATACAGTTCCTCTAAACAATTTCCCAATTCACTCTAAAGCTGTGAATCCAACCCAGATGATTAAACACGCATGAGGAAGGACTTTGGAAATAGGATCTTAATAATATAACTGAGAATTTACAATAGAAAATTGCAAAGAAAAATTGAAAGAACAATTTTGAAGTGCTATAACTTTTTAGATCTGGACCCAGGAAAACTGTAAGGGTGGTAGGGCTGGCAACCTAAAATGTGGCCAACCCCACCACCTCTGTTGTAGCCCTTTACCTAGAGTGGCTTTTATCCTTGTTGGGGGTGACTTCCATAAATTAAAAAAAAAAAACTGTTGACAGCAACCATACATTGTAGGTATACATTGTACATACACACCCTCAGTAGTTCAGATTTTACTGATCGCAGTGACTATGTGTGAATTGTAAATACCAAGGGTATCAAGGTACACATAAAAGTGCAGATCTTTACAAAGGAGTATAACAACAGAGTTGTAAATATTCCAGGTTTATGAGTCGGGAGGCCCAAACATTAGTGGCCCGCTGGCTTGAACTTGTCACGTAAATCTTTTTGTTTTACAGTTTGCAAACAATTGAAACCACATTGCGTGCGACAAAGTTATTGTTCTCGAGGGGGGGCATATAGTTACATGAACATGAAGTCATGTTGGGCGTTGAAGGATTGGAGTTTTTATCTTGGTGGTAAATGATGAGAGTAATTTGGAGTGGAAATGAAAGAAATTCTTGGGATATGTCACTCACTCTATGGAATTGTGTCGTATGGAAAAAGTTCCTTTTGGGAAAGGGTATAAAAAAATGTAATCAATTTTTGTTATTTACTTTTGCTAGTTTGAGACACTTTTTGGATAGTCGGATGCTATGCATACAAATCTGCGGTTTTCCAATCTGCTTGTTTTTGAAAGATTTATCTTTACATCATTATTTTATTAACCCTAACCATCCCTAACCTGCCAAAATCAAACACCCCATTTGTGTTGAATTTTGTGTGATTGGGTACTGTAGAGCCTTGGCACCATCACTTTGCATGGGACTTGATGCCCTGATTTTGTCTAAGTACAAAGAATGTGCCATTGGTTGACTACACAGTGTTGGAGTTTGTGTGGTTAGGGAAGGATTCTAGTAAAAAGCCTTGGGCTGTTAGGGTTAATTGCTGTAAGTGGCCTTGAACAGTTGGAACCTTTGCTAATTTTTCTCTTGTACTTGAGGACAAACTGACTTTGTTGTATAAGAAATTTGAAAGTGTCTAAAATGTCCATGAAGTATTTATTTTCCCCCTCACAGTATCGTAGGTTCTGGGGCATTCATGGAACTGTACATGAACACTCATCAGAAGTCCCAGATTTGCTGGAACTTACTTTGAAAGCTATATACTCTGTACTTCAAAATGTTTACACCATTTGTCAAGATTCTTTTAGGGCCTGCCTGACTTGGGCAGTTTTCCCTGATCTTCATGAACCCCAAACATGCTAATGGAATTCTAACATGAATCAACCAGTTCACGTGTAAACAGTCCGTTGACAAGCATAACAGCTTGCAACTTCAATCAATGTTAATTCACAGTTAGTCTGCGCAAAGTGACCAAATTGTGAGTTATGTCACTGCATCATTGAAACTGAAAACTTTGACATAGGCCTACTGAAAATACATCCCTTCAAAAGCACAGTTTTTGGGCAAATAAAAAAAAAATACATCTTGCCTTTTTGTCCCAACCAGGACAGATAGGCCTGGTTTTCAAATGTTTATACTTATAATTTATAGAATTACAATACTAGAGCATCGTCTAACCAACATTTACATGTACCTCAACAGAGAACATTTGCCTAATTCTCCAGACATATACTATGGAATGCTATACCACTCTCTCTCAGAGGATCAAGCTCCTACACTACTTTTAACTTAATAACTCATGTTGGTTTTCCGTTCTTATTGCCCACATTTCATACTTGTATAATTACTCTATTTCTATATCTATAATGTCTGCATACATTGTAGAACTATTCTCAAGGTGTCCACTTGTTTTTGTCTTTGTTTTGTAAAGGCATGTCTTACCCAAGCTTGTGCTTGTTAGGTTTTGCCTCTTCTTCGGCATTTGATTTTCTTCTTTTGTATTTTATGATATCTTGTTTGGTATTACCATTTGTAAATATGATTTACTTCCACTGCAATGAAGGCGAGGCGAGGCGAGGCGAGGCGAGGCGAGGCGAGGCGAGGCGAGGCGAGGCGAGGCGAGGCGAGGCGAGGCGAGGCGAGGCGAGGCGAGGCGAGGCGAGGCGAGGCGAGGCGAGGCGAGGCGAGGCGAGGCGAGGCGAGGCGAGGCGAGGCGAGGCGAGGCGAGGCGAGGCGAGGTGAGGTGAGGTGAGGTGGCTACCACTGATGGCAGACTATGAAATCAATTCAGAACACATTGATCAACTGGAAAATCTTGTCTTCCTTTCGCATTTTTTTTTTAGTCAAAAGGAAGGAAAAACCATCCTGCATGTATTTGGAAAGCTAAACCTGTTTTACCCAGCCATAGATTGAAGTGTGCAAGACATGTTGTACATGTATGTGAAAACAAATACTCAAAATCTTCAATGAAATGATTCTTAGCAAATATATGAATATTTTTGTATAACTTCTTTTTTCATTAATTGCAGATGTGGTGGACAATAACTTTAGACCGCCGGAGTACACAGCTAAGAAGGGGACATCACTTAAGGTATTTAAAGAAAATTATTAGTCATTTAAAATAACGTTCTCTTTGTTGACATTTCCCAAATTTATTGAGGGCGGGCATTTTTCCCCCAAAATACCTTTTTTGAAAAAGTTCTTTCATAAGATCCTCATTAGGGAAAGTTTGTTCAAGTTTTGGTAATAATTTAAAAGCCCAAACAGTTACGATCTTTTAGAGTCGGGTTTTTATTACAGATACATGCATTGGAAACTGAGCTACCAAAGTTTACATCTGCTGCCCTCTCTTGTTTTGAGGCAGCCAGGTGTTTTGAAGAACTTTCCCTCTTTGAGAAGCCATCAAACTAACATCTTAGAGCAAGTTCGGTTGGGCGACTATAGTGACTAGACTTAACCATAGTTGATCTAGATGTCACCCGAATGCTGCGCGGTTTGACTAGCTAGTGCAACTGGATCAACCTAGCTAGCTCCGGACCATGGTTTCTCTAGTCACTCGCGAGTTACGTCACGGTTTCAAGATGGAGGATCGGTAAACTGGGCAAGTTTTGCAAACGTTTACGATAATTTGTTGGTTTTGTCCAATGATAATAACTCTTTGCAATAAGATAATGAATTATTTATTGCACCAAAGTTAAGTACAGAAAATAATAGAAATAAATAATAGAAAATAAAAATGACGTACCAACATTAGCAGACGACATTCTTTATAGTTTGTTGTTACTACACAAACTAGATTTGACGTAGTTGATCGACTAGATGCGTTCGAGTGAAAACAGACCACGCATGCGTGATTTGAATCGCAAAATTGACAAAAGGGACTAGATCAGCAGCACCTGAACTTGCTCTTATCTGTTTGTTGCCCTCATAATTGCTTGGGAGAGGACAAGATTTTTATAAGACCGTTGTTTGTCTTGGGCCATGTCTGAATTACTTGGCTACGGCTGGACGTTACACACATGTCTATGGTAGCGGCTGCAGCCACTTCCCATAGACTCTTGTGTAAAGCCGTAGCCAAGTATTTCAGACACGGCCTTACTCTGCTGCCCTCATACTCTGCTGCCCTCTATAGTTTGGAATTGGCAAGATGTTGACAACTTCTTCGATAAATCATCCAAGTCCTAGTCTGCTGCCCTCTTTTGTCCAGTGCTGACCGACAACAAATGCAGGAAGCATGCATGCCCATGGCACCAATCAATATATGCAAATTTTATTGGCGGACTATCAAAGCCTCAAATCTGAAAGAGAAAGTCCACAATATGAGGATGGCAAACATGATTGGTCTGGAGGACAATAGGCTCGAGGTCAGGGAACTTAAGAAATTTAGAACTATCTATAGGCTTGATCTCTGTGGTGTGGGGTGGTCTGTGGGTGAGGTGGTTAATGCAAATGACTTTGATGATCATCCTAAGGAGTATGGTTACTTGTGTAGTGCTTGTTGGTCAGGATTGACATAAACCTTGGTAAATAGAGGTGTAACGAGCAAGTCACAGGCGAAACCTAGAAAGTTAGCATTTTGGTGTTTGAAATGAAATTTCTAATGTCTGTGATAAACGGTGGCTTGCCGAGGTCAGCGTTCTGTAGGCCAGTGCAGGTATCGTCTGCTATTTAACGAGGGGGTGTGCACGGGATGATAGTTTGTCGGTCATTTTGCAACCTCACTTCAGCAAGTCCAGAGTGGTTCACAGTCGGCCAGACGAGAACAACAAACTCAAGGATTTCAACTGAATGTATTGCGCTTTGGGATATTTCTCCTCCACGAATTGCAACAATACCAGGATTATGGGCACACACGAGCGGAGTTTTTATGGTGATCGGTTTTGCCTGAGTGTTCCTGTCTTTTAAGGAGAAGCTTCTTCAGTCTTGTAAGTAAATGTCTCGGGGTAAATTAAGGATCAGTGAATATGTCCTTTAACCCTAACGTACATAAATCCATCAAAATCCTTCCCCTGTTTTTGGAAGATTTCAGCGGATTCAGGATACCTCCATATTGAAACCTGGGGGATTTTGATGGATTGAGGATTGTAAGCCTAGCATTACTGCAGGATTTTGATGGATTCAGGATACCTCCGGCCATATTGAGCAGTCACCAAAAGCAACTTTTTGTGCATGACAAATTAGGTGGATTTTGGCGGATTCAGGATACTTTCTAGTAAAGTTACCCAAGGGGTTAGGGTTAATGCATTTTAGTGGGAAAACATTTTGTAATGTAAGTCAAAATAGGATACGACTTTGTGAACTCAGTTCATCCACAAGTGTTCAGAACTGTGTTTTATATTGTGACGGTAAAACAAGATTGAATTTGTTATTCAAAGTTGGTTTGAACATTTCAATTTAAATTGGCAAGATATTGCAGTAAAGGTCTTTAGCGTACGTTGATTATTCAGGAGGATCTAGAGACCTGTTTCAAGTGCAAAAAACCTTGCTTAATAAAATCATGTTGCCAGCCAAAATTCCATGTGATTTAAATTGCTTGTGACTGGTATTTAGCTGTTGTTTGCTTATCATAAAAATCACATGGGGTTTTGGCTGCTAACCTGATTTTTATTAAGCAAGTTTTTTTGCGCTTAAGCAAATTTTTTTGCTTAAGCAGCTCTACGAAATTGGCCCCAGCTGTGCAGTTCACAGACGTGGCTTAGCATTAGCACAGGATTTAACATGATCCCAAAGCAGTGAGGAGTAAAATGGGATTATGACCCAGATTGAATTTTTGTTCAGTCTGTCTGGTTTATCGTACAACTTTAATAAAAGGTGGCTCAAAAGACATGTGCCAAGCCGATATCACACTGTATTAACATGTACAGTTACAATTAGGATTAGCGCTCTACGCCGCTCTGTCTGGGTCATGATATACATGTCGCATTCAAAAAGCTTAAATTTGAGAAAGTCCGTATACATACAGTGATTAAACATGAACAATTATTTATTCCATTTCTTTACCCAGGGTGTGCCCAAACAATTAAAAAACTGGTTTCCTTTGGGGCCTTCATACATTTCTAATTCAAGTTGGGTGAAGTGAAATTCACATGCAAAAAGTACATCTGTGAGATGGATAACGAACATTAATTCTTACAAAAACAAGAATATTTACTCAAATACATGAATATTTACTCAAATACATGAATATTTACATGCAAAATATTTACTCAAGTAAATCTAACATTTATTGAACCAAACCCATGTTTTCCAGTATTACATACATTTTGATATTTTGCATACATCCCAGCCATTAAATTTGATGTGAAAATGGTGTGTCATAAGCTGTTTTTAAGTACATTGTGTGTGCACAAGAAGCATGCAGCCAGTTCTCTTATGCTGCTGATGAGTTATTGTCTTTTGAAAACAAAAACTGTTTCAATATTTTGTCCTGCTAAATCCAACAAAATCCAACATGGTAAAAATTTGTTGGATTTAATAGCAGTCAACACAAACTACATGGTGTGTTGGATGTTGTATTCAGCAGGGTAGCAGCTAAATATACCTGTTGGATTTTGTTGGATTTAGCAGGGTGGATGGTTAATATACCTGTTGGGTTTGCCATTTTTAGCTGGGGGAGGCTAAATGTAGCTGTTGGATTTTGTTGGATTTAGCAGGGTGGAAGGTAAATATACCTGTTGGATTTTGTTGCATTTAGCAGAGTTGAAGCTAAATATACCCATTGGATTTTGTTGGATTTAGCAGGGTGGATGGTTAATATACCTGTTGGGTTTGCCATTTTTAGCTGGGGGGAGGCTAAATGTACCTGTTGGATTTTGTTGGATTTAGCAGGGTGGATGGTTAATATACCTGTTGGGTTTGCCATTTTTAGCTGGGGGAGGCTAAATGTACCTGTTGGATTCTGTTGGATTCTGTTGGATTTTGTTGGATTTAGCAGGGTGGATGGTTAATATACCTGTTGGATTTTGTTGTTAGGGGTGGAAGCAGACTTGGGGTAAAATTTCAGGTGGATTTTGTTGGATTTGGCAGGGTTAATACAAAGAAACATAAGTTGTATTTTTTGTGGATTCAGCAGGGTAGCTGCAAAATGCCAAGGCTGATGTGTAGATGGTACATTGCAAAATCAAAGAAATTTAGCTGACATTGGTTTTGTGGTATTCAGTAGGGTTTTCATTTCAGTTTTGTTGACAATTGTTGGATTTAGCAGGGCCATATGAAAGAAATTAAAAGGGGTAGGGCTGAAATATTTTTTTAATAAGGCAATTTTTTTATGGATTTATGGGAATGACTCTTTGAGTTGATGAATATGTAATCCTGTCCCAGAGATTCCAAATTTCCTAAGTTACTTTTTCTTGTTGGACCAAATCAGTTCGTTCAAGAGGCAGACCTACCAGCTAGCCTTTGGGATCCACAAAACCATCTCATTGCCTGTTTTTTCCCAGTGCCAGACACATTATTAGAACTTCAAGGCCGTGTGCTGTCCGGAATGCTAACTATAAAGCATGGACATCTACACGTACAGTACTTGAAGTATTTATCTACAAAATTCTGAGTTTATAAAGAAAAAAGTCATCCTCCTATTTCTCTTGACTCATGGGTCAGCTTGAAGTTTTAAATTTCATCGCAGCATTTCTTCATTGAGGTTTGGTCGTGCAGCTTCAAAGAATTTCAAACTTTTCCTAAATTCCGGGACCCTGTGTGCAACAAAGATTCCAAGAGATTTTCTCCAAAATCCCCAAGTTCTCTTCCCACAATCCAAAAATGTTGAAAAGAAAATAGCACTCAAATTCCCCCCTCCCCCCCAAAAAAAAATAATAATAAAATAAAATAAAATAAAATAAAAATTTTAAAATCAGGTTAAGAAAAATTTAATACCTTTAACAAAATAATGTTTACAACACAGTGACGAAAGCAAAAAACATGAAGACCTTTTATTCCAAACTCTCCTTGAAAGTCAATACTTGTTATCAGGTCACGACCGCACAATGCTTGTTGCTCGACTTCTGCCCTGAAATTTTGTGAAAATAGTTTGGGATTTCTTCCCTAAGGCAGGTTGTCCCCATTTCTAAAGAAAAACAGATGGGTCTGAAGATCAAATGTGAGCTATTGAATTACAATCAATATCATGATCATAGTACCTCCATACAGTCTTGGGGTTCCTGTCTGCATTTTATTCATTTTGGAGAGATGTACGTGGGATTGAAGCGTACTTTTTCAAACAACTGATACATGTTTTCCTATGTTTTTGATTTTAATAGTGGAGAATGTGCACATCATCTTTTTGTTTGGAAAATGTATGTAAAATGTCTCCCAGAATATAGGGCAAACATTTGCAAACATCAAAAAACAAAACTACTGAATTATTACGAAATACCTTACTTGACTATAAGTAAATAATAGTCTCAAGCATCCTGTGAATTAATGGCACCTAGTGTGCTGTCATTTTCAAGAAAAGTGGAATTTTTGTATCAATTTCCAGCGATGGTCAGCGGACCATCTTTGGAAATAGTCTATTTCCCCTGACATCTATAAATTATTCCATTTAGTCTGAAGTAGGGTCAGGAAACCAGACTAGACTGCTTTCTCTTTGTTTTCCCAGCATCTGTGCACACAAACCCTTAAACAGGTCAGTGTTACAGTGTTTACTTTAAAACACTAACTCCCAAATCCATTCATTTCAGCAAAATAACATCAAAAAGCAAATGTTGTACACTACATTTGTATAAACTTTGGTCACACCAGCAAAAAGACAGAATGACCACTGCATCAACCTGACCTGATTTTCTGACTGGCATTCAAAAATTGCCCGTAATCAATATCACTCGGAATTGAATGCGACATCGGATGCTGGACGGCACGGATCTCTTACATCCAACGAATGATGTTTGTCTGAAATTGGGCCAGATTTTGAATGAAATTCTCTCATGAAAAGGGCGACTTCACATTTGACCTTTCAAACAAACACCAACATGCACTCTCCGTTTCTCTGCCTGTAAAGCAGAGTTTTGTGTGACGGTGCAGCAAAGGGAGAAATTGTGTCTCAATTTCACTTTCCAGGCGTAATGGAAAATGGAGAATATGAAAATTTTGGAGTTTGAATGCAAGGATGAACAGAAATTATAACCAAATTGCAATTTGTTGTGTCAGTGGTGAATAACCCGCTAAGACCGCGTTCCCACTCGAATTGGAAAAGGTGGATCAAGATCCGGCATTTTGGTGTGACCGTTGTCTAACCGCAACGAAACCGCAAGTCGCGTTCCCACTTATGCTTGATCCACCTTTTCGAACGGAAGTGTCGAGTCCGAAAGGTCACCGAGTTCGGTATTACGCATGCGCCTGCTTGCTGAGCGCGCGCTGTGTGGCTGCGTTGCATGCTGGGACGGGTCAAATACATGTGCGATGTTTTGATGTTAAAAGTTTCAACATGGAGGAAGAAATCCAAATGCTTCTCGGTCTGATTTTGCCCATGGATGCGGAGAGCAGTCCAAACTTAATCATATATATTATAAGTACTGGCTCGAATCGGATCGTAAAACGTATTTTCTTCAAACTTTGCTACGGTTGTTGTTCTACGACACGCTGCAGGCTATACACTAACACGGAATTGTTTGTGGATGGAAAAATAAGTAAAATTGCATGAATGAAAAAGGTTTAGAAGCGGACGACTTTCCAGTACGGAACGAAAGGAATACACATGTACGCTGAATGGATGCATGCACGCTTGCATCGCCCACGCGTGGTGACACATTTTGTATACAGCCCGTAGTTCAGTAGTTGTTTATTGTGAATGTCGTGCACGTGGGAAATTTTCACATGAGGTACACGCCTAAACGTATTTCTTCTTTCATCAGACCGCAAACTTTTCGCGCCACTCGTGCACCAGCCGGATGTTGACAGGTCAAATTGCCGGATCAGATCCACCTTTTGCGTTCCCACTTGATCGTGATCCACCAATTGCAGGATCTGATCCACCAATTGGGGGATCTGTATCCTGGTCTTTAGGTGGATCAAGAAAGGTGGATCAGATCCTGATCCACCTTATAACGGTTAGCGTTCCCACTAACACAATTGCAGGATCTGATCCACCAATTGGGGGATCTGATCCGGCAATTTGGCAAAAGGTGGATCAGATCCCCCAATTGGTGGATCTAGTGGGAACGGGGTCAATGATGATTTCTTGCTAATACTCCAGGCCATTACATTGGGGTAGGGGGAAGGGTAATGGAAGGTGTGTAAGTTAAGCATTAGATTTTGCCAATTTGTCGTAGTCAGCTGGCTAGTTCGAATCTGACATAGCGGCGGGTACCGCAGCCAACTATTCATAAGATGGAATTTGCATCGGGGTGATGCAATATACATGCAGTGTTTATAAAATACGTCAGTGAAGGGCAAAACCTGATATTGAATTTACATACCCTAACGTAAATTCCATCTTATGAAAAGGAAGATGTTGAAGAGTTTAACTCCTTCGCAGATAATTCCCACCCAGGTTTGCTGTTCAAGGGATGATCACAGTTTAAGCATGGCTATATAATCTAATTTTGGTGATCTTTCCAACCATAACACCTCCACCTCCAAGGCAACTTCTTTCAAATTGATTTACATGTATCTTTTATTGCATTTTAAATCTCACTTGACCCAAGGTTGGGATTAACTTTGGAGCAATGATTGAGTCAATTGTCATTTGTATGCATTTTTAGAACCCGATTTCTCAGCGGGAATGTTAACCTAGACACCAACAAATCACAAGACAATCACTGATTGTCGAGACTGAGAATAACCCCACGATTAACTTGACAAAAGGTACCTCCAAAGCCCCCCACACAGGCCTCCCAAATGCCCTCATCAATAACTAATTCTCCTAGCTCAGCGGTAATTGTTCAGCCGAATTGATTCCCCAATTATCTCTCTATCCTTCAGGGTCACTTCTACTCCCTGGCCCGCACGCTCCTGGAAGCAGCCGAGTATTGCCTACCAGATGACAAGGAGGCTGAGATCAGTCAGCCGCTCTACGATCTCGTCCACCAGCTGTCGTTGGAGGATCCAAGCCAGAGGCCAGACGTCACCGAGATCGTCAAGACCTGCGAGAGGAACTTGGTTGATCCATCCACTTTCCTCTGCCGCCGACTGTCGTCCATCAGCAGACGGAGAATTTCCATTGATTCTTGCTATGATTATCCAGGTGTGTGGTGTTGATTTTATGCTTCTATAATGAATAATCCTCAAGTCAGAGTCCTGAGTCATGTACTTGTTAAGTCTGAGTTGTGAATTACAGGTCACGGGCATTAACAAATCATTTACTGAGAAAAAAAGTGTGCATTTTTTTTCTTTGAATGTTTCAGTTGCATCATGGATAAATATATGTAGTGTTAATAGTAATCAGGATTCGTAATCAGGATTCGTAATAATTAAACGTAATTAGTCATGTAATATATAAGAAGTGAGATTTTTGCCCTGTAGTCAGGAAAGGGCAAGAATTCACAGGCTTACTCGGGTGAGACTCGAACCCACAACCCCCCGCTCACTAGTGCAGATGTGTTAACCATTCGACCACCGAACTTGCCAGGGTCGGCTGGCCAATTCAAATCCAGTTTAGCAGCGGGTACCACGTATATATGTCGGGAAAGGGCAAAAATCGCTCTTCTAACTTACATTATCCTCGATGCAAATTCCATCTTCTCAAAGTCAGTAATAGTAAAAATAAAAAAGTAAGACTTAAACTGGATTTTCAAGAGATTTTTTGAATTGATTTATTTTGAAATATAATTGAGAGAAGACAATGAAGAAGTGGTCATTTTTTGAGGTGGCAGGATTCGAACCTAGTACAGAGATGGTATATATGTGAAGTATCACCATGCTATCCCTTTTGGTACTCTTATTTTTGAAAGATTTAATCATATTTGAACTTGTTTTATGTTTGCAGCAAATGATGATTCCCATTTAAACAGACGACGGTCATCCACAAACAGTCAGGTGCTCTTCTCCAGAAAACGCAGTTTCAGTAATGGTACGAACTGGGATTGCCTCAGCCCCTGTGATGTCTCCAACATCCCATCCCCTGCCACACCCTCCCCTACCCCGCTGAGTAGTACAAGCCCCACCCAAAAAATTGTCAAAATGGCAGATGAGAAACGATCAAGAGGTTTAGAACCCATGGAGAAAAAACCCTTGAGAGAGGCACCAACGGCCGCGGCACTGAATAATTTCTCCCAAAGAGCCCAGGATATTTTAAAGAAGATTTACTCCACTACTGAAAAGAGGTCCCCTGTATTGAGGAGGCATTACAGTGTAGCCAGTATGGAAGCTTCTGGTACCAGGAACCGGTTGGGGTTGAAGAGGAACAGCGATCCGGTGACCTCAAGTTTCCCAGTATCTAAGTCAATGGATTCATCAGATGTCCCCGGCATAACGGTATCGGCGATGAATGAAAATGGTAATGGGGTGAACATTGACAGTTCTTCAACTCCAAACTCGGTTAAAGTCTCTGCTGCACTGGCCAGGTTCTTGACGTCACGCAAGCAGCAGTGTGAAGGATGGAGTGAGGAAATTGGAACAGCTGAACAAATGTACGCAGTAACAGAAATGAAAAATGAGACAGCATCAGAATTTCCAAGTGAGAGTGGTGATGAGTATTCAGGGAGCACTGAGCCCCTGTCTCCTCTTGGAACGGATGATTTGTGCATGCTAGAGGGCGATGTGATCTTAGATGATCCCTTTCTTGACGATGAGGAGTCAGAACCAGAAAGCCCTGTTCTATTCAAGCGGACATTACGCTCTCACAGCATCGGTGCTTTTCAGTCGTTTGAGCCACGCTCATCAGCCTTTCGCATGAACCGGCACCTCTCCAGCAATTCGAACCTCAGCTCTAAGTCGAGCCGCTCAAGCCTCAATGACATCAGAGAGGGGAATGAAAATACTGCCAGCACTGGAGCAAAAAGCATGGCCGCCAAGAGAACAAGACAGAAAACCGAGAGCATCTCCAAATCCGATCTACCCTACAATTCCATCCGTGACCTCAACAAACTCCAGGACTTTTTTGCCAACCGCCGAAGCAGCATTGCTGATTTCCGGGCATCGGGCGGGCTCGTGTCCTCAGCTACTCACTTCACACCGATTGTCGTTGTCGATGAGAAAACTGGCAGCACCAAGAGTCTAACTGGTTCCACCAGCTCACCAAGCATCGAAGAGGCCAAGGCTAAAGCTAAGGCTGCCATGGAGGCTATTAAGATGGATCTAAAAAGCCCAAAGAAGGAACTGCCACCTCCTAATATGCTCGAGTCACTGGAAAATGATGCGATTGCTAGCATAGTTCCATCGCCAACCGATCACCCTAACCAGGGCTTAGAACACCTCCCTGAAGACTCAAACAAAACTGGCAAAGATAAGGATCCTAAACCAACACCACCCAACACTTCAAAAGTAATGGAGGAAAAGCCAGTGAGTAACACTGCCACGAGAGAACACAAAGTGACTGGGAGGACTAACAATAAAATGGCTCAGTCAGTGGAGGTTCAGAACCTCCCAATTGATAAGCGGAAATGTTCTCTGGAAATGGAGGCGATTACATTAAAGGGTAGCTCCCAAACAGAGCAGAGGAACATATCCAGGGACAGCACGAGCAGCGGAGAGACTCGGGTGCAGAAAGCAAAAGTGAAGGTGGTCCAGGGGTCACCCATCAGTCGGGACAGTGCTTTTTCTCCCATCCAGAAGCCACATAGACCAGCACCAGAGTCTCACGGGACACCTCATTCTGAACAATTTCAGACTATTGCCGAGTATCCAGTGTCCTTTAGCCATGTGCACACTGCAGAGCCTGTGGCTTCCATTCAAATAAATAACCAAACTCTAACAGCCAATCAAAACAAGGCTTTTGAAATTGCAACCAATCAGCAGCAGGCTTTGCCAACAACTCAGTCCCCTGCCTTTGCTGCTGTTTATCATAGCAATCTTCTTGGCCAGATGTCACCTTTGAGGTTAGGGAGCCCCCAAACCATCCGTCCATCAACCAAACAACCTGTGAGTGTCTTACCAGGCATGTCGGCAGCATCGGGTAGAACTGTTATGCCTAGCTTCCCTCTCAAAGTCCAACTTCAGCAGGACCCAGTGACTGGTCTCTTTCACATCCTTCCAGTTGATGTTCAGGGTTCAGCTGTCATCTTACAAGGGTCTCCTATAATTTCTCAAGGGTCCCCTGCAGTGTCTCAAGGCACCCCTGCTTTATTTCAAGGGTTCCCTGCTGCTCCCAAGGGAGCCTTTAATGTTGTACAAGCAGCCACTGTTGTTTATCCGGAATCCCAAGAGATTAAAACAGGCCTAACTGTAAACGTAAGTACTCCAGCTTCCACCAATGGTAAAAGCTCTGCTTCATCCAACATCAAAGCAGACGGCCAAAAATACTGGAACAGACATAAAAGTCCTGGTGTGAGCAGTGATGGAGAAAGCACCTGTATGCCTGTCACCCCCGAGATGCCCCGGAAGGAAACCATGGATTGGAAACAAGAACAGATGAAGAAACGACAAGAGAAAGCAAAACACCTGGTGTCTTCATCCAAGAGAGCCCTGGCCAAGGGAGCCCTGAATAGGACCAGTGAGTCTGAAAGCAGCGAATCCTCCTACCTAGAAACTCTCCGCTTTCAGAGCTCTCCAAAGATAGTACGCAAGAAACCAACCAAGACCTCCTCATCTCAAAGCGACCCTGATCGGATGCGGGAGAGAAACCATGACCACAGCAAGACGCACAGCCACGATCGGTCAGGTAAACTTGAGTCACGAAGTAAATCCTCCGAGCAGCCCAAAGCTACCCTCTCAATCCATAAATCAGATGCCACGGATGCTCATAGTAAAAGTGAAAAATCAGCAACCAAACTTAGTCATTCCAAGGGGTACCACGTAAGCCACAAGCCACACGACAACCATGCTTCGTCCAAGAGGCCGAACTATTTTGCAGATGATGTCGATGACACACGTCCTGTGGATCCCTCCCAACATCACGCCTCATCACGAGTCTCTATGTCCTCCATGTCAAGAGACAGTGGTGTGAATCTGCGGTACAGCTTGTCCAGTGGGGAAGAGCTACCCACATTGTCCGAGGTACGGCTTGCCGATGTCCTACATGGGAATGCAACACTCAAGAAGGTGATCAAGCTAATCCGACAGGCTTATGCCTATGACGGCTACTTGGAGAATGGAGTTGAAGATTTGGCCATGGGTAAGTGACATGTTTTCAAATATTGAATATTAACCCTCCCTCTCCAGGTGCCAAATTGGAGCCAACTACCCTATCTATCAAAACATATCGAGTGACAGGTTGAGACACACAAGCTGTGGGAGAGGAGAGGATTTGGTTTTTTTGATAGGTTGTGATAGTTATAATAGTAGGAGGGTTAATAAAATACTGTACAATAGTGTACAATGCAAAATCATTATTGAAGGGCTTGTGTTTCAACTTTAAGAGAAAAAAAGAGAATCTGTTTTGGTTGATTGATTGTACGGTTTTGGACCAAAAAGCCTCAATGGAACGGCAATTTGTACCCATGTATGCTTACTTAGAAACATTCTGTTTAAGTTTTAAGCACTCTGAGAACATTGTACATTCCCACCTGGAACACGCAGTGATATTATCAAAAGGAATGTTCTAACAGGAACACAAACTTTCCAGGTATGAGACTCTCTAAGTTCGATCTTCAATGATGTCTCTTGTTTTTGTGTCGGGAAGCAATTCTTTTTCACTGCCTGTCCACCCTTGAAAGTGTTAGCAAAGTTCCATGACTTGTTTTCTCTGTCGTCTAACTGCAGCTGAGTACATCACCTCTCTGGGCAAGCTTAGCTGGCACACCTTCAACAGTGCCATCTCGGAGAAATTCTGTGACCTTTACTGGGAGGAGGATCTACTGGGAAGTCTCTACGAGGTGGTCAACGGCCAGAAACCGCCGGATAAATCTGCAAAAGAGACGCCAAACAAGCCCAGGTACTGCTGCGGGTTTTGTAGCATTAGTAAACTTAAAATGATACGATGTTTAGTGGTTATGTGTAAGAACAAATGTCTAATCTAATTTTCTCTTTTGAAGGTCGACATTTCCTAAAAAGCTGCCGCTCACAAAATCAAGCAAAGATAGCCACTGCTCATCCCGCCAGAAAGTATCACAGACAGCCACAACACAGAATGATAAACGCGGCCCTCGCATCAGGGAAAAGATGACATCACCAGGCAGGGACTCATCAAGGAGCAGAGGTGAGGTGGACAGGAGGTCAAAGGCGACTGAGGATAGGAAACAGACTCCTGAGACAAGACAGGAGACTGACTCGAAAGAGAAAAGCCCAACAAGTACAGATATGAATAAGGAAGAGGATGGGAAGGGGAGGATGCCTAAGAATGAGCAGAGGAAGGCGACGGTCTTAAAGCCAAAATGGACAGCTCTGAGCAGTGATTCATCAGCCAGTGAGAGGACAGAGTTACCTCCCTCTCGAAGGGGTTTAAGGAAAGAAGCCTCATTGCAGAACGAGTCTTGTACTTCTGATAAGGAAATGCACAGACAATTGCCAGCGGATTCTGAACTTTCTAAGGACTTCAAGACAGACGGGCAAGCTGGGAGTGAAAGCGGAGTATGTTTGGGGAGACATGCCGTAAGGTCTATGGCAAGTAGGGGCGTGGTTTGTCAGGAGCCTTCAAATCAAAATAAAGATAATAGTGTACAAAATACTGCAGCTGAATCGGAGGATTTGGAGAGTGTCAAAGATTTTGAGGAAAATAGCAAATTGGCTGGCAGAAATGGAATGCTGCTTCAGAGATTGGATATAGAGCCTGCTAGTTCACTGAACGCTCATGAAGAAGCTATGCAAAAAAGACAATCTGTGGCATCATCCTCATTTGATCTGAATATATCCAAGACCTCCCTCACAAGCAGCCTCACTTCAAGTTCTGTCATCAGTCCCGATAAAACCACTCCAGATGATCTCAACAGCAGCTCGAATACTTCTGTGTCGTCCAATCAGTTCATGCCCTCCTTGCTCAATTCCTCCATGTCTCCACGCTACCGTAACAACTCGGACTCCAGCGACTCCACCAACCGCAGGATACGTGAGATGCTGAATAAGTCCCTGCATCGTCAAGAGAGCCAGGGATCACTCAGCAGTGCCTCATCGGGAAACTCACACTCGCAGTTCAACAACTCAGACACGATATCCCTCCCATCCATGAGCTCCTTCAGTGAATCGGTGGACGAATCGAGGTGCGGTTTGCCGAGTAGGGTGCTGTACCGAGGCGAGAGCATAGACCCTACAGTCGAGGCCTACGCGCAGCAACTGACTGGATTAGGGGGAACACAGCAGAACATTGATGCTAAGATTGCTGTAAGTAAAATGACTCTTGTTATTGGTTTATTGCAAGGAGTCATGATGGCTGGCTGTGTGCTAAGGCAGCCTTGTCACAGACCCTGCTTTTATAGTAGATTCAACCTGATATACCCGTCCCTCTATATTGTATAAAACAAGGAGCATCACTACAGTAATATTCAATAGTATTGGATAAGCCCATCACAATAGGATTTGCCTGCACTTGTTTCATCCCACACAGGCCATTGTGAACCTCAGCTGTTTTCATTAAGATAATTTTCTGACTCAATGATTTTTTGTTTTGCCCCTTATACATTGCAGCTCCTTCCTCCACAGAAATGGTACAAGGCATATGAGGTTGAATCAACTGTAGCATAAGTTATTTTTCAACAAAAGACGGTGTTTGTCTTATGATTCGCTGGTAAATCTCAAGCTCAGATTCACCAGAGAATCATGGGTATTGTTAAGAGGAATGTTTTATTCAAACGCACCGATCATTGAACCTTGAAAGAGTATGACAGTTTGAGGATTTTTGAAAGGATATTTATCAAGAGTTGAAGGTTTCTTTTTTTGGCAGGATGCTGAGCAAGAGTTCAAAAGAGTTTTTTTTTTTTTTTTTTGCAGGATGTTGATCAGCAGTTGATGATGGAGAAAAGAATGAGAACCAAAACAGAAAAGTTCTACAGCAAACTGGTCCACAACCAGCAAACTAAAGGTATGTTTGAAACAGCGAGCGAGTAAGATCTAAGGATAGCCAAGTTCCGTTAACAATTTGGTGCTTGTAGTTCAAAGTCGTTTATTTCATCGTTTATCATACATCCTGCTTCCTTTCTCCAGGTGCTGAAAACAAGAATATGATCTCGAAAGTTGGCAAGCAGATGCTGGAAATGACCAAGAGGATAGACTTCCTCGAGTCCTCCAAGAGACATCTGGAGATGCTGTATGCCGAGCAGTGGGGCCTTGATCTCTGCTACCTTTACTCTCTGGCAACAAGGTGAGGACTGGCAAGGCTAGTCTAATCCAAACATTTCCCCACAAAGAATGACTAACCACTGAATTTCTATTTGTTGAGATTTTTTTAACAAGAGAATGAAACAAAGGAAAAGAAGATTGTTGAATGATTATATGCCAAACAATCTATGAAATATACTTTTTAAGACCTAAAAATAAGGCCCACTTTAAAAATAGATCTAGCAATCCGTTTTATCTTAAGGATGGATATCTGTTTTTTTTCTTCAAATGTCTGCAAAGCTCATTTTCCAAGATGGCTGGTGGCATTCTTTCTTTCAAGATGGCGACTTTTTTCCTCCCCAAATTGCTGCCAGCATAAATATTGCGTTAAGATCAACTTTTTCATCTTCGTTTAATTTTATTTGGACATTTTTGTAGGAAAAAGAAAAGATATGCCAGCGATCTCTAATTAAGCAAAATGTTATTTTCTCCCTTGGCCCAAAAGCCCCTTTTCTTTCATACAATCCTTGAAAATCAAATGTTTTCTCTTCTCAGTCCTGGCAGGATGACCCTTGACCTGCGACCTACCGATGACAACCCTCTGCTAGCCTTCAAAACCAGCCGCAGTAAGGTTTCTCTCCAGGCCGGCCAGCCAGTTGGATTCTTCTCATTTCTCTATGCAAGGTCAGTCAGTTCAGTAGAAATTCTTTTCTTTTTTGGCATCCCCAAGCCCTCCAACCCTTATGTAACCAAGTGAGAAATATGATAACAAATTTAGCCCAAGATGGAGGATGCTCTACAGAATGAGAAGACCCAGGAGCAACAGGATCGGATCTAGAAGTTTTATTAAGATATTCAAAAAAATATATATAGTGTGGCTATACAAATATGGCAGTAATTTAGGTACAGAAATTGTACACGCCAATTGAGTGTCAATTTAAGGGTAAATTTAACGACAGTCAATTGTGGCAGTAACCTGTAATCATAAAAGAAAGTAAAATGCAATAATTACCACTGGGAATTCATAATATACAATTTCATATTCATTATTATAATAAGACAGGGTACAATTGCCATTGAGGGTTCAACAATTGTACAGTCACCAAAAGTTATTTCTCCTGCGAGGCCGATGAGATTAGCACTTAATGAAATATTCGTTTTTGTTTTCTTCTTTACAATGGTTACTTCCTCAAAGTCTTAATACACATGTTCTCAAGAATCTTGTTGAAGAACGAATCCTGAAATAACAGGTCATAGTGTAATTGTATTTCTAAATTTATCCATCCAAAATTATTGAGCAGTATCACTTAATGCGTGTTTCATTGCTCGATTTTAAATAAATACATGCAGTAACACGTACCAACACTGAGTGACCTCAAGAACCTAGTTCCGGTCCCAAGATGGTGGAAGGTACATGTATAAAGATGGATGAATCAACTGAAATAAAAAAAACGGGAGTAAACTATTTAGTTAAAAATGTACATGTCATCTCTTACATGTGCAATCTTGTTCTTGAGCTTTACTAGTTAACACCTCACTACAGAGGATTCATTTTTCATTTACGTACAGTAAAATGTTCTATTTTCCTAATCTTTTGGACAATACACATTACTCCTGCTTATGTCACGAGTCAAATTTAACAAGCACAACCTTGTCCTTAATTAGACCAAAGCAGTTATAGATTTGTATCTGTGAAGGTAATCCATAATTCAGATGTGCTTTTATTCAATTTAATTTTAAAACATTCAATGTGCAATATACAATCACTCTTGTCACAAGTTGCCATATTCCCGAGGGTAGGGTAGGGACATGCTCTTTACTTCATCTGCCTTTCTGACAAATTGCATGTCAGTGACAGTGCAGTTGTGTTAAAACAACTCACAGCAACATATAAATCTTCAACAACATTTGGTATCAGGTAGTCATACAAAATATAAACGGCCTGCAGCAGTTACTGCAAATTATCAAGCTGTCACACCTAATCTGCTTTTATATGCATATCAAGGATGTGTATAAAATATGCTCAGATATAGTTATATTTAAATGTGTATCCACTACAAGATGTATCACCCACTTCAACCGTATGCATTTTTTGACATGTGAAGACATGATAAAATACAAATAAAATCCAGAAAATAAGGTTGATACATAACACGCAGCCTTCCACGATCTGTGCCACTGCCAAGATGCTACCAATTCCAGCACCAACGGTGGGACTTCACAAGGAGTGTGAATAATATTAGCAATGCAGTTACACAACCAGCAGTGCAAATGTAGTGCGTTCACAACGAGTGAGAATATTGTTGCAACAAGCGACGACGGCCATATAGCAAGTATATTGGTTTTGAGAGATGTGCTCTTCACGGAGTTTGGAGCTGCTCTGCCCAACAAAATGTGCATTTCTGTGACAAGACAACTTCTGCTTGACCAATGCATGGTGTTGTGCAAGTGTAGCTAAAAAAAAAGAAGCCAAAACAATAGACAAAATTTGCTTCACAAAAACGTGGATGGGCATTCGCAAGGCTGGTTATCGTGCACTGTGGCTAAATTTGCATAACGCTGCTATGGAATGTATATACAGAGTGCTATCGTAAGAGGGTGCACTATCATAAAGTTGAATGGGTAATATGCAATGAGTGCTGAATTTAATCGATACCACAAAGTTACGGAAAAGTGTGTGTTCGAGTAATAATGAAGTGGATGTTGAGGGACCTGTTGACCGTATGAGAAATAGGTCGACTGGTCACACTTAGTGCAATTACCGATTACGTTCCTTTTTTAAATTGATGAGAAAAGAAAATGGCATTTACCCTAGTAGTCAACAGGGACTTCAGGCGTATTATCCAGTGCTGTACGAGCTGAAATATCAAGATTCTCCCAATAAAAAGAAAGTATTTGAATAGGAAACGGTAGTTAAAAGTGGTAATTCAGACTTTTTTTAAAATCTAAACATTACATGATTTTGTTCAAATTATATCGAAAGATTTGTGGAAGTTAATTGTAGAACTGGATACACTAAAAACATTTCTTATTTTTGTTTCTGTTTAAAATCTGTCAAGTAAATATGATCCTTCATCATTATGTCATATCGACTTATTTGTGAAATGTAAGTCTGAAGGATAATTTATATGGTTTTGTTCGTATCCAGGCATGCACTTCTACAAGGCTATCTTCATCATTTCTTCTACACGTACCGCTATTACACAACGTCTGAGGAACTTTTCCAGTTTATTGCTGACAAGTTTTCTTCTGCTCTTTGGTAAGTTTTATTTAATTCAGGCGCTTTTAGGCAACAACCGGCCAGATGGTCTTTTTTAAACCGCGGCTGTGGCTGTCATCCGTATTCAAGAGACTAAACAAGCTTGTTGAATATATTTGTGACACATATTTAGACACAGAACACAGGGCTTGATCTTTTTATTAGCCAGTAACAACTGCTGCAGGCCAGTAAATCTGTCTTTTTTCTAACTTAAAGGTACATCAATTTATGCCCCTGGAAAGTTATTCTTCATCTTTTTTATTTTTTATTTTTTTGTGTTGGTATTGGGAAACTTGTTCTAGTATAGTAGACTTCTTGGGCCATTAGGCTATCAACTTTAATCCCTGAATTTAAGCCTCTGATGCAATTTTTGTGCTCGTATTCAGTATGAATAGTCTGAATGTGGAGAACCGGAGTAAGATTTTGTCTCGGACGCTGGACATTCTTCAAGTCTGGGTGGAAGGTTTCTTTGAAGTGGACTTTAAACCAAACCCACAGCTACTGCAGGACATTCTTGTCTTCGCCTCTGATAAGGTTGGTTTTTTTTTTTCCAAAAAAATTGCCCCAATAAGTCTTTGTTGGTAGAAGCTACCCTGGCTAAATAAATGTAGAAAACTAACCAAAAAAAGAGAGTAAAAAGAGAAAATTATCTGTTTGGGTGGAGGTCAGTGGTGTTATCTTTTTGAGACTGTTAATGTTAAAATTTACTTTTTGTGGTAGAATCCTGTAAATGTGGCTTGTGAAACCATGCCTAATCACATTTGATGTAAAGCGCACAGCACAAATCTTAGACACACAAAAAGCAGGATTTCAAGTATTCCTACTTTTCCTACTTTTTCCTACTTTCTTGTCCCACAACACCGAAATATGAAATCTCATTGAATATTTTTCATAACAGTGTTTAAGGGCTTGGGTGCAGGAGTACTGCAACTTTACTTCCAAGAGCTTAGTTGAGGATGGAGCACAAGTGTTGTGAGTACAGAACATGCCAAATGAGGCTTGTGATGCTGTGGACATGGATGAGTATCGATGAAAACTACTGAAAACCCACAAAAGTCCTACTTTTATACTGATTTTGTCCTCCAAAGTCATACTTTTGTCTTTGTTTTTTTAAATGTTGATCCTACTATTCTACTTTTTCACCTGGGTCTGCTTGAAAGCCTAAGAAAGGTCTCTAATTAATCCACAGATTATGCCAGTCGATCCAAATGGCCAGTGCCTCGTTCAACTGATTGAGAAATACCAACAAGACCGGCCTGGCACCAGTCTGCTCATCGCTGCACAGAAAGAAGACACTAGGGACCAGTTACTGATGGACAAGGTACCAGTGAACCCCCAAATATTTCTTTTTGTATTATATCTTTTGTTTTCCTCACGAACTTGTTTGTCTCATTTTCAGTAGTGTTCTAAAGTTTAAACAATACAAAATAAATGTGCAATATTTGAAAATTATGCATATTTTGTAGTTGAAATAATATAGAAACCAACAGCATTCAATGAACGATGATAGGGTTAAGACTGATCGTACCAAATGTCTATGAAAATATAAAACAAGATAACTTAAGTCTACATAAGGAGTTTAAATAAAATGCTGGTCATTTTCATTTGTTGGCATATTGATCAGCATTAAATTTCCCCCCCAGGCATCAGTTACCAAAGACTCCAAAAGCCTCCTTGGCGCATCCGGGCGTGGTAGGCTAAAGGCAGGCATCATGTCCTGTCTCTCCAAGAAGGATTCCTCCAAGCAGGTTGATTCGGCCTACCTCCCCTCCGTGTCCATGGAGAAAGATGGCTTCTCGCTGGGAGACCATACCTCACTTGGGCTAGCTCACCAGCTTACCCTGCTGCAACAGGTGAGAATGGGCTGGGTCCCTTCATCGACCAAGAGATGCAATACATCCATTCATTAAGCTTGAAATTTGATTGGTATTTTATTCGTCTGTGCAGGGAAAATTGCTCACTTTTTGTGCAAGTCGTACAAAAAATACAGGTTTCTTGTACCACTGTCATTTGCCTTTGAGAAAGAACTTGCTTAAGTTTAAAACATTAGGCCAGCTAATTTTGAAGATTGTATATTTCAGGTCAATCCAGTGAGTCAGTCAGCAGTTTCTAGCAGTTCAATTCATTTTCATTTTTCTGAAAGTGATGTTTCTGACAATTTTGAAATTTGTTATTGACTATGATCTTGGATTGCTAATACATATTTTCAGTAGCACCTAGACCCTCCCACCCTCACAAGTATTATTCAGGCTCTTGCTTTATACTAACTGAGTTGCCTATGAATTGTTAATCTCTGCCTCCAGGAGTTTTTCCACAGCATCAACCCTGTCCACTACCTGAACTCACGCAGCAAAGGCATAGGTGTCAACACCAACAACTACAATGCGGCTGGAGGCAAAGGCCAGGCGAGCTCGGATGCTGGCAAGGCTCCCAGCCTGTTTACAAAGCCGCTCGGTGAGGATGGAGCAGTGAGGTCACTGTTGAATTATGCCAAGGACATCTCGCACTGGGTGTCGGCCGAGATCGTCAGCTGCAGCTCAACCAAGGTGTGTTTGGAACTCTTGTTGATGTTGATGTTGATGTTAGAGGTCACTGTGGCCGGCTTTCGAGGGTCACAAATGTAACAGCTGTTTTGCAGCTTTTTTTTTTATAGTAATGATGTAAATACTATTAATGTGGTTTGTTCTGAGAAGAATTGGACAAAATGCTAAAAATTTAAAAAGCAGATTTTGGCAGCAGATGACCTTTGTTATTTCAAAGTAACAACTGTTTACTATTTTCAACTACGGAGTTCTAGCTCATATACATAATCTTGTTACTGGGAGAAATTCATAATTTCTGATGTCTGTATCTAGCATAGTACATGTACATGTACGTTAACTTTTGTTTAACCTAACATTTCATGAGTTAACATTTTCCAAAATGTTATTGTCAAACAAACCACAAGGGAAACTGACTAGGTAATTGAGTGATCTCCACAATGTCACTTTCCAGGTTGTATCTTAAAGTTTGTGTGTGATGCTTGGCTGTACAGCATTATGGGTTTATGACTTCTGACCCCCCCCCCCCCCCCCCCCCCCCCCCCGAACAAAGACACTGATTTGGGAGACCGCCAACATAGGCCAAGATAGCTCAGTTGGTAGACAACCGGTACGGTATTCCAGAGGTCGCAGGTTCGAATCCCACTCCTACCAGTTTTTTTTCTTCACTTTGAAAATCCAAAATAATTTTATTAGAACAGGTGTTTTTTCAGAAAAAAATTGGTTTATTTATGCTTATCAGATTTTTGTTCAAAGCTTGTGTTTAGCATAAAGCTCTTCAAATGTTAAGGAATAGCACAAGCAAAAATCCATTAGAGGTCTGTCTTAGACATGATACATGGAAGCATATTCCTTACCCTCTCCAATCATGTATGTATATCAAAGAATGTCCGCTGTGGGTCTTTATTCTCATTTGTGTATTCTTGTCATTCTTTCAGATCCAGCTAGTCGTCCTGTCCAAGTTCATTTATGTGGCCAAAGTTTGCTATGACCTGCGGAACTTTGCTACTTGCCTGGAGATCCTAGACTCATTAGACAGTCTCATCGTCAGACAGGTGCCTGTAAGTAGACCCATGCCTTGTATAAATATCTGTGTCAAATTTGAGCTTCTGTTATAAATCCTGCTTAAAGTTTTCAAGGTTGCTTTAGCTATAATGATTTGGTACTTGTAATTCATATTATGTGTGACCTGTTCCCACAAAATGGGCAGAAATTTGAAAATCAAGATTATGGTATTTCCTCAAAGTACAGGTTTAGAGCTTTAATTTGATATATTGTGTGTTGTGGTATCTCATTCCTAGCCCCTGATACAACCTTTTGGAGTTGTCAGTCTTAACCCCTTGTTTTGAGAAAATGAAGCTCAAAGTTTGTGATCTGTGCACACTTTAACCCGAGTTCAAAAAAGAAATATTTCGAGAATAGATTCAGTCTAAAAACTTTGGGATATGGTAGAATAGGGTTTTTTCAAATATACGGTTGTTAAAATCCCACAATTGACTTTTCAGGGAAAAATGGTTGTTTCTGCTTGTAAATAAGAAAACCATAGTGACTTTACGCTCATTTTGTGCTGCCAGGTCACATATTTACCGTAGAATACTTTATTGTAGTCCTGTTGAATATTGTGATCCTATAAAAAAAAACACATGAATTTACAAAAACCATGAATTTACAAAACCATGAATTGTGCTAATTTTCTTACTTCAGGCGTGGCGCAACCTTCCATCTAAAGTGGTGATGCTGTACGAGGAACTCTGTGCAGGCAGGGTCCTCCTCCAAGGCGATAGCGAGAGCCTCATTAAGGGTGATGCCCACAAAGGATCCCCTACCCTACCCCCTACCCTTCTCTTCCTGATGCATGTCCAGCAGCTGGAGATCGGTGGCTTCAAGCTGGCCAACGGCATGTACAAGTGGACTAAGATGAAGTGAGTTGGCTCTTAACTTGTATCGCTGAGTTTGGAAACCTGCCTACCTACTTCTACCAGAGTTAGAGCATTGCTTATCCACTGCAAGCAAAGATTACAAATCTGCTTGTATGATTTCTGTAAAGATTAAAATTGCCTGTCCACTCCCAGCGGTTTAAAAATTCTCTGTCCGCAACTAGTAAAGATTAAAATTCTGCCTGTCCACTCTTGGCAAAGATTAAAAATGGGCCTGTCCACTCCCAGAAAAGATTCAAAACTGCCTGTCCGTGCCTAAGCAACACTTTAAAAACTGCCTGTCCAAACTCGGCAAAGAATAAAAAGTCTTTTATCTGCTTGCAAAAAGGATTAAAAGCTGTCTTTTTACTCCCAGCAATGATTTAAAAACTGCTTGTTTTCTGTCAACAACAATTAATAATCTACTTGATGAGAAAAAAAATATTATGCTGAAAGATTATGAAAATGCACCTTTCTAAGTTTACTGCATTTTATAAAATATAATATTTCTTGTCATCTTTTGTTTTCTCCAGGGCATAGTATTTAACTCATTTGGAGTTGTCTTGTGTTAGCCATTTCAAATAGATACTTTCATTTTCCTTCTTGATACTCGGATCTTACCAGACTCAAAGAAAAATAAACATCTCGAAATTTGTACCCATGTCGAACTTTGTCATTACTCCTCACACACTTTTGACCTTTAAACACTCTTTGCAGACTGATTGCCAAATTTGTTGACCAGATCCGAGTATTCCAAGAACGAGCCTTCATCTTTGACCCCAACAGGGAGTTACAGGACCTGCTCAGGCAGCGCATTCTGGAATGTTGCGATCAGGACATTCACGTCTTGGCCGCGAGACACAGCACCAACTTCCATCAATTACCATCAGATAAGAGCTCACGCAGACTGCAGAATGCTTTCCTGAAAGTCAAAAATACGCTTCACTGAAATACTAGACCAATGATACTGTTGTCCTTGAACAGTCTTAGGACTTGTTCCAAAACTTGCTGGGATAAAAGACAGCTCGAACTTCCACCAGCTTTTCGTCCAGGAACTTGTGCAGACTGCAGAATGCATTCCAGAGGTATGCTTCACTGAAATACTAGACCAATGGAACTACTGCCCATGTATGTTTGGACGACTCCAACATTTTTGGAGATGGCTTCATCTCCGAGCAGGAATCACGATTTTATTTGGAATCGACTTCATGCATCATTCACAAAACGGGCAGCCACAGTGCATCATTTGAATCCGCACGGTGTCATGATTGATGTAGGTGGTCCTACTTTTCCTATTCTTTCCTAATTTGTTTTACCTTGCTCCTACTTTTCCTACCAAAAGTCCTACTTTTCCTACCAAAAGTCCTACTTCTTCTACCAAAAGTCCTACTTTTATCCTGATTTTGTCTCTACAGTTCTACTTTTGTCCTTTTTAAAATTGTTTTTGATCGTACTATTTTTTCACCTTTATTTGCTTGAAAGCCTGTTTATTTCATGAACAAAAAACAGTTGACTCTATGAAGTACTGCATACTGTCTTTTCAGACAATTGGCAATCAAGTTTGCCAGGCTAAGAAACACAGTTTCAAACTTTCATTTCACTGCAGTGCAGTAAGAACCTACGCAACTTTGGAATGTTTTGTAGAAAGTCAAAGCTATGCTGCATTGAATTGTTGCACCAAGAAAAGTATTTTCCTTGAACACATCTGTGACTAATTCCAGATCTTTCCAGCATACAAGACATACCTCCAGTGACTGCAACAGTCTCTGATGTGGCAAAGTCTTCATTTTCATGTTTAGTGCAACCATCCAACCAACAGTATTTTGAAAGTTTAGAATTATCCACAAATTATGTCTTTTAATAGAACATTCCGTCCAAAGTCTTTCTTTTAGAATATACCTAAATTTGGAAGAAGTATTCGTCTGATATTTTAAATCAAACTTTCTGTTTGACAATACCGTCAGGTATTTAATATGGAAGAAGAAAAATCATTCTCACAGCCGAAATTGGCAAAACCTATTTTTGTCAAAGCTTGTATCAATTTCCCCCCCAAGTGTGTTTCAGAACTGTCTTGTCGAGTTTCAATACTTGATTATTATAATTTTTTAAATATCTAAATTATTAATACCGAATTATTTGTCTTTTTGCTGCAGCATTTTATCAAGAAATCTCATGAAAACGTTGACCACTGTTTAAATGTGTTTTCTGGTTTTACTTTTGTTTTTGCATGGTCTTTCAGTTTTTAAAATTTTGCCCGACTAGAGCTTGTATAAACTGGATAATTTATTGTCGTAGTCCGTCCAGTCAACATGTATCACACGTAAATTCTGTTGATTTTGATAAAAATAAATTGAAATGTTTTTTTTTTCAAATATTTTATTTTTTTTATATAATTTACACATTGACAGCAGAGATTCTCCTTCTATGTAAATATTATTTATTTTGCCAAAAGTATTTGTACATATTGTGAAATAAAATACAAGTTATTATTACCGAAAAACAAAGCTTTGAGTCCAACTTGTCAGTTTGAAGACCCAAAATATCAGATTTTAATGAAATTGATGCTGGCATGTGTTGCAAACCTCATTTAAACAATTTTAAATTTATTTGGGGGCATTTTCTAAGAAAATATTTTTTTGGCCGAAAATTGCCAAATTGATGCTTGAAAATGTTGGAAGCCGTATGGAAACCATTTTAAAATCATTTGTGGGATTTTCCAAGACGATAATTTTTGGTTAAAAATTAATAAAAACACAAGACCTCATAATTTTTGCTGAATTTTTTGCCCGGCAAAATTTAAAAACATCATATTTCAATTAAATTAAGGCTTGAAAATATTGAAAGCCTCATATGAACCATTTTCAAATCTTTTGGGGAATTTTCTAGGAAAATATTTTTGGCCGAAAATGGATAAAATCATAATTGCAATTTTTGTTGATTTTGTCCCAAATTTCAGAACATCAGATTGACATTGAGATGTGTTGAAAACCTCATATACATTTTTAAAAGTTATTTTAGGGGATTTTCTGGGACAATAAATTTTAGCCTAAAACTTAAGAAAACACAAGGCTATGTAATTTTTGCTGATTTTGTCCCAAATTTCAGATCAGATTTCAATGAAATTGACATTAAGATGTGTTGAAAACCTCATATAAACCATTTTAAGTTTATTTTGGGGGGATTTTCTGGGACAATAAATTTTGGCCCCAAATTGATAAAAAACACAAGGCTATAGCCTTGCAATTTTTGCTGATTTTGTCCCAAATTTCAGAACATCAGATTTCAATGAAATTGACATTAAGATGTGTTGAAAACCTCATATAAACCATTTTAAGTATATTTTGGGGGGATTTTCTGGGACAATACATTTTAGCCCAAAATTGATGAAAACACAAGGCTATAGCCTTGTAATTTTTGCTGATTTTGTCCCAAATTTCAGATCAGATTTCAATGAAATTGACATTAAGATGTGTTGAAAACCTCATATAAACCATTTTAAGTATATTTTGGGGGGATTTTCTGGGACAATAAATTTTGGCCCCAAATTGATAAAAAACACAAGGCTATATAGCCTTGCAATTTTTGCTGATTTTGTCCCAAACATCAGATTTCAATGAAAGTGACATTAAGATGTGTTGAAAACCTCATATAAACCATTTTAAGTATATTTTGGGGGGATTTTCTGGGACAATAAATTTTGGCCCCAAATTGATAAAAAACACAAGGCTATAGCCTTGCAATTTTTGCTGATTTTGTCCCAAATTTCAGAACATCAGATTTCAATGAAATTGACATTAAGATGTGTTGAAAACCTCATATAAACCATTTAAAAGATATTTTAGGGGATTTTCTGGGACAATACATTTTAGCCCAAAATTGATGAAAACACAAGGCTATAGCCTTGCATTTTTTGCTGATTTTGTCCCAAATTTCAGAACATCAGATTTCAATGAAATTGACATTAAGATGTGTTGAAAACCTCACATAAACCATTTTAAGTTTATTTTGGGGGGATTTTCTGGGACAATAAATTTTGGCCCCAAATTGATAAAAAACACAAGGCTATAGCCTTGCAATTTTTGCTGATTTTGTCCCAAATTTCAAATTTGACATTAAGATGTATTGAAAACCTCACATAAATCATTTTCAAGTCATTTTGTGGGTATTTTCTAGGACAAAATTTTTTGGGTGCAAAAATTGAAGGAAAAAAAAAGAAAAAGCTATAGCCTTGCCATTTTTACAGATTTCGCCCCAAATTTGAGAATGTCAGATTTCAATTAAATTGATGCTTTAATATTTTGGAAGACGTATTACAACCATTTTCATATCATTTGGGGGATTTTCTAGGACAATTTTTGGCCAAAAAATGCTGAAAACATCTTGCTATTTTTGCCCCAAATTTCAGAATGCCAGATTTTAATGATTTTCATGTTAATATGTGCTAAAAAACTTGTATAAACCATTTTAAAGTCATTTAGGGGATTTTTTTGAATGATGAAAAATTAATTAAATTAATTAAAAAAATTATGCTGATTTTGACCCAAATATATAAAAAATAATTTTCATATTCGGCACACAAATGACATTTTCCAGATTTTTTGAAAATGGTTCTAGAATCATGTTGGAGTCCTAGAAAGTTATAACAATTCTGTATTGTTTTGGTAATATTTGTGGTTTTAAAAGTAAACCCTTCTTCGACCCCCCCCCCCCAAAAAAAAATAATAATAATAAATAATAGATCAATCAATCAATCAATCAATCAATCAATCAATCAAGTTTAGTTTTAAAATCCAACAACTGTGTCAAATTGAAATGCTGTATACACCCAAGAAGTGTTCAGACGATATATATTTTTATTTTTCCAGATTAACGATATGTATTGTTAAATATAAAGGGATGTAAAACCCAATACCTCCTGATCGTTTGCTCTGCAGGCCTATGACAAACCAGTAAGAGAGCAAAAATGTTCCAGTAAAATGAAAAGATGTGACAAACAAAAATCAACGAAGTTAAGTTAGTAACACCTTTCGAGTTGTAAACTCATTAATCATTATCTATTACAAGCATTAATTTTTTTCCCAATTACATAAATATTAACAATATATATATTACAGCTTTGATATACATGAGTTTGAGTTTGAACTGGAAAAGACAGGTGATCGTGAAGGTTCTCTAAACAGTTGAAAATGTTGCCTCTCAAATATATGTAGTCATATTTCAGCTTGTGAAAAACCCCAAACAAGAATTACCAGCCAAAATATAATGTGGTGTGCAAAATTATTCAAACACTTGACATATCTGAAGAAATTGATATTTAATGCCTTACAATGCCTGGTTTACATTTTTCACCTGTATTAAATAGAAAAGGTAATTGTTGTGAGCATACATGTAGCTCACATTAGTATCTGCCAGTCCTAACCATCTTTTTTATCAAACTTTACTCTAATATTTAGTGTGTCTACCCTTGGCAGCAATCACTGCTGCACATCTTTCGGGCATAGTGTCGAGAGTTTCTACACTAATGCTGTTCCAAGTCTTCTGAAGTTCATTCCAGAGGGTTTCATTTGAATATACATTGGTATATTTATTGCCATTTCATCACAAACAACTAAAGTAGCTAAAATATGCCAAGTGTTTGAATAATTTTGCCCACTACTGTATACTGGTTTTAGCTGGTGCCCCAGCATAGCAATATTGGCACTGTATGGTCCGTGGTCTCCACAATCATGAAACAAAAAAAGCAAAACTGGTTACCAGCAGAAATAACATGTGATACACACTGCTTGCCGCTGGTGCACAGCTTTATCTTAATAATTAAATAAAGTTGCTTGGTCATCATCTCGCTTAATCGAAAAGAAATTGATACAAATTGAGGATGCGAGACAAATCATTTCCATGTGCCAAAAAACTTCTTGTGTGTTAAAAATTGACTTAATATCGCCATTTGCGAGTTAACCACACTTCTTAGACAACCCTATGGAAATCTGTGCGGCCATTTTTGTTGTCCCAGATTTTGTGCGTTCAGTGTCAAATTACAACTAATGTGATTGGACAATATCACAAGCAGATTGCACTGCCACAGGTCACTTAGGTCAAGAACCGGAACCAAATTCCGGAGTTGTATTCGAGTCCCTGCAAGTCCTGTCACAAGTCCCTGCAATTCCCTGCAAGTCCATCACAAGCCCTCCAGTCTTAATCCAAATCACAAGCTATTCAATTGAGCTTTGACAAAGGCATTCCTTTGTCATTGTTCATCCAGTTACTTGTGACCGGCTTTATAAAAGGACTTCTGACTGGGAATGCGAAAGGACTTGTGAAAGGACTTGCAGGGACTCGACTACAACTCTGCCAAATTCACATATCTGATTTGTGTTTCTGTTGAGAAAATCCACTTGTACCCACCGCCCTATCCAAAGGCACCAGTGAAGACTGATTTCTTTAAGTTCCCATTGGATAGATTTTACATCACCTGTGACATGGGCTCAACACTTCAGCATTTGGTGCGTGCTCACATAGCACAGCTACCCACAATGCTTTGCATTTCCTCCACAAGTTTTTGTGACGAAGGATATTAGTCTTCACCACTGCTCTTGGATAGACAGTGGGTACAAACTAATGAAAACTGGTTAAATAAAGCTGTGTTTATTTTGCTGTATAAGTTACTCAGGGAAGACAACAAAAAACAATCCTTTTGTGGGAGTTCGAAGCCACCTCTTTCTTTAACATCCTTACTTTTAGGATATGTGTACATGGTGGTTATGCTGAACTGACAACTGTCGTGAAATACCTTAGCTACATTCAGTGTCAGGTGATCTAAGACCCTGAACCTGCTCATTGTGCTCAAAGAATTTGGGATTCAAAACCGGGTACCTGATTGAATTTTTGCAATGGAAGTCAAGAAGCAGCATTGCTGTGGGAAAACAAGACTGGCACTGTTATCTCTGATCTTGAAATAAGCATGACAACAGTGCCTTGGATTCAGGGAACTAGACCAAGATGGCTGCCGTCCCTCAATCTTCCATCCACTCCAGTTCTTGGTTGACTTTCTGAGCTTTCTCTGCTGCTTTATTACAGTAGTAGCCGTAAGCTTTGCGGTTACCCAACGCTAAGAGGTAGCGAGCGTACTCTAAGTAGACCTTCTCCAGGAGAGATCGTGGATATGAAATGGTTAAGGCAAATAATAAAATCTGAAAAACTTTAAAAAGCCAATACTGATCATTTCTGTGGAAAGGATGTGAACTCTAAAGTGAGATGACATGAGGGAAAAGAAATTAGGATAGCATCTTGTTTTATATTTTAGGTTAGCCTCAGTGTAAGAATGTGCAAAAGTTACAAGACGCTACGACATTATGTTGAAAATCACTTTTCATTTAACTTAATTCCATAAATAATCAAAATCTGGTTGTCTTGGCAAATACTGTACAATTTAACATTGAGGACAACAGTTTCGAAGCCGTCACACAAGATTCAATTTGATATCATCTGAGACTATATTTTTTGAAAAGTAACTTAAAAAAATTCCCCTATCTCCAATGCAGATCAGCTTTCATTTTAATCGTAAAATAGAAAAATGTCCACCACTCCTTGACGTTTTGTAAAGGATATTAATCTCTTCTGTGTCTGGCAAGACGTCAAACTCTGTACATGCCTCAGCGAACATGCCGGCGCGGTCGTAGTAGTGCATGCTGGACAGAAAAAAAGAAGATAAGTTCAGAGCTGCATACAGTCGATTTGGGCTTTCAATCAAGACAGTTTTTCAAAACAAATTTATAGCTTTGTGAATACTGAACAAAATCTCTGCCGATGTGGTCTGGCTTTTGTCAGAAGGCCAGAACATAATAGAGAATACTAGAAGCACCTAATGCTGTACAATTGTGCAAAGCTTGTGAAATATCATCCAATCACAATAGTTCTCATTTATTGGGGAGGTGAGTTGGTCTCGATGATGATGGAAGTTACTCCGCCTGGGTCTATAGGTCTGAAAATTGGGATAATTTCTTTGGAATCTGTTGAAGAATTATCCTCTATTTAGATCAGGGCCCAGGAAAACGTTAAGGGCGGTAGGGTTGGCAATTCAAAATGTCACCAACGCTACCACCTCTGATCGTAACTCTTTACATATAGATCGCCTTGTATTGGGTGATTTCAATTTTTAAAAATCTATGAAAAGTGCAAAATCTAAGACTATCAGAAATACTGCACAAAATTTCATAAGGTTGTCTAATGGGCATGGTTAACTCACAAACAGCTACAAGTCAATAAGAAGTAAGACAAAGGAAATAGAAAATCTACTGACCTCATGAGGACCTCTAGGACCTGCTGGAACTGACCCATGGACAGCAGGACCAAGATGGCCTTAGTCTTCTGGTTGACCGTTGTGGAGCACAGATAGTCAACGTACCGACGTAGCACTGTGCTGTACTCCACAAAGGGTAGTGTGGCCTTCAAGAAAAATTAACAGAGAATACATTGGTAGGCAACAAAATTATGGCAAAATTCAAATGTAAACATTGACCTTTGTATATGTACATACCAAACGGTTTACATACACTGCGTCCATTAACACCCCCCCCCCCCCCCCCCCCCGCCATCGACATGCTGACCAATCACAGCTGTGACTGACCCAACAAAGGTGATGGACGTGTGGCTGTAATTTGTCTGTGCATCATGAGGCAGTGTATAATAGATCGTCTGTTGACTCCGTCTTTAAGCCTCGAGTTGTAGGAGTAGACTCAACTTGACTTCAATATTGTAATTAGAATCGTGGTTCCATCTTGTTGACAAGTCGATTCCTTGAAGGAGACAATTTTTACTTCCTTAAGAGTAGATCAAAAATTGTAACAATACTTGTGGGAAACACATTAAATCAGTAATGAGCTCGATATTTACATGGATTACAACAACCAAGAACAATCTCACAAAACCGGATTTACTGCATTTGAATAAAAATCCTGGGGAAAAATTTCTCGAAACTGATAAGCACATAATTTTGCTAAGCACAGAAAATGCAGGCCCCAGCCAAAATGTCATATGTGAACTGTCTGTGACTGGTACTTGGCCGACATTTGCTTAGCACATTAGTCTGCTAAGCAGTATTTAAATGACTAACCTTTGCCAGCCACACAGCCTGGTTCCATTCTCCATAGGTGATCAGGTAACGACAGGCGTCAATTCCCTTATTGATGAGACACAGGAGCTGAACACCCTCTGCGACAAAAATCAAAATGGAAAATATTGAGTGTGCCTAATCAGATACAACAGATTAGAGCACCAAAAATACGACACAACCATTGAAGGTCTTGAACCAAATTAAGCAATCTTCCAATGCTTGCATGATTTGTGATTAACAAAGGAACAGTCGCAAAGTCACGCATTAACCCCTTGCGTACGGATGACGCCATCTGGTGTCATAAAAAAAGTGTCACCAGGCCGGATGACGCCATTGGCTGCCATTTGTGCAGTTTCAATCCATTGTTAGATTATTGTGTATGTCATGCTTGACTGCACAAACACAGTTTGCTTGGCTGCCAGAACCGCTTCAACACCCCGACGTCTCCCGTAAAATACCGTGCCCAAGGGGTTAACAAAACACCGTTTTTATCACACGCAACACTCGGCATAACAGTTTCATCACAGTAAGACTTTTGAACAATAAACATGAAATCTGGACTCAATGATGTTAAACTGAACCAAAATCATAAACAGCGGCATGAACAAGATAAAAAAATAAAAAAACCTTTTCAAACAGAGAAGAATATCTATACCAGAGAGTTTGTTGTTAGCGATGAGACTGGTAGCAACCAGCTTGATGGTACTCTGTGATGCTCCCGTGGACTTCACCGTGGCAACCAGACAGGCCAAGATGGAGTCCATATAATAGCTTTCATTCTCTGCCTCTGTCTCAAGATACAGCTGTACAGATCGGTCAAACTATCACCAAGAGCAAAATGAACAATTAAATGTCTGACTTCCCCCAAAAAAGTGAACAAATTTTTAAAAGTTTTTGACAGCTCAATAAAATAATAACCAGTATTTAATTACGATGGATATGTGTTCATTGTTTTTCCTTTACCTGACCCATAAGTATAAGGTTCTCGGCACACTTCATGGTCTGTTCGTGGGTCGATCTCTTACTGTCGTGAAGGCTCAAGCGCTCAAGTTGATATTTCTGAAAAAAATGATATGCATAAATAGCAGTAACAATGACTTTTGTTTGGGGAACAATGCCATGAAAATTTCTGCGATTTTGGAGACCTCAAATTTGACACTGCCTCGTTGAACCTTGTGACCTTTGACCTACCTGATACGACTTGCTGTCGCAGAGGATATCGAAGCAGGTATCCAGCAGGGGGTCCTTGATGCAGGAACAGCTGGTAACCGCTTCCTCTTCCCTGGTGTCCATCAACAGGGACCTGTTGTTGCCAGGCAGGGCACCAGGGACCTCGCCTTGGTAGGGATCAGAGTGGTACCCAGCGCCAGGATTCTCAGTGGAGGACTACAACAAGAAAAACAAAAAATCAAAAAACTAAAAAAAAACTCAAAAAAAAAATAAAGAAAAATCACATACACCTACAGCTGACCCGACTTGTGACTAGAGTTTTTCCTGACCTGTTCTGAGTAGATGAACCGCAATGTGAGACTTTTGAGACGCTGGTGGCAGCAGACATACCGGTACTTTTTCATTGTTCTCACCAGTCATGCTCAGAACTACGCACGCATGCTCAGAACTAGCAGAGAGGACCGGTATGTCTGCTGCCCTCCAGTGTCCGAAAGTCTTCCATTCCTTGAATCCTCCAAAATCAAACCCCATAGAGCAATCCAATGGACAATCTTTACACTCTTAAGGGACATCGAGCCCGTGTATTAAACCCTAACCCTGCCAGATGCAGCACAGTGCATCTGTGGTGACAGCTTGACCTTGCTGCACTCTGCACACAAGTCTATGTGACAAAGTATGCAATCTGATGCGTCTGGCAGGGTTTCTAGCCAAAATACCCTGGAGGGTTAGGGTTAAGTAAAAGTGGCTGGGCTGTACTGTAAATCCTACAGAAACATTAAAACATCTCCGTTGATTTTGAAAGATCTCGGAGGGTTATGGTTAAAAAAAGATGATAAAAGCAGTTTTTAAATGGTATATTCCCTATACTTAAACTTTCAAGGGGCAACACACCCCATAGTGAAGTGATAGTAGCTGGGCTAAACCGTCCTCAAACCTGCAAAATCTTCCAAAATAAAGGATGACATTGGAAACAAACCAAGAGGCACGTATAGATGTAAACAAATGAAAATAAGGACAACAGGAACAATCATGAGAACATAAGATATGTTCAGAACTTGAGTGAAAATTTTGAGAAAAAATGAAGGTTCTGATAAGTTGCTCTTCTCACATTAACAACAAAAATTCTCCTCACACCTTTAAAAAAAACGTGAGCTAGTTTAAATTTCCGCTGTGTTTCCAACGTGCTATTTAAATATTAGTACCTGATGGATTGGGCAGTTCACCCTCGCCTTCTCTGCCTTGAGATACTGCAACGCCACCGTCCAGAAAGTGGTCTCTGCCTCATCCCCAAAGAGCTGTGCAGCCAGCAGGCAGCGCTGGGCCGTACCATAGGGGCAGACGGGGAGATAGTTCTTGATCCTCGGGGGCATGATGTCCAACTGCTCGTTAACGGCTTTGATGAAGTTCTCGTCTTCCGGAGTTTCACTGCAAACGGAAGAGTTGGAAGATAAGACGGGAATTTTCCTGAAGTGTCTTGAGTGTGGAAAACATCAAATGTAGGATGGTTTTAGAAAAAAAGTAAACAATTCTTCTGGATTTATATATGTTACTGCTTTAAAATCCCCATGTAAGTAAATGAAGATTGACTCGAGTTCAATATCTCACTTGTTAAACTTTCATGGAAATGATGCATTTGGAATACTACGGTATCACATAACATCGAAACAGACCCCTTTTAACTTCATTAATTGTTGCATTCTAATACACAAAAATTTGAACTGATATCAAAAATTCCACTGATTTTAGTGGTAAGCATCACACAGGCATCTAATGAACTACAACACAAATTACAACTTGTGACTTACAATCAATGCTAAAGGTCCCAATATCTCTTGCGAGTCTAAACATACAGCATGCAGACAGGCATACACGACTCACGTTCAGTCAAATCGGGAACATCATTAATATATTTATGGGCCATTCCACTGTGTGTTAGAAATTACTGAAGAACGTAACTAGTTCTAGAGAAAGGTTTGTGGATACAACAATTGAAGTGAACTAAAAAAAATAAAAACAAAATTAAGAGAAGCATGGTTCTTGGAACCAAGAGAAGAAATAAACGATCTACAAATATCTCTGTACTTGCACTGTCCAGCATGGAAAGCCTCCAATCATATTTTATGACTGGAACTCATAAACTGAATATTGCACTTTGACTGGGCTGCCAAAACAAACATTTTCCGACACCTTTAGCAACTGACTCCCTAGGTGGTGTGAAAAATCATATTGAAATTGGAGGATTCAGGACCGTTAGGGTTAAGGCAGGTTGTTTCTAAGACACAGTGGAAACAGCTTTTGTTAGTAAAATGGAGAAAGAATAAAACAGAATTAGTTGGGATAAAAGTTGACGTGAGATGCCTTAGAACATCAACTAAAAACAATGGAAATTAGTACACGAACAGAAAATTACACATTAATTTGAAATATCAATTTTTAATTTAAAAACAAAATCAATGCTGGTGCTAACCTAAAACAATAGAGGGCACTCTACCTTTGCATGTACAAATTTCAGCAAAAACTAAAAATTGCAACAGCTTTTTGCTCCGATTACACAGCGCCCTCTAGTGTTTTTAGAACTTTTGGTAAAGGAGGGAAATCGTGGAGCAAAATGAGATTAGTTCATTCCGTGTGCCGTTATTCTGTTAAAAGGAAACATTCGAGGTTAGATACAGGGGTTAATTTAAAACGATGTCAACGACAAACACAAAATGACGGTTTGACAACATGCGCATAATCAAATGACAGATGCTTAATGTGTGAGGCAAGGTGCCAGTGTAAATTTATCTACGCTAGCGTGCTTAGCGTGGCAATAACCCATGCAGTAAAATTCAACCGCAAGTCATTCATCGAAACTGCCCTTCTAGACCGACTTTGTATTGGAGCAATCTATTGTAACAGTCTTTTTCTGTGTCGAGAAACCTTTGTCAATATACTTTCAAAGTATATTTCTGTACCTCATACATATTCATGAGTGAGAGCTGAATTTTGATCGGTAAATTCAACATTATCTGGCAGCTGATATTTTCACTGTGTACCATCGCGACACAGTGATGTTACAAGCGGGGCAAAAAATGACACTCAAAGGAACTGTTGCCTGGGGTCAACCAACTATCACATAGGGTCACAGAACTATTTCATGGTGTCATGGTACTATCAAATGGGGTCAAGCATCAAACTTTGTTGTGAAAATGGGGAGCTAATATTGACCATGTTTACACTTGCACAATGAACCAGACCTCACAATTTTTGACCAATGAATAATTTCGCACTTGGATTGAGCAAAGAGGCTACAATGAGGGCGGTATTTCATGCACACTGAGCCGGCCAATCACTGACGATGCATCATGCAACGCATACCACCGTTCAGGTTGATCCTCCCCCTCGCTATCGACCGAGCTATCGATCACGCTATCATCGTCAGCTACGACAGCAGGTGAGGTGAGTGGATTGCACTGCCAAGCGGGTTCATGGAAACTGCCGATTGAGGGAAGGGGGGAGGGGGAGAGATGGGGAGAGAAGGGGAGAGAGAATTTTGTAGCATGGGGAAAGAGACAGGGAGATTTTGTTATTTTTTGATCAGCTTCCTTTTTCTTTATAACAGGAGACAAAAAGTAAGAACAAAAAAGAGAATTGCAAGTTTAAAAAAAAAGCTTCTTCTAAAAATTCACAATTAAAACCAGAAAACTTTAAACATATTGATTTGCTTTGTGTTCATTGATCCTAAGTGGCTCATAACATTTGGTTTGATTTCTTAGTATGGGGACAAAGTGGAAGGTATATATTACTTGGGTGATATGCGTCATACAATTTCGTGACTCACTGGTACACAGAGGTGGTTCTCGGTGCACAGAAATACGGGTGAAGTGTCAGAGTGTAAAATAAACAATCAGAAAAAAAAGTGTGATGATAAATCACATTCTCAAGCCAAGGAAAAACACTGCGCCTCACAATTTCCTGTTTTTCGTGAATTATATATTTTACAGGGGGTGAGATTGGCCATTTATTAAAAATCCACAAAATCCATGAAAAATCCATTAAAAAATCCATTAAAAAAATCGACGAAAAATCTGCGAGGACCCAAGATCAACGTCTATAGTTTGTATCTGCCTAAAGGCACTCCCCAAAAATATCCGTTTGTATTGGTCTATATCCACTTTTACAGGTAAAAATACCTTTAGGACAACACCTCAGAAATTCCAGATTGCAAAAGAGATTCTTTAAAAATTCTGAAATCCTGACCAAAAAATCCTGAAATCAGAAAAAAATCCCGACAAATCTCACCCTGATTTTAGATATTTCCTGTACATCCGTGCTCTGACTGAAATTTTTAATTGACTGGATTTTCCCCTACAAACAAATTGTGGAAGAATACTATTTTTTTAATTGAAAAAAGCACTGACTGCCCCAGACATTAATACTGTACAAAATAGGAGAGTCCCGCTCGCTCCTCAATCAAGCATTTTAAATGTTATACATTATTGGTCGATTTCTGAATGGAATATCTCATTGGAAAGCTTATAACTTATCCAATACCAACAAATTAGCCATTCAATTTGAACATTTATTTTTAATTCCCGGATCCTAAAGAATTTTCATTTATCTTTAAAACATCCCCTATTTTGCCACAGATGCATTTTTTCTGGAATTTCTTAATTTTCCTCACTTTTCAGGTTTCCCATAAAAAAAAGGTAAAAAATACCCAACAGTCAAGCAACTCATCTGTATTCATGGCCAGAAATAATGAACTGCTCACTGATGTGTAACTATACCCCTCAAAAGTAACTATTGTAATCAATTTTTTTCTGATTGTGTCAGATTTTTCATGTTCAAAGTAAAGTTGAAGTGACTGAATATGACTTCACAAACTGTGTTCACGAGGTTCAACCAGGATTGGTCAATTAGTGCAGAATATACGCCCTACTAAGTTCCCGTTGTGACAAAAGTTTACGAGGGAAGTTTTTTGGAAGGGGCCCGAGTCAGCTGAGAAGAAAGGACTGGGGTTGTTGTCTAGTGGGTCTAAGACAGTCATTTCAGCAGAGATGGGGAGAAGATAAGAACTACACAGCATGATTATGATGATGATGTGTTTTGCATTATAACAAAAACAACTTAAAAACACAAATGAGCAAGTAAAAAAAAAAAAACACTGAAAAAATTATGGCAGGAACAGCAGAAAGTGCTCGTTAAAAAAATTGACAGAGAATGAAATAAGCTCTCGTGGATCTTACAGGGGGAGTGGCTTCAAATCGTTAGGGGCGGCGGATTGGACTCGGCTGCTGCTGAGAGAAAGGTTATGGAACCAGAAACCATGACAACAATATTCTGACATCACAGCAAGCGAAAAGCCATAACAGTTTTGGCTCTTCACGAGAATTTTTTTCAAAAAGGGAAACCAATGTACTGTGGCTTAAACAGAACAATTCCAAAGTTATTTCCTGGAAGAAAAGAGATAGTGATTGGGAATTCAATGTTCACATTCAATCAAGGAGAAAAGATCATTTGGATTAAGCCAACCTTGCCAAAACATTCCAATCTACACATGGAACCTCTAATTTGTTAACATTTAGTTCTCAGGACAGACAGTTAACATGAAGAAAGAGTAAACCTTCGGCATAATTAATCTGGGTCCACTGTTAACAAGGCTTTTAAAAGTCCTTTTTGACTACCGCAGTTCTAGACCAAACACATTTGCAGACATGCCAACTTTGAAAATCCAAAAACTGTATTCTGACAACCTAAAAACTGTATTTTTTTCAAAAAAACTGTATTTTCATAAACGGTCATTGTACACTCACATAATGGTGCATAACAATGCAGGTACGTATACATACAAAAAGCAATTTTACTGGCTGCAATACCAGTGTAGGACTTAAGCATACTCAGTCATCAAGTGCATGATGTTTACAATAATATACCCTATTATAATTCATTCCATCATGAACTATTGCTTGCACTTTTAGCTCCAAGTATCACTTACATTAATTGTCTATGGTTTTCTAGTAGTGCTGGTGGTGGTACTGTTATACAATGCAGTTGCCTTTTTGCACTTTGAAAGATATGGCGGCTCATGTTAAGGGTTAATCCTTCCGACTCCGATCAACTGTATGTAATGTGTACATGTACACATTACATACAGGCAAGCATTGGGGCGGAGACATTTGCATAAATTTAAATATTCATGTTAACCATTGCATTGAATCGCTGGTAAACAAACTGTTCGACCATCTGTCTGCGCATTCGCCTAGTACCAGCCACTTTACTCAGAAAGCGGGCATGCCGCGCCTACGGTCGATCTGGGGAAACTTGTTGACGTCCACGAGCTATCGTATAAGCTTGTAGGCCAATTCAACTGAACAACGAAACAGCCGACCGTGGCGCGGCGGCGCAATGTACATGTATATAGAATAAATGTAGGCTTCTTTGCAGAGTCGCACGATATCTTTCATGGAGTCGGCAAGTCATCACAAAGTGGATCACAAACGGCAATGTACCCGCAAAGTTTGGAGGGGGGAAAAATTCGCGTGCCGCTGGGGGTACTGGAGTGCATTGTTATCAACGAAAACGATGACTCATGATTGTGGTGCCGACTCGACCCGGAAATTGTGTTCGAATATAATGGATAGTTTGCGGGTTTATTCTTTAAGTGTTGGAGAATAAGCCGCCCAGAATATAAGCCTCAGCAACATTTTTCGCGGTGAAAATAATGTATACGCCGCGGCCAATATTCCAGAAATTACGGTATACGCATGATGTATACATACAGTCCAGACATCGTATTCAGGCTAGAAAAAGTTTGAGGTACTTTCAAATTCTCCGCTTGCAGTCGTTTTACGGCATTTTTAAATATATTTTTCAAGACGGACAAGATTCGTATTTTTTAGGGTCAAAATCGTATTCCCGTATTTTCAAGGATTTCCCGTACGAAATACGGCAAAATCGTACTACTTGGCATGTCTGCATTTGTAGTTAACAAATTTTGTGAGAAACACGATTCTTTAAAAAAACAAAAACAATTAAATGTTGGGAGATGTTTTAACACTTTTGAAAGAAAGCTTTTCACAAATTTCATTTACTAAAAAATACCCAGAAAACTATTAATTAATAAAATTTAGGGCCGGTCTGCATACCGGCTCCCGGTATCAGACCTGTTTAAACAGCGACCGGTATTATACCCCTCCCCGGACAGTACAAGTCCACTTGATCATCTGCATTTCAAAGCCACCTTAATGAATAGACTTGCAGTTGAGCTTGGCTAGCCTGCTGCCTGATGGCCCTGCAGAGTGTTTACAATGGGGAGTTTATTGACTGATGTAGGTGATTACTGAAGTGTGAAAACTGTGTCAGATCTGTCCAGTGGCAAACTCTTTGTAACTGAGCAAACGTTTATGGCCTTTGTTAACCCATGGAAGATTATCATCTTCTTAAAGTCACCCCATTGTCTGCATTTAGAAGGAGTTCACCAGCCCAGGAACTGGACACAATGTAATCCCAAACAGGGCCAGCCTTCCAGTAGAGGCTGGGACAGTATCCAACCTGGTTTGGGAGGATTAAAATGAACCAGTTTGCATACCGGGAGCTGGTATACATACCTGCCCTATTTGGATTTGGGGCCTTACAGGCTCAATCTGGCCATTTGATTGAGCAAGGATAACAAATATATAACCAGTCTGGTCAAGTGTGGTTTGTTAGACAACATTCTAGAAACAACATAAAAATTGTGCATTATGTGCAACATATTGATAAATTCCTCCAACATGGTGAATTGTTAGCCACGATTTCAAGACTGTTTTTATGTATATATTTGACCACACATATTAGATTGAATTATTGGATGGTTACTTACTATTCCTTGGTGAGTTGCAGCGTGTACTCGTCATTCCATGGTTGATGTTGCATTGTGTACTTCATAGCCAGAGCGGCCTTTGGGGACAGTAAGTACGGGCTGAACACTGGATCTACGGTGAAAGTTGTACCACCATTATTAACTCAAATCGTAAAATATACACAAATTTTTGCATTTGATAGCTATGAGGAAGTTGGGCAAGAAATATAGTAAACTACTGTTAACAATTGTTGGATTAACGTCATGCAAACCATGTCTAGACAACATGTAGTTGAATACGTGTATCTACAACCAGCCTACAAGCATGGTCATGCTGGCTATCGATAGCAAAATTTGTTGTTATAACAGGGGTGAGGGGTGAGATTTGAGTAAAATGAAAAACCATAAAAAAATCAAAGGCATTTGATTTGTATGGCGTTGATGGAAAAAGCATAGGAAACTGCATTTCCTACCAAAAGATACGGTTCAAAATAGGGTCATCAGAATTAAAAGAAGACTGTTTCAGGTTGCAGAGGTCATTTTGGACCAAAACATCTTCCAGAAATTTGGAAGACGTCTCACAAAAAATCCTGGTTATAAGCTGCGATAAGTGAAGAGAAGACAAGTAGCACAACGGTTCGGGACGATGGACAAGAGTGCTACTTGTGCCGATCTGACCCTAAACAAACATCGACTCACCAGCGAATTCAGCGTAGTCCATAGCGGAGCAAGCTATCTTAAGCTTCATGTCATAGACTCGTATGCATCCATCTGAGCTGACGACGATTGGTTTATCTGAGGCTGCCCAGTCGGCATCAATCAGCCTCGTCTGTTCCTTGTTCACTTTCATAGAGCTCGTGCCTCGTACCTTGGAATATAAACACCCAGCTGACAGGCTCAAATTTTATCTAGGCATGTTGTCTGCAAAGGCCATTTTTTTTCATTTATTTCTGGGACATATATATGCTATAAGTCTAGTGTCATACTATTTATGATATACCAGATCTGTGTGAAGATGGAATTTGCGTCAGGATTTTGTTTTTGGGGGGGGGGGGGTTGAGTTCCCCCCCCCCCCCAAAAATAAAACAAAAAAACATTTTGGGCAAAACATTTCTGAGATCTGAGAGAACATTTTTATGTCAATAAATTAACCACAACTTTTCAGAATCACCAAAGAAAACTGGAAGGAGCAGGATTTGAACCTGCGTCCTCCGGAATACCGTATTGGCAGTCTAACAATGGAGTTATCTTGCCCTATGTTGGCAGGCGCCCAATTTATGAGTACCTTTATTCAGGGGGCCGCTAGTCAGACTTAATAAACTCATAATGCCGTATAGCCAGGGATCACGCTCTAACTTTACAATACAACCTGGGAAGCGGCTTTGTGGGGATCGCTCGATGAGGATACAATTTCCCTTGTGTTTTGTCTAAATAATGATATCACAAAACTTGGCATCAAGCAAACAACTCTTGAACGTACCTCTTTGATGTCCCATACGTCGAGACCCTCACTCCACAGGCACAAGATCTTCAAATTGCCCTTACCCGGAGCAAACTTGACCTTCTTAATCGAAGACCGATGAGTTGGATAATTTCTAAATGATAAAAACAAAAATGTATAATGTACCCATTGTAAAAGTGCAGCAGTAAATTGCAGGCTTCATATAACATTTGTTAAAAGTAAGATTTTGTATGGCAATGTGATTTTTAATTGGCAATTGATACAATCACATTGGCTTTATCCACCTTTCCATATTGAATAGAAAATCATGTTTGGGTCTAGGAAGCATCTCGAAAATTCGGAACGCCTGGAACGTTCCAACGAGAGCATTACCCTACCCAGCCCCGCCCAGCCCAGCCCAAAACAACCCCCCTCCAACAAAAGCAAAACGAAACAGAAAAAAATAACATCTTTATGTTTGCTGGATTCCCGATAGAGGATTTTAAATTTTTTTAGCAGTAAGGTGACATACCTGGAAACCCTGGCCTTGAGATCCCACACCCCTAGCATCCCATCTGCATCCCCCATGACCAATGTATCCCCCTTCCATGTCATACAGGTGATGGACCCCAGACCACTGTCCGAGGGCAGTCTTGACCCCTCCTTGACCACGCTTCCCTCCACCCAGAAGTGGTGCAGCATGCGGTTACTCTCGGCAAAGAAGAAATGCTCTCTGGTGGTTGAAGTTTGAGAGATCTTGCCGTCCCCACTGCCATCTGCGGCCAAAATTGATTGGGGAAAATAACTTACTGCATTAAAACCTTGTGTCCGGATCTTATTGCTTGGAGGCTGGTATGCCAAGATCAGGGCAGTGCAGCCAAGCGTAAATGCAAACAATAGGCACCACACTGAATAGAGTGGTCCTATTTATCGCACTTGGATCCCCCCTTTTTGTAAAACAAAGCTTTGTTTGAAAAAGGTCAATCAATTCATTACACTCCCATTCAAGAACAATATAGTTCAAAAATGAATGGATTGAGTTAGCACAAGAATGCGCCTATAGGTGTCAACCGGCCAGGTGGTGTTTATCAAACCGTGGCTATGGCCGTCATCCGTATTCAACAGGTTCAAATCACTATTTGGCTTGCTAGATTTGGCTCACTGACCACCTGGTTTAAACTAGCTTTAATAGCTGTGGCCAATTTCATGGAACTGCTAAGCACAAAGTTCAGCTACAGGTCACCAGCCAAAACTGCATGTGATTTATACTGCCTGTGACTGGTTCGCGGCCAATTTGTTAGTTAGCTGGAACAACTTATTCAGCAATATTTTGCATTAAGCAGATCCATGAAAGTGGGGCAATAACTTTTTAAATAACTTTCTGAACACTAATTCTTCTTTGTTGACAAAAAAATTGCACTGAATGACCCAACAGGGAGCAATACTTTGATGACAAATTCCCAATTTCCTTTTAGAATGTGACACTGACCCGTTTGAAAATGTGCGTAAGGGGGATTCGTACACAGGTCAGGCAATGGCCCCTGTGACAACCTGAACTCCTTAGGGGGTATTCTGGGGGAAAGGCTCCCTAAGCCACTGATAAATCTTATACCTAGGATGTGATGGGAACTTCCGATGGAATCCAGCAGGGATGAACTCCCCATGGTTTCTAGGATGGATACGGCCGATCGCTTCTTGTGGTGGGTTGGAGACCATTCCTACAAAGGAAATGACGAGAAACATGAAACGCATCCAAGTAAGGGATGACAAGTTAACTCTTTCAATACCAAATGAGAAACAATACACTGCTACAAGCTGCTTGCCAATTAGAATAATCTGAAACACGTGAATTACAAAAGTTGGGAAGGCCTGGCAATTTGATCCTAGCCGGGTCTTTCCCAAATGTTAAGAAAGATTCTGCTATGATTAAAACGTCAGCTCTTCTAACTTTCATTCTTTCAATACCACAGTATATTCTTTAGCTCTCTCAGATACCACATTCATTGTTCAGCCATGCAAAAACCACTCAAGAGGGAAAAAACAAGTGTCCCAGAACAAAGACACTGACATTTTGGGAGACTGCCAACATAGGGCAAAATAGCTGAGCTGGTAGAGTTGGTAGAGTTTTCCATGTTCACTTTGAAAATTCTGGTTTTTTTTTCAATGTGTTTCTTACCAATGCTGTAACGACGGGGAAATTTGCGGGCATTTCTCTGATAATGCTGCGGTTCTTTAAATCCCAAATCTCGAATGGTTTATCCTTCAACATCAAGATAAAGTACTGCCTGAAATAAATCAAATTTGAACAAAAATATGAACTCGTGATTTATGAATGCATTTCATTTACCATAACGGCATCAAATAAGGGTATTTTGCATCATGGACTAAACGGCACAAAAACTGCCTCACAAATCCCCCCCATAAACCAAAAACAAAAACAAGAAAACACAATATTACACAAAATAATCACAACATCTGAAAGATACTTTGGGGGAGGCGGGTTGGAAGTTTACCCCGGCTGGGTCCACAGGTATGAAAATTGGGATAATTTCTCTGGAATCTGTTAAATTATCCTGTACTTAGATCTGGACCCAGGAAAACCATAATGGTGGTAGGGTTGGCAATTCAAAATGTTGCCAACCCTACCACCTCTAATAACAGCAACCCTTTACCTAGAGTGGCTTTTAACCATATGTGACCCGCTCTGCAAAAAGGGCACATAAGTCGCTGTATGCTTTTACGAGTTATGGGCCGTTCAATGTGAAGAGGGTGAACAATTCTTCAAACAAGTGATTTTGAAGGGAGGGAATTTTTCGCATCTTTGATACCTATATTATTCTATTTCATAACCAAAATCTTTAATTTCAGTGAATAAAGTTGGAAAAAGAATGTGTTTTTGTTGAGTGCTTCCATCTATTGCTTTGCTTTTTGTTTTTTTAAATGGCTTGTTTCTCCTTAAGTCATTTCAAGAAATTCCTGAAAACAAACATGCAAATTTCCAAATATCTCGTGATTTCAAAATGCTAGAGACCTCGGACATATACCATATGAAAGCTTATAAAATGGCCTTTCCAGCTATATACATAACACTATTTTAAAATTTTGCAACATAAGTGCCCTTTTTGCAGAGCGGGTCACATATATTGGTTGATTTAAAAAACAACATTACTTCATGTGAGACACTTTGATGGCTTCAATAGGGGGTTCGTCTCCTTTATGCCCCCGTAACGGAGTGGTACGGCCCGTTAGTAGATCAAGAAGTAATAGCTCATTGCGGACCAGACCATTGCTTGGCGGGTTGTGATAGCTGTAGGACAGGAAACTGGTCAGACTCACCCACTCAATACCCCTAGTGTGGGAAGAGAGAAATTATGGTAAGAAATAAGGGCCCAGAATGTGTACATCTACTTAAGAGAGCACTAACGTAGTGCTAGATAGCTTAGTGGGTGCAGCGCTGGAACTAAAGTCTGGAAGTATTGGGCAGTGGTAATCCAGTTGTCTGGGGTGACAGGTTCAAATCCCCCTCAAGTCAATTTTCTTTCTTCATTGTATAGATCACATTTTGTATATATATTAGACGAGAGACTTTCGCCCTTTTCCAACGTAGTATATGAAGCACTGTATACTCAGTGCTTTACGAGAGCCTGTGTGAACAAATTCACAGGCTTACTCGGGTGAGACTCGAACCCACGACCTCCTGCTTACTTGTCAAGAAGTCTTAACCACTTGACCACCAAGCTTGCCGGGGTCGGTTGGCTGATTTGCAGCAGCTGGTATCGTGCAATTAGTGAGAAGATGGAATTTACTTCAGGGACGATGTAAATCAGAAGAGGGTTTTGTGCCCTTTCTTAGGAAAGGGTGGTAGGTTGTAGGGTGGTGGGATTGACAACTAAAAAATGTACCCAACCCTGCCATCTCTGTTCATAACCCTAATACATAGTGTGGCTCTTAGCCTTGTATTGGGCGACTTCCACGGAATAAAAACCCAGCCAATTTAATCAGCACACCTTACTGAGGAGGTATGTATGTTGTATTCCCGCCACAAGGAGCCATTCACTAGATTGTAGACCTGCACAAGACCAGTAGAAGATCCTGATATATGAGACAAAATAACGACAAAATATTAACTTCCTGGTACAAAAAGAACAGATGCAATATACACTCGTACACAGAAATAATTGATGGCAGAAATTTCAAAAGAAGTTATCTACGACAGAAACACAAACAACTTGAGATAAAGCCTTTGATTCTTTCAATTATTGACTGCGAAGTTTGAAAATGGTCTGTTCGTGCAGCCACTTGATGGCGCTCTGTCTTGTAACTCGCGCCTACTGCAACTTTTATTCTCACCTAGTGCGACCAGCGGTTTGTATTTGTGTATATTCCTCGTAGTGACTGGTGGACACATGCGGATGACGGTGGGTACCGACGCCACGCCGCAATTCAGACCAGTCAGGACAAACTTGAGGAGCACACCGCGCCCTTGCTGCTGCTGGCTGCCATTAACGTCGCTGCTGACATCCGTCGGACATATCAGGTCGCTCAATGACACCTGTAAAAAAAAGACACAAACTTGTCAATTTTGACAAACTTTTAGTATGTCGTCTGCTTTTTTTCCTTGTTAATTTCCAGATTAGATTTTTACATCAAGGCCTAAAAATTAGTTAAGTTAGATATGTTACCGGCTTCTACTCAAAAATGTCTCTTCTTGTGGTAAAATTAAGCGAGCACTTTTTCAAAATCTCACCTAGGTCACACATTTTTGATTGAACACCCCATTTATCCTCTTAAATACGAATGACGACCTTGGCCGTGGTTTGAAAAATACCACCTGGCCGGTTAATGTCTATAGGCACATTCCTGCGCATACTCAATCCATTCATATTTCACCTATATTATTCTTGAATGGGAGTGTAATGAATAGATGGAACTTTTTCAAACAAAGCTTTCATTCACATGAAAGGTGGCCTCCAAGTGTGATGAATAGCACGACTCTATTCAGTGTGGTGTCTATTGTTTGCATTTACGCTTGGCTGCACATCCCGTTCTTGGCATATCAGCCCCCCATCAATAACAGCCAGATACAAGGGGTTAATCCCTGATACATACCTTTGGGTGTGACAAGACCTGCTGTCCGCCTGAACTCAACAGCGGCGGCAGAAACTCAAAATCGCTGTTGGTGACACCGGGTACGACCCCTGGCGAGTACAGCGGTGACAGCACCATCTGGGTGTGGACGTTGCTCGTGCTCGTCGGGACGTGATTGACAGTCATCAGGGACCAGATTAAAAGCCGACCATCACTCATGACTAGACCCATCTGGCGCTCCGTGGGCATGCAGCAGGCCAGGCCAAACGCCCGCATGTGCTTGGTGACACGCAGTGGGTCCGACTGGCAACGGAGGTCGTAGATGATGTCGTGGGGGTCGTGGGAGAGAAGCGAGTCACCACCTGCAAATGAGATATTGTAAATTGCAATTATGAAATAAATGTACAGATAAAGTGATCAAGTTGCACTTGTTTGACATTTCAGTGTCAAAACCTGATTCCACTTCACATGAATTGACAGCAAAGCAAAGTTGTCAGGGTAACAGCAAACATTACTGTAAGCAAATCATTGCCACTAACTATTGCAGAAAGATTTGTGCTTATTAGAATATTTCACAGGATAGCAAGGAATGCCTTGTGCCACAGCTCTCAACTACAGTGCTTATAGGGTTAGCGATAGACCTGTGACTTTCCGTTTAAATTTCTATATTTTCAAAGTGAACAAAGAAAACTGGCAGGAGTGGGATTCGAACCTGCGACCTCCGAAATACCGTACCAGTTGGAATCCCGCACTTGCCAGTTTTCTTTGTTCACTATGAAAATATAGAAAATTAAACGGAAAGTCACAGGCCTGTTGCTAACCCTATAAAATTCTTTCAAATTCTGGTCAGTTTCCCCAGTCAGTGGTTTGTTCGACCAATTAATTTTCTATATGTTTAAACCCATATTTTTAAAGCGTTTAAAGGGTGGCTGCAATGCAATTTTTATTGTGTATGTCGATGAAATAAAGTTTTTGAAACACAACTGTGTGTTGTTTGTATTTTTCTATTTCAAGTAAGCATTTGAAAAAAATGTTTTTAATGCGGGAGGGGGTCAGCCCCGCCCATCAAGTGGTAACGCCGATGTGACGTCATCCCGGGAACCGAGCGTGCGTTGCATTGACATGCACGTGTGTTTTCGCTGTCGCGGAAAGCTTTCAGTGTTTTGCGAATGTTTTTCGTCGATAATACCGTGTCGTTGTGTTGCTGCTGGATTCAGCAACACCACTAAGGATGGTGTCAGTCTTCACCTCTTTCCAGTAGAACTTAAATACCGTCGTATTTGGACTCGGAGAGTGTTATTTAGCCTAGCAATCGTTGTTTTCAAGTCTTTCACGCGTTCCGCATCGGGAGTCCGATTCGGAGTCTTCAGTAGTTTCGCTGTTACTCTCACCTTCTGGCTCATACATGTACGGAAGAGCTCCAAGATCCTCCTCTTCCTCGCCCCAATAATGTTCCGAAGAAGTGTCTGAATCAACAAGTCTAAAATCGACACTTGATTGTCAGATTCAGATCCAAAAGATTCTGTTTGAAGATTTTAACGCGACGAGAAATGTTTCCCTGGTCCCTTCGTCCAAAGCTATTTAATCGCGCGTGGCTGGTTCCCTTAACAACGGCATACATCCACACGTACACAAACGTACACTGATCAAACTGCTCTTGCTGAGTTTCTGTGTTCCCGAGATGACGTCACGCATTTAGGGGCGCGGAAACAATAGAGAAAGGGGGGCACTTTATTCCGGGAAAATTAAACACCAAAAATGGGCAGAAACACAGAAAACACGTTTTAATCACATTTCTTATATTGTAAAAGAGTTATACATCACAAAATTAAATTGTTGGTACAATTTCATTGCAGCCACCCTTTAAACGTTTAACTGAACCCATGACATGCACATTGCAAAACAAAATACAACCAAAACTAAGATCCTCAATACTCCATTTACACACAGGTGCTCATACAACACACATAAATGGGTGTTTGTTATTTTTCTCACAACGAAAAGCATTAGTGTCATCAGGGTATAACTTTTTCAAAATCAAGCAATTAGAGTTTAGCACCAGAGTTAGCGTGTTAGTACCTGTTAGTCCAATAAATTTACCAATTTGGTCGACGGGTGTTGCGGCGCTGGGGCTTGTAGCGGACCGCGGACGACGACGCACTCTGACACTAATGCCACCACTCTCATGAAGACATAGTAACACATCACGTTGCCTAAAACAAAAACAATCAACTTAAACTTTCCATTCTGTGAAAGAACCACTCAAAATCATTAGGGAACATTTCATATTGTCAAGATGCGGTATTGATTGCGGTACCGCTGTTTTTATTTTAGGAAGTTGGGAACAGGCAGAAAGCCGTTTTTCACGCTCAAACACCCTAACTGGAGGAACCAAGTTGGATAAGCCAGTGGAACTTTAAAAAAATAAAAATATCTGTAGAACCGCCGGGTTTAATCTCTTGGACTCAGCGGGCTTCATGCTTTGCTGTGATTGGATTTTGTTAGATTCAGTAGGATGCGTAGAGAATTCTGGTTTTCCCCAGAATATTCTTCTGGGGTTTTCCTCCAACCTCTAAAACTGTAACTTCTTCTCATTGTCTTCTCTCTGCAGGTTTCTTCAAGCTTTCGAGCTACAGTGCCTATAGGGCACTTTTGAGGAATCCTTGGTTTCATTACCAGAAAGAATTCAATAAAAGAACTGAAGAGATTTGGGTTGGGCACTCTCTTCCACACACTACCACAAATAAAAACTACTCACTTGCAGGGGTAGACCTGTTGGAAGGGACTACCGCTTCGCTCCATGGGGATCATGCCCACCGTCTGGTAGATGTCTAGGTCTAGGATCAGGATCTCTCTTGGGTAGACCAAGAGGAGGTGTTTCCTCCGTGATTGGAGGTAGGACATCTGCAGACACTCGTTCAGAGTAATGGAGTCACTGTCCTCTACACCCAACTGGGAATTTCTGGATCGTCCGAGAAAAATTGTAATAATAATAATACATGACTTTGACGGTGTTCTACAGGCATTTCAAAGCATTCTCAACTGTGTAAATAAATGTTACTTTAACCCCTTGCCTCCTGCTGTTATTGATCGGGTGCTGGTACGCTAAGATTGGGGCTGTGCAGCCAAGCGTAAATGTAAACAATATGCAGCACACTGAATAGAGTGGTCCAATTCATCACACTGGGAGCCCCTTTTCGTGGGAATGAAAGCTTTGTTTGAAAAAGTTCCGTCTATTCATTACACTCACATTTAAGAACAACATATCTAAAAAATAAATGGGTTGAGTACGTGCAGGAATGCACCCGTAGACGTAAACCGGCCAGGTGGTCTTTATAAAACCGTGGCTATGGCCGTCGTCCATATTCAAGAGGACTTGGATGTGCGAAGGGAGCCTGTTCTGCAATGCAGCCTCTGCAGCACGCACTGACCACAACAAGTGTTAGTGCACGAGTAAGGAAAGGAATTTCTTTTTTGGAAGCCTGGTCATGGCAGAGGCCATCTTGTTATCCTAGTGCAGCACTTGTCAGTTTGGAAAACCCCAGCTTCAGTTCGCAGGAAACAAAAACTCGGTCTCGACAAAATTAGCAGGCCTAACGTTTTCAAACTTAAGCAAGTTCTTTCTCAAAGGCAAAGGCGTCATTTGCCTTTGAGAAAGAACTTGCTTAAGTTTGAAACGTTAGGCCAGCTAATTTTGTTGATTTGTAATTTCAGGTCAGTCCAGTCAGCAGTCTGCAGAAGTTTAATTCATTTTCTAGAATAACTGGTGAATAAAATGTGAACCACTTTTACCAGAACAGATGGCTAGGTCACAAGCAAACAGGAAAAAAACTTTAACAAAACCAAAAATGCTCTAACCTGGGTTTGTTGTCACCGACCAAGAGACGAACTCTCCTAAACCGGTGACCAATCTTCTTCTCTGTGGCTCCTGATAGGTTAGTGCTGCTGGAGGAGGGACTGGGCCCGCTGGTACCCGGCGTCGTGATGTAGAACTTTCGGCCGTTGCTGGACGGGGATTTACTAATGCTGAAGTCGTTGAGGAACAGGATGCAGTTGTTGCCTAACACTGATAAATGAAAATAAAGTTACAAAATTAATCATTCATTAAATACCTTAATAATAAATAAAGAATTTAGTTTCATTTATCATCAAACAAACCATGACAGACCCCCCCCCCTCCCAACTTCTCAGACTAATTGGAGCCTGATCACAGGCTATAGTGTTATGGCTTACGACTTGTGACTAGCGCCCTATGAACAAAGATAAACTAAAAGACCATCAGCATAGGGCAGCACAGCCCAGTTAATATGTTTGAAAAAGATAATCTGGCCGGTTGTTGTCTATATGCACATTCCTGCACATACTCAATCCACTCATGTTTCAACTATATTTTTCTTAAATGGAAGCGACACGAAAGGTTGCCAAGCGCGATGAATAGGAGCACTCTATTCAGTGTGGTGCCTGCCGTTTGCATTTACGCTTGGCTGCACAGCCCATTCTTGGCATACCAGCCCCCATCATTAAGAGGCAGACACAAGAGGTTTATTAAACAAGTGATGTCAAAGGTTTTTGACTTCTTGACAGCGGGAAAACACTTTAGCTCGAGGCAAGGCAGGCTTCCTTACACGCAAGATTTGAAGAGTCAAAAGGGTCAAAGGTCATGGAGATGATGTTATCAGTGAATGTCTTCTTCCACAGCTTGATGCCAGTGTCTGCGTTCCACAGGACGATGGAGTAAGGAGGGTGCAAAGCTACTAGGAGATCATGGGAGGCATCTTGGGTCGACAGCCACTCCAAATCTGATGAGAAATGGCCAAAGCTGTCATAGTTTCTTTTTATGGGCACTAAAAGTTAGATTTTTAAAAATTATTCTGAAATAGCTTACTTGACTGTAAGTAAATAATAGTCTCAAGCATCCTGTAAAATCGTGGCACCTGGTGTGCTCTCATTTTCAAAAAATGTAGAATTTTATACAAATTTCCAGCGATGGTCGGCCGACCATTGTTGGAAAAAAAAACTGTTCCCCGACCTGATAACTCCCTGACATCTATCAATTTCTGCTTTGTTCAGTTAAGGCCTCAGGGACTGTACAAGAACAGCATTGTTCGTTCTTTGTGTTCCTAAGCATCTATGCAACACAAAACTTTAACAGGTTAGCATACACACAAAATCTATGTCATTTCTGATATTTACAGCAAAATGCAATTGGTTGAATACTATCTTTAAGACCATATCCATTTCAATAACTTAAATCACAGATTTCTTCCAAGTTTCCGGAAAATTCTTCCATGCAAGTCTGCCACAGAGAAAACACAGTTGATCATACCTAAGACTGTTTGGTTCCTTCATTAAAGCTGGCCCTCTCCGAGGCATCTTTGGACGTCCCAGATGATGATCTGACCACCTGAATCGGCCGAGGGCCAGCCTGAGCATGTAAGGGGCGTCGATGGTGTGATGGTAGTTCTCCCGTGCCCATTTCACCTTCACCACAGTGCTCTTGTGTTTCTCAAGCGTCTGAATGACCCTGTGGATTGGAAAGAGCTCCACTTACCAATATATGACCAAATTAAGTGATTTCAGCGGGGGGCGGCGGGGGGCGGGGGGGGGCGGAGGGGCGTGGGGGGGGACCAGGGGGGGCCAAGGGGGGGGGGGGAGGGCGAGGGGGGCTAGGGGGGGCGGGGGGGGGGGGGGGGGGGGCTGGGGGGGCATTAATCGAGCTTGCTCCGGTGTGGGACACAGACTTATAAACTCACCTGAACTGCTTTGGTGTCAACCACAACCACGGATGTTTGGCAGCCGTACGCTAGCAAGGATTGCCAACCCCTGAAATAGTGTTTTTTAATCAGAAACAGCTTTAGAGC